>OAMR01000934.1:111905-189086 GCA_900205405.1 Echinochloa crus-galli
GGGGCCAGTTCGGCCGAACCAGGCAGTTCGGGCGAACTGGCCAGTTCGGGCGAACTGGCTGGTTCGGCCGAACCAGCCCGGCTGCCTGCCCCCGCGCGCCTGCACGCTGGTTTGCACCTTCTTCCCTCCTGTATTTTCCCTGTGTTGTCACATTTCGAAAATTGAAAAAAAAAATATTTACATCGCATACACGAAACGAAACTTGGTTATATTTCATCTCATGATCTTGCTTATTGTTCATTTTCAAACTCAGTATCAATACTTGTGAAAATTTCATCATGATAGGAACCCCCTGATCTAAGTTGTTGATGTTTGTGATATGACTTGATAAAACGAACCACTTGTTCATGCTAACATTCGGGAGAATTTAATTTTTGAAAATATGAAAATCTTGCCCTATCCCTTCATCCTTCCACAAATACCACATTACCACATATGCTTGAGAGTTTACTCCAGAAACCTGTCATATCCTGTATGAAGTCTTGTTGAAAGTTGTGTTCTTGGAATGGATCACATTGTCTGAGGTCTGTTGCAAGCAAATTTATCATCAGAGTGTAGTGGAAGTCCTCATGCCTAGATGATACCCTGAAAAAAAAAGAGAGAGAGAGAGAGAAATAAAGGACTCATGAAAGTCCAAGAAAGGAAAATCCCAAAAAGGTAAGATAAAAGAAAAAGAAAGAAACAGGGATCAAAAAGGCTGAGGACCAACATGAACTCTCCATCATTAACTTGCAGCATGACCAAGGGCAATGATGAGAAGGTCCAGGAGCCAATCTTCGGCTTGACCGAAATACTTGACATGCCAAGGTCACCACCAGAGAGACAAAGAAAATTCAAAAGAGAGTGAGTGTCAGGAGAGAGCTCCAGAGAGCTGAGTGTCCGGGATGAAGGGAGACGAGCTGTTTATTTGTGCAAAATCAGAAAACCCCGAATGCAGGATGAACAAGAGGACTTCGTTGTAAGAGCCGTTCCAGTCATCAACCGCCCAAGATCCGGGAAGTAGCCACTACAAATTCACAGGTATGAGAAAAGTTTGAAGTATTCAATATGCAAGTATTCATGATATGAAAGAACCCTTACTTTGATCTTGCTCCTGCTTTAATTTCTTTACTCGGGACGAGCAAAGATCTAAGTCTGGAGGAGCTTGTTGGCGGTCGTTACAGACCGATTTCCGACCTCCAACCAAGTATAAAATGAACACAACGGAGACACACACCATAGCTATAGGGCTTACTACTGACTATTTCCACAAGTTTTGGTGAGCGTCCGGGAGAGGAGCCGGAGTGTCGGCCCCTCTTCTAGCTGTACCTCTACGGATGCGACTTCACTTCGAGTAACATCCGGGGCATGTCTGGTACTCCTTGTATCTCTCTCTGATTAATTGAGCATTCAGTTCTTACTTCTTTACTTGCATCGTTCTGCGTTCAATGCTTAGTATTATAGTATAATTGTATGCTAGCTGCTTAGCTTGTTTGCTTATCTGTCTGCAGTAGATAAGTATTAGTCGACTAGTTTAGGCGTGGTGCCTGTACTTGAGACTAGCTCAGAATCTGCCCGTCGCAACGGAGGTGGTAGCCGTAAGGTGGTGACAGCCCTTCCGGTCTCTGTAGTCCATCACGTTAGTTCCGGTGTCTTAGGACCCAAGGTTTAGGGTAACTGGCACCCCTTCTCATCCCTTTCTGTGTGTCAGAGGCTCTATAGTCCCAAAGCAAGTAACTGTTCGTATCCTCTGAATTGCTCCGTAGTCGGAAGAATACTTTTACCAGGCCTGTACCCTCTCTACCCTCCTACCCTTTCTCTTCTCTCCTTGTTGTCGTCACCCACCTCATCCATTCCATTTTATCCACTTCATTCACTCCATTTCATCCAACTCATCTACCTAGGACAACTTAGTTTAGATTCAGACCACTTCTCGTTCTCCGTGGAAATCGATACCTGGAATACTCCCGGTGAAAGCTACATAGGTATCCGTCCGCTTGCGAATTTATCTGTAGGCCGTAAGAAGTGCCAACAATGCTCAAAGGACTTCTCATGACAAGGGTGCTTCTCATATGTTTGGAAATCAATCCTCCAAACCAAAGTTCCATTGCACCTTTTGTAAGAAAGAAGGGCATACCAATGACTTTTGTTTTCGGCATGTCAAGCACGAGCGGCGTGTGCGTGCCAAAGCTTTTAAGAAGCCACGTAGCCTTTCTCATGGCACGTGTGATTCTAATGTGACAACCGCCCCCACGAGCTGGCCCAGCACATGTCCAAGCTTGAGGCGGTGCAGAACTGGGCTGGGCCCAGTTCGGCCAAAGCCATCCATTCGGCCGAACCAGGGAACTGCCTCCAAGGCTGGATCCTGGCCGCTGGATGCTAAGGCGGTGCATCCTCTGGTTCGGCCGAACCGGGGATTTCGCCCGAACGGCGCGACACCGCCCCTGGTTGCCTTGGCCGCTGCTCAACCTCCACCGCCTTGCTGCCACTATAAGATGCTTCTTGCTCTAAGTCCCAAGGGACTTCTCACTTACAAGAGAATGGTGATTTGTCCACTCGGACCGTGCCTCCTGATAGGCCTTTGTACCATTGCTCTCATTGTGGGAAAGATGGGCGTCAAGAGAGTTTTTGCTACCGCCGTGCAAGGAAAATGCGGCGAGCTTGTGCTTCTAGACCTTTGGTGGTTCATAGCCTTTCTCATGGCATGAACGCATGTGAGTCTAGTAAGAAGCCACAGTTTGTTGATGGGTTTTATGACTCCTTTTCTAGTGAGTTAGGTCATGCTTGTGGACATGCTTCTAGTGCTTCTGATGTTGGTCCACAACACGGTTCTCATGGTGCTTGTGATAGTTCTTCTCAACAGACCTTGGGAGATCGTTGTCTTTTTGCTTGTGGTGGCACTCGTTCTTCCTCTCGAGTTGCTCCTTTGAGGCATGCTTCCAAGGGTGCTTCTAAATCTCATTTGAACAGAGGCAATACCGGAGGACGAGCCGGAGAAGCCGCTGCGTTTCGTCATCAAGGGGGAACGCAAGCCGGGGGGCGGATATGGCAAGGTGCTTGTCCCGCCGCTTAAGCGGGATGAGATAGATCTGGGGAACTCATCCCAGTCCTCTCCTCCACGGCGCCACCCAAGGGTGCGGCGCCACAGGCAGCCCGGCGCCAGCCAGCCCAGGTGGGGCGCAGCGGGCCAGGCGGGAGCGACGGCCCAGCTGCAGCAAGCAGGCCCAGCGCAGCAGGCGGGCCAGGCAGCAGCGCACAGCCCACGAGCAACACTAGCAGGCCTACAGCTCGCGGCCCAGGACCAGGGACACAGCAGGCCCAACAGCGCTAGTTCGCGCGTGGCCTAGCAGAAGCAAGCGAACAACAGCACAGCAGTTCACAAGCTTCAACAGGTAGCAGATCGACACAGCTCAGGTGCTGTTATTCCTTCTCCAATTCCTGTGCCATCACTATCTCGCTACAGTAGAATATTCTACATGTGCTACCGTGTTTCCTTTAAAGTTTAGTGCTTAATCCTCTTTGGTTAATTTATTCATTCACGTGTGCTGTTTATTAATAATGATCGAAGCTACAGTTAGCTTCTTCCATGCTGAGTATTAATATGAATGATTAGTGCTTAATTCTTTTGGTTATTGGTCACTCTAATTTGCTACTCTTGAGCTTGTGGACGTGCTAGTAGTTCCTTGTGGTAACTAGCAAAGCTCTTGATATCATTGTTGTTTACACATGTGAGTTTACTAATTTTTGGATAAGAAATGAAAAATTGAATCTCACCCATGAGTGGATGAATTACCAAGACTTGTTCTTGCCTAAATGCTTTTTCATGCTTAGGTTGTGTTTGGAAATCTTTGTCTTGCAAATTGGGTCAAAGACCATTGTATCATTGTGAATGTTTAGCCCATGAGTTAATTTGTGGAGAGGCATAAGCTTCTTTTTGCCGCAAAGGCATTTCATGTACCATATGCAAAAATCTGAAAAAGAAATGCTTATGCTTGTAAAAATATGCTTTTCATGTCATTTGTGCTATATTGAATATATTTTGGGTGCTAAACCGTTGCATGTTGTCTACCAAAGTGAAGTCACTTATTTAGAAGTAGACACATGGCTCGGTGGCTTTGACATGACATGAGTTATCTTATGGTGTTCATGATGATCTTTTGCTATGAATTGATGACCTTGCTCAACCTTTGTATGATCATGATCATTTTGGTTCGAATATGTCATGGCTATGATTTCTCTCATGTGGTGAGAACTTTTGTAAAATTTGCTTAACTTGCACTCAAATTGACCAAATGCTTATTCAATGATGAAATCTTGTTGGCGATGCTTATACATCATATAGGACTATCTTGCTTGCTCATTTGCTCACCTGTAGCATCTTATAGTGCTCATTGCATATTTGAGAAGCTCTAGGTTGTCTTATTTTGCATTTTGTGCCTTGATTCATGCATTAGCAACAAGGAGGAGAAATTCATGCATTTGTGCAGGGGGAGCTATTTGGTAAGTATTCACATGAGTATGCACTTGTCCAGGGCGAGCTGCTTGTTGTATGTTGCTCCACTTGTTGTATGTTGCTCTTGTTTCGATGTTGTTCAAGCTTGATGTCTCGGTTGTGTTGAGCCGTTGCCCTTGTCTTAGGGGACCGAGATTTTCTTGCTTTAGTTGAGAGCTTGGTTTGGCGCTTGTTTGGCGCTTTGGTGTGTTGGTTTGCTTTTGTTGTCTAAATCGTATCCAGTTTTACATTCACTATCTATGTGTGCTATGTGTGTTGTCAATGCACTCATCAAGGTGGAGATTGAGGACCATGTGTGTCCGAGGACCGATGGATGGTCGCTTCTCAGTGTGATGAGTGATTGACAACGTTCGTCGATGATGGGAGAACTACAATACTTCCTCGGGCCGCAGATAGCCGGAGCGGCCTCCCAGGAGCGGAGAGACAAGTAGGCTTGGTTCGAGGGACCCGGTGGCCAGTGGGATCAAGTACGGTTCACATGGTGCAAGAACAAGCGAGGCAACGTGGATGAAGGTGATCGAGCCGGTACATTGGCCGCGGCCGAGTCAAGGAACGAGGCAAGACCGAGTAGACCGTCGGGAGCCGGAGGTGAAAGGCTTGGCGTGCTCGAGGCTTGGCGTGGAGGCTGGACCAAGTACGCGGGGTTTGGTGTGCTACCAGAAACCATCAACCGAAGGCTCGGCGTGACGGAGACGGTATCCGGGTGCGTCGGGAAGCTTCGAAGCGGGGGACACGCGGCGTGATCGAGGAGCTTGCGTCGGAGGTAAGCAAGGCCCGATGGATGCGTGTCCGCTCGATGGGTCTATTCATGTATTGACCAAAACGCCCCTGCGTGGGCTTGAGTTGTAACTCCTAGTGTAGGGGCATTTCGGTCATTTGTCCGGATGGCTCTATATATAGGAGGAGTGGCTGATTGGACAGCCATCTCTTTGGCTTAGTTGGGTGGGAGTGCTCTTTCTTTTTGGCGTGCTCTTGGTGAGGGGTAGATAGGAGAGAGTTGGATCTTTGAGTGATCTTTTTGCCATCCTAGCTTTGTTTGTTGCTAGGAGTGGCTTGTAACCGAACCTCCTGTGGTAATCCAAAGATCAATTTCGTGCTCTAATTTGTGTCCCTTGCAAGATCTGAGATTTGTTATTTTCGGATTTTTTTGGAGCTATTTTTTGTGGGATTTTCGTGGTCTCCTCGATTCTTCGTTTTTAGGCCGTTTGGCTCCGGATTTCTTTGAGGGGATCATGGGTGAGTGCCTTGCGCCTCTTTGTGTATGATCTTGACTCCTCAAACGCCGGGAATCGGTCTCGATTTGAAGTTTTGTGGATGAACTCGAGTTTGGTGTGTTCTTCGGTTGGCTCCAAAATTCGTCATGGATACTTGAGCTTTTTTGGATCTAGTTCGTGGATCCATTAGCCCTTGGGGTTGTGAACGTTTGGCTCAAGTTTCGTGCGAATCCATGGAGTAATCTCGGAGATCAATTCGTTGGAAGGTTTGGGAGTGTTCTTGTGTTCTTGCCTCGTTCGTTCTGTTCGTCTCTGTTGATTTTCGCAGGTCGGCACGCACATCAGGCAGGGCGAGCAGCAGCAGCTGCGCTCGCGGCCCAGGCGCACCGCGCGAGCGGGCAGGCGGCCCACGTGAGGCGCCAGCGGCCCAAGCTTCTCAGCGGCCCACGCGGGGGGTGCTGCACGCCAGGCCTAGCGAGGGAGCCACGCGCGGCCCAGCGCCAGCGCTAGCAGGCCGCCAAGCGCAAGTGCCAGCACCCACTCGTGGCCCAAATAGGCCCACGCGGAGCACCAGCAGCAGTGCTCAGGAGCACAAGGCCCAGGTGAATTAACCCACACGCAAGCACTTGCAGGGTAGTTTGATTTTGTGCACGTAATTCAAGAAGCTAATTTGGTTAACCTATCGATTCACTCGCACCGCGCCCAGCGCCGGAAGCCGCGGCCCCTCTTCCCCCACGCCGGCGGCGGCCACGCCTCCTCTTCCTCGCCGACTGCCACACCCTCGGTCTTCCCCACGCCGTTTCCGCCGCCGCCTTCGCCGCCGAGGACGAGCAGATCGAGCACCAAGCGCTCGTGGGCCTCCGCTGCTACGCCTCCGACACAGGCGCATCTTTTAAGATTTGCCAGCAGTGCATGACGGTGAAATTGTGCTTCTCCAAAGCAGCAAAATCAGCCGCAGCAGCCACTGACTTATCTGCATCTGACATGCCACTAGGATTGAGCGTATCATATCGGCCATGTATCTAGAGAATTTGCTCACTTCAGCCTTGATGTAATCCCAACGACTCATAATGGATTTTTGGGTCCTATTTGGATAGCTACCACATTTGGAGTTGTATCTGGTGAACACACGAGTCCAAAAGGATTCCTTTGTCTGCCCGGTGTTGACGACAGGATCACTGCTAATTTCTAGCCATGATTTGCAGAGAACGTTGTCTTCATATGCTGAGAAGTTGGCCTGCTTGTTCCTTGTTGCCCCCACCTTAGAAGCAGAACCGATCATGGCGGATTCAGAAACTCCTCCAGAACCAATAGCTTGTGGTGCATCATTGAGATCGATAAAAGAATCACCCATCCTACATTGTTCCAAGAAAAATATGATGAGAACAGTGAGATAAGGGTAAAAATATTTCACAAAAGATCAGACAAGAAAGATGAGTTGGTTTCTCACTTTCTATACACAGGCAAAGTGCAATGTGAGAGAAGGAATTCTAGCCAAAATACTGCTACATGTACTGAAAAGAATTTTAGTTCTATCTGCAAAGTGCAACTGCTCAATTTAATTACAGCACCTTGAGTACTGCTATGCAGCATTAAATCAATCAGAACCTCAAATCAGAACCTTGAGTACTGCTATTTTTCTAGTATGGAGCATATATCAAACACATGAAAAAATGCCGTGCAAATCTCCTTCATGCAACAATTCAGTCACACTGTGTCAGCACATTAGTGATGTGCACATTTTCAGTCAACAATTCATGTTCCCCAGATCTACCAAGTACTGAAGTACAAAAAAAAAGAACCAGGCAGTCTGGGAGCTACTTGTGTTGTCTATCAAGAATTCCCTATCACAATTCTCATGTTCAAGCCACAAGATATCAAAGTTGAACTAATCCAAAGTTATGCAGATCGATCTAGCCAAGATCTAGAAAAACAATTGCTCTGATATTGCCAGAAACATTGCATATCTGAAACATGGCCAAACTCTGTTGGATAAATGTGAATATCACAGACATGGCAAGTTCCCAACCAATCAATCTACGAGATTTGCAGATGATTTGCGGTAAAAGCAGAACAAACACTCACTTTGGAGGAGACTGCGTCGATCCGATGCTCTCCAGGGACGACGCCGTGGTGGGTGCTGCATCGCTGCCGGGGGCGGGCGCGGTGGGAGGTGAAGATCGTATCGGAGAGCTTCTGGATCTTGGACGCCTCCTTGGCGCCGCCGGCGAGGGAGCGCGCGCTTGACCTGGGCCTTGACCTTCTTCTACAGGGCCCCCACGGTGGAGACGGAGAGGTGGGAGGCCGGAGAGTTTGCGGCGGCGGAGCTGGTGGCGGTGGCGGACAGGAGGAAATAGACGGAGGCGAGCGCGGCGAGAGGTGTGGCGTTGGCGTAGGGGCGCAGTCGGGGCCGGGCGGAATATGGCGTCGGGGCGTCGTCGAGTCGGGGCGGAGGCGGCGACGGCGTCGGGGCGGAGGCGGAGTCGGCGTTTGGAGGAGGGGGACGCCTCCCCCAAATATGGCAGAGGGCGGGTTGGGCCGGCACATTTCAGGATGTTTTACAGGACCCCGCTGCAGCGAGTTCAAGGCCCAGGTGAATTAACCCACACGCAAGCACTTGCAGGGTAGTTTGATTTTGTGCACGTAATTCAAGAAGCTAATTTGGTTAACCTATCCATTCACTCGCACTGATCATTATTTAATTAAGCTGTGGTTAATCTCTTGCATGTTTGTCAATTAGCTTAAATGATTAATGGTTAATTCCTATGGTGCGTTAAGTTGAGGCTTAATTAGTGATCATTTAATATCTCATTTGTTGTCGATGCTTCCGCTTTGTTTTGAGATGTCCTAGTTGTTCCTAGGGTGAGCTAATCACGAGTTGGCTTGTGTCATCTTGGCAATTAGAAGAGAGACTCATTAGAAGTGTTTTTGGGATATAGACCGAGTTTCGCTCATCGGAGGGAAATTTTTATCGGCTCCCATTCACTCCCCCCTCTCTGGTCGCTGTATCGATCCTTCGGAGAGGGATCCTTCAAATTTGGTTTGTAAGACTGTTTGCAGCGGTACCCCCTATATCTCACCCTCCAAAGGAATATTTCAATGGTCTGTAAAATATTCCATCCTCTAAATCACATCTCCACTGCAACGGTGTCCTCTATTGCACCCCCCAAACAAAAAAAAAACGCCCAGCGCCGCGCCCAGCTCCCGGCGCCGTCGCCCGTCGCCCCCTCCCCCGCGCCATCACCGTTTCCGCCGCCGCGCCCAGCGCCGGAAGCCGCGGCCCCTCTTCCCCCACGCCGGCGGCGGCCACGCCTCCTCTTCCTCGCCGACTGCCACACCCTCGGTCTTCCCCACGCCGTTTCCGCCGCCGCCTTCGCCGCCGAGGACGAGCAGATCGAGCACCAGGGGCTCGTGGGCCTCCGCTGCTACGCCTCTGACGCCGGCGCGTGGTTCAGTCACCACCCACCTCCTCGCTCCGCCTCCGCCTCCCAGTCCTTCAGCTTTGATGTTCATTGTTGTTTCATTCTGCAGAGATGTCTTCCCTTCCAATTGTTGTTCCTTTATCAGCTAACTGTTAATTGAGCTGTTCTTCATGCCCATGCACAGCACCGGTGAGGGAGACCATCGCAATTCACAAATCCAAAGCGCAGCTGCACAGCCGGGTCACCTTCATCTCCACCACCGACTGAAGCAAGATGGCCAACCATGCCGCCGCCTCTGCAGTTCCAGTTGCGGTTCCATGGAGAAGCGGCGAAGGAAGCGCAAGGCACATGCCGAGGCGTGGGCAGATCAAGGCGGGGATAGCGTCGGCTGCCGTGCATTCCGTCTCCTCGGTGCTCCTGAAAGCCATCCACGGCAGCCATATCCTGGTCAGGAACCCTTTCTGATGGTTCTTTGGCGAAGTGGTGTGGCCTGCTGGAAAACATGTCATGCTATCACAATTCTCATGTTCAAGCCACAAGATAACAAAGTTGAACTAATCCAAAGTTATGCAGAACGATCTAGCCAAGATATCACAAACATGGCAAGTTGGCAACCAATCAATCTACGAGATTTGCAGATGATTTGCGGTAAAAGCAGAACAAACACTCACTTTGGAGGAGACTGCGTCGATCCGATGCTCTCCAGGGACGACGCCGTGGTGGGTGCTGCATCGCTGCCGGGGGCGGGCGCGGTGGGAGGTGAAGATCGTATCGGAGAGCTTCTGGATCTTGGACGCCTCCTTGGCGCCGCCGGCGAGGGAGCGCGCGCTTGACCTGGGCCTTGACCTTCTTCTACAGGGCCCCCACGGTGGAGACGGAGAGGTGGGAGGCCGGAGAGTTTGCGGCGGCGGAGCTGGTGGCGGTGGCGGACAGGAGGAAATAGACGGAGGCGAGCGCGGCGAGAGGTGTGGCGTTGGCGTAGGGGCGCAGTCGGGGCCGGGCGGAATATGGCGTCGGGGCGTCGTCGAGTCGGGGCGGAGGCGGCGACGGCGTCGGGGCGGAGGCGGAGTCGGCGTTTGGAGGAGGGGGACGCCTCCCCCAAATATGGCAGAGGGCGGGTTGGGCCGGCACATTTCAGGATGTTTTACAGGACCCCGCTGCAGCGAGTTCTTGGGCTCAAAACCGGTATAATAGAGGCCCAGGAGGCTTTTCAGGAGCCCGTTGCAAACAGCCTAACTCAGGGGGGGGGCACATTCAAATAAAAGTATAAAACACTACAGTTCTGGTGAAAGCACCTGGAATATCCTCAAGGCAAAATAACTAGTTTCCATACAGAACACATACACCAGACTATGTATGAGTCCAGAGAACATGAAAAATAAAGAGAGAAAGATAAAAGCTCATATCTGCATCAGAAAGTTTTTCTTTCGTGTCTACACTATTCGGTTTGTCTAAACTACTTGAACTTATAAAACGTGAGGAAAAACACTCCATAAACTCTCTTCTAATTTTCTTGGAAAGGCATCCTCTGAGATTCACGCAAAAACCATCAATTTGCATGTATGACTAAAATAAGCGTGCGTGGGTCCTGCCAATTGAAATGGGTATGTTTGCTGATTCATAGTTTTCCACTTCACTCTTCGTTAGCTAGCACTTCCAATTTCTTTAGAAGAAAATTTCCACTTTTATCCAGCTAACCTTTTCGTCCTAAAATAACCTAGCTACTTCGTTTATCCAGCTAACTAATTGATCGTTTTTTCGTTTCATCACTTAACTCCCACTGGAGTGTATATATAAAACAGGGACTTCACTCCAACGGCAACTCATGTTTTAATCTGATAAATTTGTTGTATGAGATATGAATTATACAATATGTTGCAAGACATATATTTTAAAAATAGGAAAATCCATGCACGTAATCATGAAATTTATGATTTTTTAAGTAGCACCACAAACTTGACTTGTAAATGACACGAGAATAGGAAAATGACACTAGGGGCGAAGGCTGTGAAGTGACTCAATTTTAAGAGTTGCTCATGGGGTTAGGTGAGATGAAAAAATTGTCCTGGGACTAGGTGGAGTTTTTCGGATTCGAGCTTGGGGTATTGGATTTTGTGCCCACCCCTAAGGTGGACAAACAAAGTAATTAAGGAGTAAGTACTACGAACTCTCTTGTTGTTATAGTTATGTTTCCTTGCGTGTCGACATTGCTTATGGCAGTATCGTATATAACTTCAGGTGCAAACAACTGGGAGAAAGCCATAGAGACATTGATTCTTGATTAAACTCTCTTATTTGAGTTCATAAAATTTTGAGTTAACAGGTCCAATTCACCAAAGCTGACAAAAATGAGATTAGAACACAGCAGCTTATTAGGTAGACTGGCTCTGTCCATCCATCAAAGTGCCTCTTAAAGAACATCTCTGGTATGCGAGGGCCACAATGCCAATTGAGCTTGGCCTTGTTTAGATCCCAAATTCCACTCCCAAATTTACTATGTAAAAAGAAGATTCCCCATCACATCAAAATATCATAACATGCATAAAGTATTAAATGTAGATGAAATTAAAAACTAATTACACAGTTTTGTTGTGCTCTATGAGACGAACATTTTGAGCCTAATTAATCAATTTTTGGACAATTTTTCACAAATACAAACGAAATGCTACAGTGACGCAATGATTACGAAGTGACATCATACTCCCAAATTCACCCTCCCAATTCTAACATCGGCAGGCAGTGTCTGTCCTGAAGAATCTGCTAGACTGACAGATCGATGATACAGTATCACCATCGAAAGATGAACGACTGAAGTATCACTGTCAGAGTTTCAGGCAATTCGCAAGACGAGGCCGTCCACCTACTCTGCCGGAAACACTTGTAGTACGTTAACAGAAACAACAGTTAACTGATGACAAATGCGTTGCTCAGAGGAAACATTCTGACTCGAATATAATGATGCTGCATGAATGGAAGGTTAGAGTGCATAATGTCGTGGGGTACCTTACATGCAAGTGTACAACATTATCGCAGTTTGGTGCACCCAACCGTACGTAAAGCATAGGTAAGCTCCATTTAGGCTGGCAGAAATTGACAAGTGCAGGCATCAACTTGATTTCTCGGCCTCTTCACTGACAGAGGAGTTTCTGCAAAGAGGTTTAAGTCATAGCATTAGTTATTTATTTCAACTTTTCAACAGAAGTTAAACTACCTCCTCAGGGGAAAATTATTTTGTATTCATGCGCTACCTTCAAGGTCTCACCAAAATTATGGTTTTTGTTCATCAGAAGAGAAAACGTGAAAACGATAGGTTTTCCTTTTTGCTGGTACAAGTCGGGCATAGACATTCCAATGTTACTCTGGCACTAAGAATAGTTTTCTTCACGCCTGCTTTGAACTAATGGCCGCCACGTACGTGATACATAAAAGGTTAGGCAATAGGTTCATTGTCTTTGCATTATTCTCTTGTTTTGTCTTCAATCCATGTCATGCGTGGTACACTATGAAGTTGGCAGCCAACCAAACCATGCAGGGGTCCGACTGCTAATAAAGGTTCATCGACATAAGTAGGCAGCTGATCGGTTGGTAACCTTACTCCTTAATCAGGGAAAGCTTCACGCACAACCCATTGGGACTGCCCTACTAAAACTTGTGGTAGAAGTGGAACAATTCCATAAGATGATATGGGAGAAATAATTGCAGTATTTCCTTAATAGGACCAATGACCGAAGGCCTTAAAACACATCCATATCAGTATGATGTGTCGATCCAATCCGGAAAAAGAGAGTAGAAGACAGCAATTAATTAGGTATGCTGGGGTCTGTTATCCATCAATCAATGTGCTTGTTCAAGAACTGCATTGGCAGGGGAGGGCCACTGTCTTTTTAGTCATTTTATAGGTTCTGTTTGGATCGGTAGAAAAATTACTAGCCGCTAATAGTAGCATTAGTAGTGATTTTGCTTGTTTGTTAGTGACCGTGCACTGAAGATAACTACAGTATCATCGTCGATGATGAATGTCCAAAGGTCACTTTCACCGGAGAGATAAGCCATGCATGTTTTTTCTTAAAAAAAAACACTGCTAGGAGCTCGGCGTTCCATTAGAGAAGGAAAGAGGTTTATGCACGTACAGGAGATCGATCATGGTTCATGGGGGGCCGTTAGGAGCGCCCCCTGCGCTAAAGTGCCAACTGCCACAAATATAATGGCCAAAAAAACTCATAAGCGCCCCAAAGGAGCAGCCAAAGCACACAAAGCTGTTACATCAAACTAGTTTCAATTCTCTCGTCATTTCGTCAAAAGATTTTCCTTCACTACCGGAATAAGTGCTATTGGCACCGGTTGAAAAACCCCTTTAGCACCGGGTTTTTCAACCGATGCTACTCTTCCGGTGCTAAAGGGTGACATCTTTAGCACCGGGTCAAATAACCGGTTAAAGGAGGGGGACCCTTTAGCCCCGGGTCGTAACACCAACCGGTGCTAAAGGGTCCCCGGGGCGCCTCAATTTTACGCCCGGTGCTAATGTTTCATTAGCACCGGTTCTTTAGTGCACCGAGGCATATAGAGGGGGCGGATGATGGATTTTCTGGTAGTGCTTCTTTAATTTGCTCTAAGTCCTGTTTGACGCTAGAGAGATAAGCTGATTGACAACACAAAATTAAAGTAGGCAGGCCGCCTCCTACACTCTTCCTGCCCGAAAAGGTTTGCAGTTTTTCACTGAAACAAAAACTCTGAAAAAAGATGCATGTCCAGCCGTGGTGATGACGTATATGTTGCTATATGATTGCACTGCTCAGAGAGAATTCCTGGTGATGACGTATATGTTGCTCTCCATTCTGATAAGATGGAATGCAGTCACACAAAAGGATGGAACGAAGACGATCGAGTTGGTTCGGCTTCAGTTTTCCGTTAGGTGAGCAAGAACATAGTACGTATGCCACAAAAAGTCTAACCATCGACCGCACCGCAACGCCATATATATGTAGCCTCCATCATATCCATCTAGTCCGACTGCCTCCGTGCAAGTACTCTGTCAGTGCGGTCATGGTCGTCGTCGTCGTCTCCAAGCAAAGTACAAGTACTGATCAGCTCAAATAACTACCCAGCGGCAGGCAGCGATCAGGAGGAAGAAGACAAGAGCGTACATGCGGCCGGGCCGGGCAAGCCATCTGCAGTAGTCGGCGCGGCGCGGTGGCACCAGAAAGCAAAAGAAAGAAGATAGGATGGGATCGCAACGCGCCACCCTACCTTACCCTACCATCCCTTCCGTCCATCCATCGACAATGGATGGATATCTCCGCTCCGCCAACGAGGGAGACCAATCACCCGTCGACGATCCTCGACCCATGCCCCATTGGCCCCGGCGCCTCTCTCTCTCCTGTGCCAGACGATCCGTCTGTACTGTCGGCAAGAGAGGATTAAGATCATTCCGATCGCTCACGAGGACGGCGCGCGCGAGCGCACACACAGCAGACAGCACGTACGGGCACACTTGTGTACGCAACTACGCCTCTCGTCGCACGCCAGGAACCATGACCTCCAGCCTCACCTGTTGTTTTCCTTGCCCATTCCACCTATGTATACACGTCACTAAATGGAGGATATATTCCTTTTAAAGTAACGTACGAAGGCCCATTTAGTACTGGCTCGTATTATCAGCCGGTACTAAAATGGCTCCGGGGCAAGTTTAGAGCCGGTACTAAAATGGTGCAGACAGCACGTACCGGGCACACGCGTATACGCAACTGCGCCTCTCGTCGCACGCCCACGAAATTACCACTAGCATCACTCATACCACCGGGGAACACTAATTTTGCTACATACTACCTCCGTTCTAAATTACTATTCACCATAGTTAACTTTTCCATTTAACGTTTTGATCATTCGTCTTATTTAAAAAAATTTACAAGTATCATTTATTTTGTATGTGATTTGCATTATTATCGTATATACTTCAAGTATAACTTATTGGTTTGTATATTTGGATAAATTTTTTGAATAAGACGAATGGTCAAAGATCATGAAAAAAAGTCAACAACGAATAGTAATTTCGAACGGAGGTAGTAGAAAATATTACTCTTTTCGTTCTAAATTTATTTACTGTTAACTTTTTCATAATGTTTAATTATTTGTCTTAGTTTAAAATTTAGTCTAAATATATAAGAAATAATAAGTCATATTTAATTAAGAGTAAGCTAAAAATAAATTATATTTGTAAATTTTTTTGAATAAGATGAATGATAAGAGAAAAAGTTAATAACGAATGATGCACCTTATATAGTCAATGTCTTTTTCAACGTCTTAATCTAACTTTTGAAATGGTATAGCTACATAATTTTTCCTTGGAAAAAGATCTAGAACATTATAATTTTGATATGTTTGCCATTATGCCATATATTGTATACTGATAACTCAAATGTTTGACTAACATGTGGGGCAAAAGTAGGTAGCATGACTTTATAAAGAAAAAAATGGCGGCGGGTTTGTATGAAAATACTCCGAGCATTGATGGATCCATGAAATAGGCATAAGAGTTAGTCGTTGGGTTTGTTATCATTAACCTCAAATGTTAGTGATGTTTTGCCGAATTTATTTTAATTCTTGTATATAGGAAAAAGCAATAGACATTGAGCAACAATGCATTTTCTAAATATTTTGATTTAACTTTCGAAAATGGTATGGCTACATTTGCCTTAAAAGGATTTTGGTAATACTGGATTTTCTTGTGCATTCAGGACAGGAGAAAGATTCAGGTGCAGTCAAATGCAAGTTAGCACCCCCTAAACATGTATAAAAATTCATCTAAAATATCGATGGATAGAACATGCAAGCTTAAACAAAAGTTTCTTATAGAAAAAAAAAGACAAAATCACCCGCAATTATACAGCTAGTTTTGAGTCACTTCTTGTTACTCGACCTTGGTTACAAATCATCATTCCCACTTATTTCATTTTGTCACGATAAACTTCTGATCAACAAATCGATTTATAATTTTTGAGACACAAAATTAATGCCATTAGATTCGTACCCAAAAACACTTTCTGATTAATACTTAATATCATATAATAAATAAAACATTAATCTTATCCCAACTAAACGAAATACGTCTACTACAAAAATGGAGGAGCTACGTACACCAAACGGCAAAACCCAACCTATTCCCATGGCCAAAACTAGTCCGGTGCCCGTATCTCCTTTTGACCTCGCGACACTCGACGAAGCCGTTTGCTTTGGGCGTGTCATACACAAATCGGCACATCGGGGCATCGGGCCAAGCGGGAATTAATTGCCGGTGCCGCGGCCGGTGTGGCTGCTCTGCCTCTGCTCTTGTGCTCGTCCCCTCACTGCACTGCTGCTGCGGCAGTGGTCCTCAACTCGTCTCCACCTCCATACCCTCCGCGTGGCCGTCTTCCCCGGTCTGCTTCCCCCACCATATCTGTGCGTGGTGCCCTTCCTCCCCGGTCTCCACTCTCCAAACTAGACGCTACTAGCCGAGCCGAGGTGGAGACGACTAGGTCTCCTCCTCCCACGCCATTATTGCTTCCTCCTCCGACCTCCACGGCTGCCACGCTACGGAATCAAGTCGTCGCTTCCACGATCGGTGGCGAGCGTCGCCGTGTTGGCTAGTGGAAGTTCGTCGGAGTCCATGGAGAAGCTGCGCCACCGCGGCCGCCGTCGCCGACGAGGGGTGGGTGTGCTGCTGGTGCTGGCGGTGGTGTCCGTGCTCCCTGATCTCGGCAGCTGCAACGATGATGCCGAACAAGGTATGTGGACTTGTCTCTCTCTTTCTCTGCTTCTTGTTTTATTTTTTTCTTCCAATTTTCTTCTTATTAGTGTGTCGGTGTGTAATGTTGAGCAAGGTAGCTGGGCATAACTCTTTGATATGCTCAGCTCAGTTCACATCTTGAGGAACTGATCACTGATATACTCTTGGCCGATGCTAAATTAAACTTGCTGTAGGAACTCTGAACCCAGAGGAAGGAGTCCACTCCGCCGGCTCCCAAGCCCGGTGAGATCTCTTCCCTCAATTGATATATGCTGATGAAGTGATGAACCACAATAATTTTTGTTTTCATGAATCGTTCCGTTTCCTCGACTGTTCACGTGTGTGCCTCAAATAATTATTGTTCACGGTTGTTCACTTGTTCTCAATTAACTTTCAGAGTTTTGGTGTCATTAGGCAGACTCTGCTTTCTGCCAATAGGCCGTACTGGTTTTGATGCCAATAGTATTCCAAAACGGCGGTATCAGATTGGCTTGGACTCCATCCATGTAGTGGATGATCCATCTTTTCGGTACAAAGCCTCCACTTTTTCGCCTGAAATCAACAAACAAAATTCCATGCAGATCACCTAACGTTGTCCACAAATATTTGGCACACCAATATCTATCTTATTCTTCCTGCATCGCCTTGCACGAATCGTACGTCGTAGAGCAGTAGATAGAACAAGTTGAGCTTGGAATCATGCATTGGCTGTCACAAAGTGAGAAACTGACAGCTGAACCACCCCAAGCAGCACCAGATGATGGTACACCATCTCTTGCCCCACTGTTGTTCCTCACCTCTTCTGCTGACTCTTTTTCTTTTTATCTGCATCCAATTATTGGCAGGGTAATCAACGGCGACCGTACAAGGAGAGTTCTGCAAGACCATCCGAACAAGTACTGGTCCGGGCATTATTCCGGCAACAAAGCGGCATGGCCGGACCCGTCGGCGTTCACGCCGAATCAGCAGTACCCGCAGTGGCCACCGTGGGCGTGGACACCGAAGGCCACGCCGCCGGCGAGCTTTCCTCCGTCGCCCGCTCCGGCACCTTCGCCGGTGGCGGTCCCCAAGCCTCTGCCGCTGCCCGCGCATGGTGGAACCCCTCCACACAGCATCGCGCTCCCACCGCAGCCGGCGGTGGTGCCGGCCAACACCGGTAGCATCAGGCCGGTGGTTGCCGGCGTTGCGCCCGGAGCGACGCACTCCGGTCATGCCGGCAGGCATGTCGTCTACGCCATCGCCGCGGCGGGGGCCACTGTTCTCGCGGCCGTGTCGGTGGCGCTCCTCGTCGTGTGCTACCGGTCCAACAAGGTGGTCACCGTCCGGCCGTGGGCGACCGGACTCAGTGGGCAGCTGCAGAAAGCATTCGTGACAGGTGGGGCCCAGTTCATCCCTGACAGTGAACATACAGATAGCTTCTTGTTCTTGGAGATTGCTTGACAGATGATGATGCCTGAATGTGCATGCAGGTGTGCCGTCGCTAAAGAGATCGGAGCTCGAGCTGGCCTGCGAGGACTTCAGCAACGTGATCGGGTCCCTGTCGGATTACATGGTGTACAAGGGGACGCTGTCGAGCGGCGTCGAGATCGCGGTGGTGTCGACGACCAAGAGCTCCGCCAAAGAATGGTCCAAGCACTGCGAAACACAGTTCAGGAAGAAGGTAAGAAAATGCTAGCTGCTCTGAAACTGTCCAATTTGCACTCTGCTCTGCAAGAACCAACAAAACTGTTTTGCTTCAGATAACAAGCTTGTCCCGAGTGAACCACAAGAACTTCGTGAACCTGCTGGGCTACTGCCAGGAAGAACAGCCCTTCACCAGGATGATGGTGTTCGAGTACGCTCCAAACGGCACACTCTTTGAGCATCTCCACGGTAATAATGGAGTAGAACCTTTCACTGCAATTAAAGTAGAACAGTTAAAATCATACAAGCCAATCAAAGTGTGCAATGGAATTTTCACTGTAAATGTGTCTGACATGGATTGTTGTCTTCACTGCCTGCAGTCAGAGAAGACGGCCACCTGGACTGGCCGACGCGGCTGCGCGTGGCGGTGGGCGTCGCCTACTGCCTGGAGCACATGCACCAGCTGAGCCCGCCGGAGGTCCTGCGGCGGCTGGACACGTCCACCATCTGCCTCACCGACGACTTCGCCGCCAAGATCTCCGACGTCTTCTTCTGCGGCGAGCCCCGGGAGGCAGCGGCGGCGGCGGGGAGCCTGTCCCTGCCAGCGTCCCCGGCGCCGGCGGACAGGGAGGGCGTGGTGTACAGCTACGGGATGGTGCTGCTGGAGACCATGGCCGGGCGCTTCACGACGTCGGGGGGCGGCGGCATGCTGCTGGAGGGCTGGGCGGCGGCGTACCTGAGAGGGGAGCGGCAGCTCAGGGACGTGGTGGACCCCGCGCTGCGGAGGTCCTTCGACGCCGCCACCGTGGACCGGCTCGACGGCGTCATCCGGGGGTGCACCGACCGCGAGCCCCGGCGGCGGCCGGCGATGGCGGAGGTCGCGAGGCGGCTGAGGGAGATCACCGCTATGACGCCCGACGCGGCCACCCCCAAGGTGTCGCCGCTGTGGTGGGCGGAGCTGGAGATCATCTCCACGGAGGTCAACTGAACGGACGTGCATGGGATGCGTGTTTGCAAGGATTTCAATCGATCCTAAAGTTCCCAGAAAAATCGACCTCTTGTTCAAATGCACCTCAATGGGCTGTTCATCAGTGCCACTGATTCAGTGGATAATACGTGGTTTTTGTACTTTTGTTTTTCGGCTGCTGTTTGTATTCGGTGAAATTTGTGTCCATCTGTACATATGAACAAGAGACTGCAGCCTGCAGTGTGTGGCCAGGCAGAGGTTGGATGAAGTCCAGATGTTGCAGCCTTGCAGGTGCGGTGCTAAAGATACAGGTTTTTGCATTGTTATTACAAGGGACCTGCTCACCCCTCCGCCAACATACTTGAGAAGCGTCTTCTTCCTTCTCTGAACTTCCCAATGGCGCATTTATTCAGACTTACCTGAAGCATTCCTAAAACATAAAGTCAACAGATATGTTCGTCTGATTGTCTTAAAAAGTAGGTACCAAGATTCGAAGCCGAGCCTGCAACAGGGGTTTCTTCGACAGTTTGGAGTTCAACGCTATAACGGTTATGACGTGAGAATCTTTAGTTACACCAAGCATTCCTGACAATACCGTCCCACAAGATCATATAATAATCAGACCAGTTAACAGCAAATGGGCTTGAGTAAGCTCCATCTTTCATCCAAAAATCAGAGGAAGAGGATGAGGAAAAAAAAACTTACACCGAACTACGCTCTTGATTTCATGATTTTCATCTATGCCATGGGAAAAAAATATAGGCCTAAAGACAATGAACTTATCTTGTGTCCCTCCAGTTAAGTACTGGTCAGGTAAGATCACTATACTGACAACATGGTGAAAGACACATGGGACCAAATAGAATCGAAGTGGCACTATAAGAGATTGAATTCATACAAACTTGCCAATAGTGTGGCATTATCCTATATATGCTTTAGATGAATGGTAGGGCAGTCGAATAGTGGAAGTAGCCTGATGTAACAAAAGGGTAATTTTGCAGACAAGAGAGGCTTTACCTTCTCAACTGAGATATTTCATCTCCCTTCGCCTCTAATGACGCTTGTAGCTCTGCCAAATTATTATTAGTCAGTTGCTTTATGCTGTTGTTGAGGGATTTGATGGCATTCTTTTCGGTGCTAATTCTCAATAGAGCTGGGATCCGTGGAAAAGTTAAGGACAAAACAGTGTAGCAGTAAATAATTATGTGACAGCCAGCTTCTACTAGGAATCATAACATTAGCAAACAAATAGCACATTCATATTGATGATCAACTCGAGCAGGGACAAGTTATAAATCAGTCAATAGAAGAGAAGATATTGTAAAAGGTTAAAACATCCCACTTCCCACCACATAGGAAGGAATGCAACGAAGAACATATTATAATGGGATATGAATATCATTGCATTAAATACCCCACTAAAAAAATTCCTAAATGAACGAACCAAAAGTGTCCAGCCATTCTTTGGAGAAATATACACTGAACTATGGATCAAAGCCTGGTTTCTTAATATATGGAATAGCTGCATAATGTTATTGAGATTGTCAAAGAATTAGAAACTATAGATTGTAGAAGTAACATAGGCAAAAGAAAGCATGAACACATACCAAACCATGCCAGCCAATCTTCACGTTTTCCATCAGGTAATTGCCATTTTCACCAATTTTGTCTTGTCTTCCTGGTTTCGAAGCATTGGTAACACAGTACATTAATACTGACCAGTTCCGACAACTCTGTGTCCGCAGTATCCAGTTGGTATTTTGCTATATACTATGAAAATACTGAATCCAGGATCATATCTACTTGAAAGTTCCTGCCGATCTCACTAGACAACTCCAACTGGTTACTGGTATGCTTGCAGCGTACTTGTAAAATCCCCGGACAGCAGAAACTCCCTCACCAGCTCCTCGGCATACCGGACATTCTCCATTGCAGTCCAGTGTCAGTGCCACTGCAAAGTGTGAAATGGGAAGTCATCATGAGCAGACTGGCCGTAGCTCAAAGAAGAAACTGGGATGTGACAGTGTGACTCTATGCTGACAATGATATCTGTATCAACCACATTACCACAGACAACTGGCAGCATCAACAAGGTACAGAGAATTATTCACTGAATGCATCAAATTCTACCAGAGACTGAAAAGACCGACCTGAAATATCAGGTAAAACCGAATGTCCAACCATAGTCACCCATATGCAGACGGCATCATAAACCCACCCTATTCTTTTACTCGATATACAAAACAAGTATACTAGTTAGTACTCTGTCAGAGAGGAAAAACTTCTTTTTAAAATGACTGTAAAAGCAAATAATCATGATGTTTAGCTGATACTGGTAACCAATTTCCATTGATTTCAGTGGCAACTCTCCAGGCTGAGCATCTAGGAAAGAATTTTGACAGTCAAAAGTTGCAAGTTACCTATCCATGATGTTACTGTCTGAAGCTTTTTTTTAGATAATAATGGAACAAAAGCAGTTACTCTCTGAAGTACAGGGTAACAAGTAACACCTTCAAGCTAATAAGTGGTCTGCATACGCATCAGCTCCTGTGCCCAGTGTCTTAAATTTCAGATGCTGAAATACATGAAGGAACCCGGGATATCTTATACTTTTGACAGAAAGATAAGGTGGTACAAAGGTTGCATGGTAACAGATCAAGCAGTCATTTCAAGCATAAAAAGGTTTAATAAATTTAACTATGCCTAAATAAGTTGAACTTGCTCCTAACCCGTTACAAGTACGAAATTTCCAAGGAGAGAAAAATTGGATCCTCTCTGCCAGAAAAAGCAAAGGGGCCTTATCTCAATTTGTCCAAAGCAGAGTTCCTTCCACAAAACTCACATCAAAGGCCAGTAGGGAGTGTCATGAGACAGCGAAGCATACCACAATTGTGCAAGGATTACACCACCAAACCCTGAAATTACAGGTCCAGGTATGGTATTGATGCCGATATAAGAATGCTTTAAAAGATTGATCCTATAACATGACAGGAAGAAGCAAATGTCATTCTCAAAGCCAATAACACACAAAAAATTATGATGAACAAAATGAGTAAAAAGGATGTGTATTCAATCTCTCCGACACAACAATCAGTACTCCCTCCGTATCACAATTAGATGACGTTTTGGACAAGGTTTGGGTCAAATCTTGGAAATATAAATCATGAATAACTTTTAAGCCGTTGAGTTTAGAAATGTGAAAATCATATCAATAGATTTGTCCTGAAAATTACTTTTATAAAAATATAAATATATAGCTCTTTAATAAATATTTTCCATACAAAATATGAGTCAAAGTTGTGCTTTGAGACTGTGTCGCTGTCCTAAACGACATCTAATTGTGATACGGAGGGAGTATGCTCTGAACAGCTAATCCAAGTTCAAAGACTCGGCCCCATTACTTTTCTCCTCGGCAGACAAAAATTAGAAAAAAAAAACTAAGAACAATCAGGATATCCTCACAACCATCTTGTTTTTCTTTCCAGCAGATAGTAACAGAACCTTCCCATCAACTATATCGCCTTCCTCGACCAACTTATCCTCATTATCAATCCTAACATTATTCAAGTAAAGACCACCTTGCTTAATAAGTCGCTTAACTGCCGACTTACTAGCAAGCAAACCTGTGGAAACAGCCAGATCAATCAGAGGAGAATTCAATACTTGATCAGAGGCCAAAGAGCATGACGGCACATCATCTGCTATCCCCTCAATTGTTTGTGCATCCAATTGTGTCTGAGCCCCAGGTCTCAAGGCCTCAGTTGCCTTCAACGCCTCTACCAATCCCTCCTCGCCATGGACGAATCGAGTCACCTCCTCTGCAAGCCTCTTCTGAACAGTGTTGGGCACGTAGCCAGGCTTCTTCATCGACTCTTGCAGCTCCTGAATCTCATCCAAGCTCAGGAATGTCAGGATTTTCATAAACCTGATGACATCAACATCCGGCACCGCGAAGAAGTACTGATAGAACTTGTATGGGGAGAGCATCTTCGACGAAAGCCAGATTGCGCCATCCTCTGTCTTCCCAAACTTTATCCCCGGGGCGCGCCGCCGCGAGCGCCTCCGAGGTGGTGGCCTCCACAAGCCCGCGCTCCCGGAGCACTTCCACGACGCCGGCTGACTCAGCGGTTGAGGCGGAGGCCGTGCCTGTAAGAACCGCCTAATTCGCATTTGGTTTAAATGAACCGTCGAACGTTCCGGGCTGATCACTGCCCCCGATCTGCACATTGACACCCATGTTCTTGAACATGTGCAGGAAATCGTAGCCCTGGAGGAGCTGGTAGGTGAACTCGGTGTAGCTCATTCCGTCCTCGGACGCGAGCCGCTTTTTCACGCTCTCCTTGGCAATCATCGTGCCCACGCGCGCGAACCGGCCCACCTCTTTCAGGAAATCCAGCAGCGTAATGTCCTTCCACCAGTCGTAGTTATCCAGGATCACAAATGAACCCATCTTTGCTGAAGAACTCACTGCTGAATTGACCAAAGGCAGGGAATGGTGGGGCTCGGGAACGCGGGCGAGGATCTGGGCGACGAGGGACCTGATGGCGTCGGAGTTGGCTTCCATGAGCTCGCCATACCCTAGGACGCGCCGCGCTCTCCTCTCCACCGCCGTTCCGGCTTCCCCGCCGCCGGCGCCGCTTCGCCGCCGCGCGCGTCGCGCCGCCGTCGCGCCATGGACGCGCCGTGCGCGCTTCCGCGGCTTGGGCCGCTGGTCGGCTGTGCTGCTGGGCCGTGGCCACAGCTGGGCCCAGATCTGGCCCTGGGCCAAATGTTTTTGCTGTGCTGTGTATGTGTAGATGCATATATGTGTATGTAGATCTTGTATGATTTTTAGTAATTCTGTAGAGCTCCAAAAATATGATCCTTGTTTTGTTAGGTTCCTGTGATTACAGATCTGTGATCTAAAAATATGAAACTGCTATACTTCTGTTGTACTTTCCTGTTATAGATTTATTTGTTCTAGGAATGAAAAATGCATAATAAATTGTATACTGCTCTTAAAATCACAAATCCAACTTTTTTAGATTCCTTGACTTGTGCTCTATCCAGATCCATAGCTCAAGTTCACTGTTTGCACTGTTTCCCTACTGTTTTAGCTTAATCTACCTTTCTAGGGCTGAAATTTGTTGTGTGGTGTACTACAGGTCATCATCCAGAAATTGAGCAGCACAGATGCAAAATCCATAATTACCCAGACTGCTGATCAGCTTATGACACTGTTTTTGCGTGTCTTTGCCTGCCACAGTTCAACCGTGCATGAAGAAGCAATGCTTGCAATTGGTGCTCTTGCCTATGCTACTGGTCCAGATTTTGTGAAATACATGCCTGGCTTCTTCACATATCTGGAAGCTGGCTTGCAGAATTATGAAGAATACCAAGTGTGCTCCATCTCTGTAGGGGTGGTGGGTGATATTTGCCGTGCCTTGGAAGATAAAATTCTGCCCTTCTGTGATCAAATTATGACTGTTCTTCTCAAGGACCTGTCAAACTCTATGCTCAATCGGTCTGTGAAGCCTCCGATTTTCTCATGCTTTGGAGACATTGCTCTTGCTATTGGTGAGAGCTTTGAGAAATACCTGCCATATGCTATGCCAATGCTTCAGGGAGCTGCAGAACTCCTTGGTACTCTTGATCAGAGCGATGATGATATGGTTGATTATGGCAACCAACTCAGACGGGGCATTTTTGAGGCATACTCTGGTATACTTCAGGGTATCAAGGGCCCAAAAGCTCAGCTGATGATCCCATACGCAACACATCTGCTGCAGTTCACTGAAGCCGTCTTCAGAGATAGGAGCAGGTGTGTTTAGTTTACATTGCAACCTTGTGTTATATTGCTGTTTGTTGCCTATTTCTTATAGTTATATGTATATCTGTGCCACCAGGGATGATAGTGTTTCAAAGGCTGCAGTTGCAGTCCTTGGGGATCTTGCGGACACACTTGGTGCAAGCTCAAAGGAACTGTTCCATACCCACCTCTTCCATGTTGAGTTTTTGAGGGAGTGCCTTGACTTGGATGATGAAGTTCGAGAGACTGCATCATGGGCCCAGGGGATGATAAACCAAGCGTTGGTCTCTTAATGTGGGGTGGTTTTTTGTTGGTTATGGGAGGTTTCTTTTGTGGCTGTGCCAAGTCCATTTGCCACAGGTGAACGAAAGGATACCAATATATATGTAGTGTCAGTTTCGTAGGCATTTGTGCGTTGTTGTTGGTCTGTCAAGCCGGTGTGCTTCACATTAGACTTGGTGGATTCTGTCTGTCGATGTCTTGAATAGCAAACCTGGTTCATTTGTCTTATTGCTGGTATTATTCAATGTTCTTGATGATGCTTCCTCTTTTTCATGTTCGTCGGATCAAATTTTGAGAGAATGTATCTGCTGATGGCATGAACATTGCACGGCAGACAAGCATAGCTAGATACATTCTCCCAAAATTTTATCTGTTGGACGTGCTTTGCTACAAGTGTTAGTATAAGTCAGCAACTCAGCATACTGAAGGCCATGCGTACCTTTGTAGCATACTGCAGGATCGACAAGGACGTGCCCACAAGGCTCGCCTCCTTCTGAAACCTCCGCCGCCTCGAGATGAGGGGATGCCTGCCGGACGACGACGCCGGCGGCGCCATCGCTGCCGTGAGCAGGGTGCTCGAGCACGCCCCGAACCTAGAGGCGCTGTCGCTGGCCTTCCACCCTGATGGTGAGCGCTGTTGGGGTGACCGCCACCCCGAGTATGGTGTCTTCAGCGAGGGTGAGCTTGCGGACGAACGAGGGCTCGACGGCTTCGCTCTCCGGCGTTTCGTTCTCTATAATGTATGAATGTATGCATGCATTAGGATGATGCAAATGAAATGCTTATGAAATGCATAGAGTAAGGGACACAAAGTAATCATGGTAAGGCATGAACTTTAATGGGCATTAAACAAGCATCACAACAATTTACACATAAGCATCATGACTTGCAAGAAATACCGTAAAACAATTCTCTAGCATGCAAGACTAGCTAGCAAGACATTGCTCAATTAAATTCACACATAACAGAAATATTCTAGAAAAATTTATTCTAACAGAGGACCAAAATAACCAAGTGGTGGAGTTGGATTTAACATCAAATCTATTTTCAATTAACAGCAGCAATTAAATTAAAATAAGCAGTCCTAGGGCAATTAATTCAAGAAACAGATCTAAACAGAGCATAAAAATACCAAACTCATTTTTTTCATACACTAGACAGTGAGAGGGGAGTAGCAAAGTTGGATTCACCATTTTATCACATTTACACAGTATACGAAAAATACAACAATTTCAGCCCTAGAAAGGTAGATTAAGCTAAAACAGTAGGGAAACAGTGCAAACAGTGAACTTGAGCTATGGATCTGGATAGAGCACAAGTCAAGGAATCTAACAAAGTTGGATTTGTGATTTTAAGAGCAGTATACAATTTATTATGCATTTTTCATTCCTAGAACAAATAAATCTATAACAGGAAAAGTACAACAGAAGTATAGCAGTTTCATATTTTTAGATCACATATCTGTATCACAGGAACATAACAAAACAAGGATCACGATTTTTGGAGCTCTACAGAATTTACTAAAAATCATGCAATACACCACATACACATATACACATCTACACCTACACAGCACCCATTGGGCATTTGGCCCACGGCCAGATCTGGGCCCAGATGCGGCCCACGGCCCAGCAGCACAGCAGGCCAGCGGCCCAAGCCGCGGGAGCGCGCACGGCGCGTCCATGGCGCGACGGCGGCGCGACGCGCGGCGGCGGCGAAGCGGCGCCGGCGGCGGGGAAGCCGGAACGGCGGCGGAGAGGAGAGCGCGGCGCGTCCTAGGGTATGGCGAGCTCACCGGGGTAGGTCTTGACGAGGTTTGACGACGGCGCGGGGGTCGACGACGTGCGGTGGCGACCGGCGGAGGAGCTCATCGGCGGCGGCGCTACATGGTGAGAGAGAGAGAGAGAGAGATGAGGGCCGGCGAAGGAAGAGGAGGTGCGAGGACATGCGAGGCGCGCGTCAAAAGGCGGCGAAGCTCACCGGAGGCGACGGTCGGCGGAGGACGGCGGAGCTCCGGCGGCGGCGGCAATGGTGGGAGGCGTGGGACGCGTTTTAAAGAGAAGGGGAGGGCGAGGCCGAGGCGCGGCGAGATCCCGGGCGCGCGGCCGGTCGGCGTCGGCGACGTGGTGTTGCCGCCCATGGCAGCCAATGCGCGCGCGGGGGCGTGGTGCCGACGAACGGGAGAGGGAGAGGTGAGGCCGACATGTGGGGTCCACGCGGGGATTTTCTTTTCCTTTCTTCTTTTTTTGAATTGGTCCGTTACAGTGCCGGCGGCGGCGGAGAGGCTGCGGCGTATGGGTTGGGTGTGGGGGATGAGGAGGAGGAGGGGGCGCTGCGGGCGCAGGAAGGCCCGTGAGCAGGCGGCCGCAGCAATGGCGGCGGTGGCCATCGCGGGGGAGGACGAGGAGAGAGAGGGGGTGAGGACGAGGAGAGAGAGGGGGTGACGGGGTTCTCGCCTTCTCGGCCTACCGCTGGTGATACGTTTTTTTCTTTTTTCGGGTTTTGCCTACCAGGCCTCACCAAGGTCTGAATTTTGGGCCCAAATGGGCTTCTTCGATTTTTATTTTTAGGAAAAAAATCGGGCCGGCAAATGCTCGCTTACATGATTGGGCCAGAACTCACTTTCAGAATATTTCGCATGCATTAACAAGCGCTAGTGACTATATTCAGAACAAATGTAACGAAACGAAATTCTATTGTGGCATATAATTACATAATTTAAACCAAGACCACGTAACAAAATTACGCATATCCTGCAGTATGCTACAAAGGTACGCATGGCCTTCAGTATGCTGAGTTGCTGACTTATACTAACACTTGTAGCAAAGCACGTCCAACAGATAAAATTTTGGGAGAATGTATCTAGCTATGCTTGTCTGCCGTGCAATGTTCATGCCATCAGCAGATACATTCTCTCAAAATTTGATCCGACGAACATGAAAAAGAGGAAGCATCATCAAGAACATTGAATAATACCAGCAATAAGACAAATGAACCAGGTTTGCTATTCAAGACATCGACAGACAGAATCCACCAAGTCTAATGTGAAGCACACCGGCTTGACAGACCAACAACAACGCACAAATGCCTACGAAACTGACACTACATATATATTGGTATCCTTTCGTTCACCTGTGGCAAATGGACTTGGCACAGCCACAAAAGAAACCTCCCATAACCAACAAAAAACCACCCCACATTAAGAGACCAACGCTTGGTTTATCATCCCCTGGGCCCATGATGCAGTCTCTCGAACTTCATCATCCAAGTCAAGGCACTCCCTCAAAAACTCAACATGGAAGAGGTGGGTATGGAACAGTTCCTTTGAGCTTGCACCAAGTGTGTCCGCAAGATCCCCAAGGACTGCAACTGCAGCCTTTGAAACACTATCATCCCTGGTGGCACAGATATACATATAACTATAAGAAATAGGCAACAAACAGCAATATAACACAAGGTTGCAATGTAAACTAAACACACCTGCTCCTATCTCTGAAGACGGCTTCAGTGAACTGCAGCAGATGTGTTGCGTATGGGATCATCAGCTGAGCTTTTGGGCCCTTGATACCCTGAAGTATACCAGAGTATGCCTCAAAAATGCCCCGTCTGAGTTGGTTGCCATAATCAACCATATCATCATCGCTCTGATCAAGAGTACCAAGGAGTTCTGCAGCTCCCTGAAGCATTGGCATAGCATATGGCAGGTATTTCTCAAAGCTCTCACCAATAGCAAGAGCAATGTCTCCAAAGCATGAGAAAATCGGAGGCTTCACAGACCGATTGAGCATAGAGTTTGACAAGTCCTTGAGAAGAACAGTCATAATTTGATCACAGAAGGGCAGAATTTTATCTTCCAAGGCACGGCAAATATCACCCACCACCCCTACAGAGATGGAGCACACTTGGTATTAGTTATCAAAACTTTCGAAAAAAAAAAGTTACCAAACTGGGCCGGCAAATGCTCGCTTACATGATTGGGCAAGAACTCACTTTCATGGGGTGGATTTCTCCTCCGTCTTTGAGGAATATTACTTATGCATTAGCAAGCGCTAGTGACTTTTACTATGTGTATGTATAAACACACTCTGAAAAAAGTGTACTGTCTAAAAAATACTCCCTCTGTTTCAAAATGTAGGTCATTTTGGGTTTTCTAGATACGTAACTTTTGCTATGAATCTAGACATGATGTTTATCTAGATGCATAGCAAAATCTATGTATCTAGAAAAGCCAAAACGACCTACATTTTGGAATGGATGGAGTAGTACCGTACTACTTAGTATATACAGTGTACTTGTGGATGCTGCATGAACCAGCGACCCAAGGCAGCAGCTTCATGCCTGTAACCATCTTGTGGATGATGACCCGGTACCTGAAAATGCACTATGTAAATAATTGGACGCTGAGCACAGCCATGATACGAGGTAGGTTTGAATTATTTATGATTGGGTTTGTACCAGCAGGAGAATGCAAGATCTCAAATACCCTCCCAAGAGTCCAAGCAGTAGTATCTTTTACCTGGCTGTTTGAATCGCCCATTGTGTTCAGCAAGAAATCAAGACCAGCCTGGACCAGCGGAGCAAGTTTTTCAACAGAGGGGCCTTCAAGGATAGAACCAAATGCAAAGGTAGCTGCCTCACGGCAATGCCAATCAGGCTTTGTGATGTTGGCCTCAACAAATGGCATCACAAGAGGGACAATTGCATCACCAACAGTTCTAGCAATGAGTCCAAGGCACGTCCCACCACTCATAGAAATGTTCCAAACATTATCATCTTGATCTTGATCTTCCTCTTGCTTCAAAAGTGTCTCTAGTAGCATCGGAACAAGTGAAGGAAGGGCCTTTTCAATAAAGCGAAAATGTATAGTAGAGTTGCCATCATCAGATCCCTCATATTCATCTTGGAGTGCAATCTCTTCATCACAAATAGCACTCCAGAACTCAACAGCTTGAAGTGCAACCGGTTCCTCATCTCCTTTCACTGCATTAGCTGTCAGGTTGAATATGGTTTGCATATAAGGATCTAAGTGTGAATAATATGTGGATGCAATTGCAACAAGGCATTCAAATGCCGCCTGTCTGATCTCCACTTCTTTGGACACAGCGGTATCACAAACCACCTTCATTATATAATTCCTTTCCATTTCATTTGCAAAGTTACTCTCAGCAAAGTCAAGAGCATTATAAAGGGCTTTAACTGCCGCAAGACGGACTTCAGGGCTGAGCTCTGTCTGGTTCATTCCCTGGACCACAGCAGTCAGAACAGCATTCACTTGATCCTGCTCCAAGTGCTGCGGAGAAATCTCCTCACACACATACCCCAGTGCCTCTAGGGTTGCTTGCTTCAAAGGAGCAGATGCACCCGGCGTTGTCATGTTCCCCAGTAATTTAGCAATGAGGTCTTGCCATTCTCGACGTGGTATCTCGATGGCTGCAACCTTGGCAATAACTTGTGATGAGGTATGTCTTGCATCATGCACCGAAGATGCTAGTGTTACCAGCAATGACTCCTTGATCTTTGATTTGATAGATGGATCCACGCTGACCCATTGCTGAGTCAGTAGGTCCTTTTTTGCAGAATCCTTTGCATCCAAAGAATTCTTAAGGATAATACCAGCAAGCCTTCTAGACTCTGGGGGTTTCCCATCATCTGAGAGTTCCACTGATAAGGAGAGGAGGAAATTAGGAAGATTCTGCTCCTGGAACTGTGTGAGGTTGCTTTCAGCTGCTGTTCGAAGGTTAGCATCCGGAGATTGAGCAGCTAACAGAACCTGAGTGATATCCATGGCTGTAGCAAATACCCTATCCTACATCAAAAGAAACAGATTGTCAGTCAGCAAGGAATCGCAGAAAATCAACAAACAACAGAATACATCAATTGTCCAGGTGACCACATCACTGAGCCAGTTAAATCTATCTTAAAGATTTTGCATTCAAAATTCACACCACAGATATTAGACAAACAAGTCATTTAATAAAGGTACTAAATGATTATGAGATATCAGATTTTTCAGCACTATTAAAGACCATACTCATAAAGATAATCAGCATATCCTAATGTACAAATTGCTTAGCCGCATCAGCAATCCAAGATCAACAGTTTCTGGCTGATCAGAAAAAGCTTCTGGAAACATGCTACAAGAAAGTAGATAATCATGATACAACTCTGCTACATGACTAGAAAACATGAACATAAGGTGATTAATGCCCTAAACAGTTTTCAACCTAATAGCAGAAACGGGGCAGGGAACACTATGGAGCATCACTGCCTATGGATGATGAAGATATTATACAGCAACAATATTCTGGGTACAACTACACATTACATGAGCAGAAAACATTTAAGCAAAGCAACAGCCTAAATACTGTATGTCCACATAATTTAAAAAGGAGCACTGTGAAACAGAGCTACCTGACAATGAATACAAAACAAATATATTATAGGGTGAACAGATCACTGGCCAACAGCATCAGCATCCAATGCAAATTAATTTATATCAGTCGACAGAGAACAAAGATATATCAATCAACATAGTGTGAATGCACTGATCCACCTAGCTTAGACACAACATGGTCATGAAAGCAACTAAAGCCTACAACATTAAGAAAGTTAATTACCAGAGTTTGGATGAAGACTTAAAGACCACAACATGTATCTCAGTTAAATACTAAGACTAAAGCCCTTCACTAAGCACATACAACCTGTATCTAAGTTAAAATCAACAGAATAAACCAAGCAAACCTACCATGCAATGTTAGCTCTAAGACATATATGCACCAAGATGCTTCACAGGACATAACTAAGACCATGCTCACACTGAATCATTGAAGAGAAACCAGATGGATTTATGACCTACATCGACGACAGTTAACACTGCCAAAAGGGGATAATTGCAACAACAGAAACATTTGAATGGAAATGCTTGGATCAACACCTCAGTCAATGACTCAAACAAATCAGGATGAAGAGGCTCTAAACCCTTCGCCATGGCGTCTCCAATACATGTGGGCATATTCATCTACGGAATCCTCATATGAACAACTTCACCATGCTAGAAAGTACACGGGCAAACCTAGAACTCGTGCGCAAGGGGATTTCCCTACCGCTTGAATCAACACCTACGTGACAGGCCCGGGCTTAAGCTGGGCGAACGGGATTCAGTTAAATCCCCAAACAAAAAAAAAGAAAAAAAAGGATAAAAAATAAACCGCTACTAGATCCGCTCAACTCACTAATCAAAAGTAAATCCGCGGCTAACTGGACGGATACGGGAGAAACAAACAGTCGGGTTGAAGCGTTCGCATCGAAGCGATTCATCCGAGCGAACGAAAAAAAAACAGCAGGGTTAGGGTTCCTTACCGCGCAGAGGAGAAATCAATCCAGGCCCGGACGAATCCCCGCCGTACGCGAGCACGCGAGATCCGGGCGGCGGCGCGGGAGGGAGGCTAGGGTTGGGGACGGGTCGGCGGAGCGGAGCGGTGGTTCATGAGATGCTGCCCCGCTCGCCTATTCAAATTCGAATGAAACGCGACTCCGGCGGGGGAAGGGGGGCGCGAAAAAGAGGGGGCGAGGAGGGGAGGGGAGAGGCGGCTAGGGTTTAGGAGGGAGGTGGGCGGCGGGCGGGCAGGCGGCCTGCTTGCGTGTGCGGGGTTTTGGGAAAGTGCCCTGTGCCAGTTGGTTGACTGAATTTTATTTTTTGAGAAAAGAAAAGAAAAATCTCGGTCCGCTACTTCTGTGATTTTGTCGGGAAAAAAGAATGGGATGGACACGGATGTATTCCATTTTCTTTTAAAAATTTCTTGGAAAATATTTGATTAGTCTAATTAATCTCATATAAATGTTTGACTAATTTAACTCCTCTGAAATATTGTTTTTACAAAATATGGGGATGTTTGGTTTGGAGGGGCTTATAATAAACCCCTTCAAATAAGCCTTTTTTTAACCAAACAGAGGGGCTTGGGCTTATAGATTTCATAAGCCCATAAATCCCTAGAGAGGTGTTTTTAGTGCTTATTTTGCATGAGCTTCATAAAAATCACCCCATTTTTTATTATATGAGCCTAAAAAATCAAACATCTTTTTAGACTTATTATAGCCTCTCTATATGAAGGAGTAATGGGGCTTATAATAAACCCCTCCAAAATCAACATGACCATAGTTTAGAAGCTCACACGACACGCATCCCATAGAGCACCGTGCACACACTCATCATGGACCGTCAGATCCAATGTTCAAATTCACGAATTCACCACTAGCGCAGCGTTGTCGACAAGGGCGTCACTTAACACTAAAATAATAGCTTTGTTTAATTTCTGAAATAAACGCTCACACACAAGTACACTCATTCATATGAATACACACATAGCATTGCACACACGCTCATCCGATATTGAAATTCACGAAATTAACATTGATGTCTCATTGTCAACCGGGGCGTAGCCTATCAGTAAAAAAACCAGTGTCAGTTAATTTTGAAAATAAATTTAAAAAAATACGAGCACGAGCCGTAAAAACTCATATCCAAATCCAAATGGACCGGTTCCACCAAAAGAACCTTAAAACTGAGTTATGAATAATTGATACTCGTCTGAAATAATTAATAAATTGGTCTAATTTACCATGATAATTATGAAGCCCAAAAGTTGTGTTTTTTTAATAATGAATAATGTATTACCCGGCCTTGACCAGAACGACTACGGCCAAACAAAAACAAGAAAATTACAATTCATCATGGGGTCTAGTAGTCCTACGCGATCATCATAATCGCTATAGCACGTTTACAAGACCTTACAAAGAATTAAAAACGCTGGACACCAACCACCAATGATGCTTCTTCGAGGGCAACAGCACGAAGACTTGGTGCAGATACTGCTAACCAACATCCGAACTGTTACGCCATCCAATGCCTCCTTCGTCCTGCGCTAAATACCAAACATAGTGTCCACACGGGAGAACTGCGCAGCCTTGGCAACCAAGAACTTCGACGACGCGCCTGCACTGTCGCCGCCGGCCTGGAGAAACCAGGCTAGGTTTTCACCCAGTTATTGATCAACCACGGGCGCAACAGGGGACGGTCTGACCAACGACTTCAGCAACGCCTTCAACAAGGTGTGTGTCACAGACACTTCATAGCCACCGGTCCGGCACAACATGCCAGACAAGGATATCCTTCAGATCGCCGCCACCACCGTCACCATAGTCGCCCACACCAGAAGGACACCAGCATCTTCGCACAGCTACAAGACGCTGCCACCGCAAGAAAAGACGCACTCCGGCCACCGTCGACGAACACCGCCACCCGGAGCAAGGTTCCGCCGGCAAGGGGACGGCACCAACCCGTGAGGAAGGCGGCTGCACGACAGCTAATGAAATCCGCCCAGATTACCCCCATGGGGTGACGCGGAGCAATTAGGCATTGGATCTACCCCTGCAGGGACCCAGCGCGCCAGATCGGGGACCACCTCACCGAGCCAGACCACGCCGTCAGACGCCACCGTGCCGGACGGCCGGTCCCGTGGCCTGCAGATCAGGGGCCGCCTGCGCCAGGGCTAGGCGCCCCGCAGTGGACGACCGCTGCCGCGCGCAAGAGCGACGGCCTGCTCGGGCAGCGGCGGGGCGGGAGGAGCGAGCCGGCGGGGCTGGGCCGTGGGCCTACACCACGCACATCAGGCCTCGCCACCGCCGGTCTCGCGGCCGCATCACCGGTCGCCGCGGCCCTCGCGCCACGTCGCCACGTGCAGGGCAGGCCGTCGGCCATCCTCCACTCCTCCGTGCAGATCCGGTGCCGACCTCGCCGGATCCGGCCCCCAGGACCTCGGAGCCGCCGCCAAAAAACTGCCGGCGTCGCCATGGCCGGAGGTCCCGTCGTGTCTGCGCCTGGGTCCAATCCCCGCTCGGATCCGGACATCACGGTCGCAGCAGGCAGCGAGACCCCGCCGCCACCGTCCTTGGGGCTGGCGTGGGCTTCCGGCCGACCTCTCTGGTGGCGGCGTGGGCTGGGATGGCGGCGCTTTGGCGGTGGAAGGCGGGATGCGCGAGCTGCCCGAGCCGCCGAGCGGGGCGACGCGGACGGGTGATAGGGGAAGCCCAAAAAAAGTTGTGTTTTAGGTTTGACTTGTTTGGTATAAGCACTCACATATACAACGCACGAACACTTATCCATGCGAATAGCTCTGCAAGGTTATCAGTTGATCCAGGATCCTATTATCTATTTATCTCATCCCGTTGAAACAATTTAGCCATCATAAAGAATTATAGTTTTATAAGAACATGACGGTGGATAAAAAAAATTCAACACGAACCCATAAAATTAGTGCTAGGATGATACCTACAAATGATTAAGAATCTCCACTTCGCTTCTGATTCTCTTTTTAATGATTCTCCATTATTTTTATAGGAAAAAGTTCAAATTATTACCCTCAAGTATGGATAAAGTCCTAATAACCATCTAAGGTATAATTTGCTCCATTTACAACCCCTAACTATCTTAATTGGTACTGTATATAGTTTATGCCCCTTCATAAGATTTGTTTTTTTATCTAAAATGTTATTTTGAGTTAAAATTTTGTGGTATAATAGAGGAGATTATAAATTATAGTTAAAATACATTATAGTTTTTCATTATTATTTAGAAAAGTTATGATATGTAATAATAGATTAGTCACATCAAACAAAAATTTATGTGAAATAATGATGAAAAATTTGTATTATATTTTTTTTGAAAAAATAATATATCGTTCTCTATCATCCAATAATTTTTTTTTACTTAAGACTCCACTTGTGCGTGTAGAAATAAAAAAGATAAATCTTATAAAAGGGTAGATTGGACCGATTGAGATAGTTATCGGTGTAAAATGAACCAAAACATACTATAGGGGGTTCTCCTGACTTTGTCGATAATTGAGTATAGTAATTTGAACGATTTTGTATTTTCTATGATAAATTTGATTGACAAAGGATTGTATGCGAAAAAGTGAATTAGGAGAACCTAGTTTTTTTAAGCTCTCATCCACTTAGTTTATTTTTTTTACAAAAAGATCAATATAAACACATATCCGCACACTCATCCTCCCCTATAAGCACTTCTAAGAAGACTGGACTGACAGATGTCGAGATTGACGAAGTCATCACAGGCATCTACCATCGAAAGAATAGAGTCGGTAAAATCTTACAATAAATCTAGGAAAATACAACACTAATGTTGAGTTGAGGACTCGAACCCAACTCGAAAGGTTTTACCACAAGCTACCTTACCAATCGACCTACAGTTTCTTTGCAACCCCTTAGTTTATTTCACATAATCAATATAGAGTCATTTATCTTAGAAAATTGTCTGGCGGAAATTCTCCTAGATTCAACCTAAAATCTACTTTGTACATGATTGTTTTTATTCTTTTGTACATGTTGTTCTATCTTAAATAATGTAATTAATACATTCGACCTTCGTAAGATCGTGTTGTGATGAATTATTGCTTAAGGTTAAGTTGGATTGAATATGTGCACTCAAATTTACAAATTCAAGTCAAATTTAGCAAAATCAACATTCAAATGTACTTTTCAAAAAACTAGTAGAATTGTAGTCCAATGATCTGCTGATATGATCTTATCAGACTAGGCTCATAGTGGTAGCGTTTGTGTGCATGCATTCATAGGAATGAGTGTGTGTTGTGAGCGTCTACGTCTGTACTCGTCTTTGGCAAAAAAAAAGTTAAACAACCTTGTTTCAATAAGCCTAAAAAATGTTGGAACAAAGTTACCACTGACTATAGACATCTCATTGTTAACGGTAATGGGAATGTCCTATAATAGAGTAGCGTTGTCGGTTCTTGGAATAACTTTAGAAAAAAATATTTTTGTACTATGCGTAGTTGATTTAAGTCCAAATTTTGTGAAACATAGCACTATGGTTCTTGTAAATATTTTTATTGTCTAACTATTTGTTTTGTCTAATTAATCTCCATATATTTTTTTTGACTGTTTAATAACTAGCTTAAATATTTAAAAAGTATATTTCATTTTGTGAAGTGATAGCACCGCACCCTGCATTGCAAATGGTATATTTGGCTTTTTTTGTTTTCTTTTTCATAGCTTAGGAACATCTTAGTTTAACGGTCAAGATATGAAATAATAAATAAAACTATTGTTAAAAACTATGTATACTCCTTTTTTAGACATAGGTTATGATGTTATCTAGGGGTCAAGTGGTTTATTTATTTATTTTTGTGATAGTAAAGTCAACATTCTACAAATTTCTTGAACTTTCAAGTACCGGTCTAAGTACTAATATGTTGGAAAAATAATAATGATGTTTGGTCTTGGTCTGAAAATAGTTTAAAGTATTATAACTTTCACCATTTTTTCTAATACTATGTTATAGAAGAGCTTTTATTAGACAATATTAAATTTCATATGCTATGTCAATGCATCGATAATGAATGATTTTAGGTCGAAACCACAGTGTTTCGGCGTGCATGTGAGCACGTTGTGTGCGCATAATCAAAATTGAAAAAAATGTGGAAATATAGCGTGGAAACATAACTCAAGAAATTTTATTTCTTTCAGACTTTGTTCTGCAATGCAAACATAACTCCTATATCATTAACTTTGTTCTACACTTCTACAATTCAAACATATTCTATCTTTTTAAATAGTTAATCTACAATTCAAACTCCTATATCATTAACTTAGTTCTACAATTCAAACAAAGAGATCCCAACAATTCAAACAGCCAGCTACTTAATCTATCTTTAATAATATGCCAGCTCAATGCTCAACGTGTTTTCATGCTTTTGAGATTCATGCAACCAAATTGGAAAAGGTCCAAATTTGTACCTGATTATGGCCAAAGTTAGAAACCCCTAAACTATTCTTTGGTTCAAATTGTCTCCATAACCAAGTTAATTGCACCAATATATCCTTTTATAAAATTTATCTTTTTTATTCTCCATGCACGAGTTAATTTTTAAGTTACAATTTTCGTGGGTGATAGTAAACATTATAAAATATTTTGCAATATATATTACTGATTTTAATTTTTTTCATATAACTAGTGAGAACGCACGTGCGACATGCACATTTAATAAAAAATAAGACTGCATAATAGATAGTCAAAGGAATTAGAAAGTTCTAACACCTAAAGATCAAATCAGATTAGAAAGGTTAAATGTAGGTAGGTAGGGCACGAGTACGCAATGTGAGTAAGTTTTTTGACTGGTGAAAAAAAGTAAAAATGCTTTAGAAAATGTTTGTTTTCATTTGACGTCATAAATTCATCAACACATTTTCCTCCATGGACACGATATATGGGTTGGTAGAAAAATTTAGGTGGGAATTATTTTCAATTCTACTGAATCCTTGTATAGATTTTGCTTCGCTAGGGGTAACTTGCCATTAGATGTCATGTCCTATAAAAATAATGATAACAAATTATAATATAGTTTTAAATAATATAATTGATTAGTTCTCTATCACTTCATTAAATTTCAACTTGAAACTTCACTCGTGCATGGAGAAAAAAAAAGACAAATTCAACTATGGGATAGATTGGACCAATGGACTTAATTGTGAGAGTGATTTGATCTAAGTAATAGATTAGAGAGTTATCCAGATTTTAGTCATATTAAGGGAGTAATTTGAACTTATTTCAAGGGAAATTATTGGCTTGCCTTACATCAAAAGCAATCAACATGTCGAGTGGTAAGATAGTGATATGTTTAATTATTTGTGCGATTGCGTGTTTAAGAACTTTTATCATGGGTTGGTGGTGACACATTATTAGATGTGAGAAAACAAAATCATCACCAGTTAGATCTAGGCTGGCAAAAAAAAAAGAGAGCTCAGGTTTGTTTCTGCTGAAGGTTGCTGCCTTGCTCTGACTCGAATGATTTTTTGGCGAACGACAGGTGTTTTCTATTGTTCCACACAGAAACAGGTATAGGCGAAGTAGCTATCCTATAAATATGTTCATGCTTCAAGCCGATTTACTTTTCAGCCATTGCTTTTCTCCATTCCTTCGTTCCAAAGGCAGCCACAGCAGAATCAAGGAGAAGAGAGATGAATATCAGTACAATTTTACAAGTGCAGTCCCAATAGAATTGAAATATACATTTAGATTCCACACATGCAGAAGTAGCGCCCCAGCTAAACAACAGCATATGATAGCAGTAACACCGAAAATTTACATGTACCATATGGCAACAGTAACACAGAAAATTTACATGTACCATATGTACTCTGTTCAGCATTACAACAACAATAGCCTCACTTACAACAAACAGCTAGTCGATAGCTCCGTTTCAGTAAAAATATACAGGGAACCGTAATTATGTACCAGTTGGTTCACCGTAGCCAAAGCTTCTGTCCCTTGTTTTAACCACCCGCATTTTGTACCTGCTTAGTGTGGATATATGATGAAAAGATTTTATCAGAGCCCTAAAGCATGTGCATCATCCACAATTTGCATTTGCGGACATAAAGATACACGATACAAGGTCCAATCAGATCGGTCTCGGAAAGTCGCTTGCAGAGTTTCATGTATGATTCTAGGCTGCCAGATTCCTGTATGTTTCTCCGCAGTGCAGTCAATACAGCTGCTCTATCCAGGTAATCAGGAAATAAGCCCATGTCAAGCATCTGCATGAGTGTTTCTGAGGCATCTAGAATGAAGCCGCCTTTGACATAGCCTCGCAGGAGCCACGACATGGACTTCTTCCTTCTTCCGGCACTGGTTGACTCGACTCCTGCAAGCAATCGGCGTACAGCAGCAGCTTCCCCTTGAGATGCACAAATTGCCAATACAACATCATAGAGCTGTGTATCAGGCTCCCTACCAAGAAGCTTCATTTCCCAAAGTTGATGCTCAGCTTCCAAGCCACAACCAGCACAAGTATACAATGAGAGGAGCCTCTCATGCACAAGTCCTAGAGCTTCGCTGCTGCCCTCCTCTACTGCCCAGTTTGACAAAAGAACACCATCACTTAACAATTCTGACTGATACTTTTCAATACCGTGCATGCTCTCAGCATCCAGTTTAGAAATTGAACCATCCTTCACTGATGAATTTAATTTCCGCAGAGCCTTTGAGAATTCTTTCTGCTCTTTAACCAAGGCAGTCAACCCAATTAGATAACTATACACCTCAGGTTTCAAGCCACTCTCCTTGAATTCAATGACCAATTTGACAGCATCCCTATAGTCCCCATCCATCTGTCAGATGAAAAGTAACACAAAAGGTTAGAACAACTGGATCAAAAGATGTCATATTGATGCGAAATAGCACAAAATGGTTTTTATAAGCAGCTAAAATGTGTTGAAAAAATTGAACACCAGGCAGGTTTGCAGTTCTCATACTTTTAACTTTAAGTAGCATAAATTGTCTGAAGTTTGATTTGTATGCTATGAATGTCATCAATCCATATGATCTGATTTTTACCAGGTTCAATCATCCAAAGCTTGATACTAATGCCATCAAAGTTTACTTTATCCACAGTCTGGATAAAAAAAATTGTCTTACTGAAACACTAGTGATTCATTATACTAACAAAATAGCAGAAACATAAAAGAATATGCTCTAAGCTAGTGATTGTATGATATTCTAATATCAAGATGTTTCTGTCATTGCAGTTCATAATCTTTCTTGGTACTTTTCAGCAAATCATGGACTGATAGAAGGAGGATCAGATAGAAAATGCTGTTGGCCGCTGTAGATAAATATATAACATTCCTTGGAGAGCCTTCTAGAACAAGTTACTGCTGGGTTTCTTTGCATGGAGAATTAGTACTCCTTCTGTTCAAAATTTTATGTCATCTGACTCATCTTGGCTTTTTCTAGACATTATTATAGTTTAAACTATGTATCTACACATGGCGTACGTCAAGAGCATAGCAAAACAATGAACCTGTAAAAGCCTAAATGACCTATAGTTTGGGATGGAGGGGGTATTAAACGATAATTTCAGATTTGTTTGAAACTTGTAGAGAAAATAGCATAATTATTGACTACAAGCTGCAGCAACAAAACAGAGGATTTGAGCTTGCTATTTTCTACCTATGTATATATACAAGTATGCAATGATAGGAACAACACACTAGAAACCATCAGCGAGAACAAAAGGCAAAAGAGTTGGTATACCTATTCCTTAATAAAGTTCTAACGAGGGAAAAAAGAGGCCAAAATTTTCTAATCTCCCAATGCAGAATCTTTGGTTTTACCTATCACAAGATTTTGATCATGCCCCTCAAGTATTTGGCTATAACTTGGCTTGATTCTTTTCCTTGCAACATGGAATATGGGAACACATTCACACCAAAAGAATCATGAAAAACTGTTTTACCCTAAACCCTGCCTAAGCTACCCAAACTTTATATCCATTCAGTTCATGAAAAGGCCATTTCTAGTTTGGGCCACTACCACAAGATTGTCTAAACAACAACTGCTCATACCAAGTTTAACCAAATAGCTACCCTAGTCGAGAGGATGCCAAACAAAAACCAATAGTCTACATGTCAGGACGAAGGATTTGGCAACTAGTATTTAGCAAAAAAAAAATGACAGGGATCCTAGAACCATGGGGTAAATCAAATAATGTCTCTGATTAAAATTTTACAAAGGCACTTGGTTAATTGTTTGTTTATAAAACCAAATACCAGACCCCACATTTCTGAGGTTTAAAATGGAAATCATGCTCCATTTGATTAATTGTTTGTTTATAGTAAAGAGGATGATACATGTGTTAATTGATAAAACTAATGCAACCGACAGAGAAGACTAAACAACATGCCAACAAATCAGCAATGTGATACATACTGACTATTTTATACCAGAGTCATGTGCTTGCAACTGCAGCGGCAGAATCAGTTTAATACCACATGAATATCCTAATAAGATTTAATAGGGTCATGCTATAATATGATTAAATCTGCTGCAAACAAAGATCATTTTAAACTTTGAAGTGCCACACACGTGCATGTTAATCTACAAAGAGCCCAAGACAAGATGCCCTTATAACAACAAACCAATACAGCTATTATCCCAACTACAAGCAGCCATCACACACAGAACTGGCAAACTGTTCAGAAATCAAAATTAAAGGATGTAATAAGCAGAAATCAAGTTGAACTTTGAACAGAAGATAATTTGTGTTGGTTTTAGCGCACAATTAGATGCAAAAAGATCCAAGAGCTGATTGTTTTGTACTATTAAGTGGTAACCCACGACCAACAGTTGCACAAAGTTGAATGTTCGATACAAAAACAAGCAGTAAAACATGCAAGTTACCATCATCTTCCAGGCGAGGTAGCCGACGGGTCCTCCCCGCTCGCCGTCAGCGTCGGAAGAATCGTGCTCCCCTCCCGCGCCGGCTCCGAGCCCCCCTCTTCTGAGCACGTCCCTGACGAACTCGACGGCTTGCTCCCTCTCGCCGCGGTCCCAGTACAGCGCGACGGCCTTCTCGACGAGGCTGAACCCGGGCCTCAGCCCGACGCAGTCCATCTCCCCGAGCAGCGCGGCGACGTCGGCGACGTCCCCGCCGGCCCCCACGAGGCGCTCGATCCAGCCGCAGGCGATGGCGGCCATGAGCTCCATGGTCTCTCCGTCGACGCGGTTGGCGCGGCGGAGCCAGTCGAAGACCTCGAGCGCGCAGTAGGCGTCGCGGCCCTCCTGCGCGAAGTAGACGAGCACGAGCTGCAGCGCCCGCGGGGACAGCGGGGCCATCGCGGCCTCGTCTGGGATGCGGCCTAGGGTTGGGAGGACGGGGAGGGGGAGGGCATGGGGGAGTGAGGCGGAGGATTTGGAGGCTTGGTGGTTGATGTGTGGGGAGGAGAAGGGGAGACGTGGCCCAAGCCAAAGGGTGGTGGATCGGCGATGGCGACCGGGAGCGGAGGGGGAGAAGTGAGGGAGGAGGAATGTGTTTGTTTGGAGCGGGGGGAGCAGATGACGGACCGCCAAACGGTTGTCGCTTCGCTTCCCGCTTGGAGCTTGGTGGTGAGGACGGAGTAGAGTTGGGTGTAGCTCTCTCCCGGGCGGATGCCACGACGCCACAACCGTGATGCCGTGGCAATCCACTAATCCAGCGCAGCGGCGCTTTATGGGGCCCGAACTAGCCTGCACATCAAGCATCGACATTCAGATGCGCCTTCGTTCATTCTAAGGTGGTGTTTAGATGGAGAATTGGGAGGTTGAATTTGGGAGTTGAATGTCTCTTCGTAATCATTGCGTCACTGTAGCATTTTCGTTTGTATGTGCAAAAAATTGTCCAAGCGTTACTGTAGCATTTTGTTTGTATGTGTAAAAAATTGTCCAAAAATTGATTAATTAGGCTCAAAATGTTCGTCTCGCAGAGTACAACAAAACTGTACAATTAGTTTTTGATTTCATCTACATTTAGTACTCCATGCATGTTATGACATTTTGATGTGATGGGGAATCTTCTTTTTGCATAGTGTATTTGGGAGTTGCTTTTTAATAACTTTTGGGAACTAAATGCGGCCTAAATCGAGTTGGGTCATTCGGACAGGATCCATCTAGAACAACTCATAATAATCTATACAAACCGATTTAACACATGTTTTAAATGATTTTTAAGACATGATCTATCTTTAGTTCTCTATCATCCGGATCGTGTATAAAATTTAATGAATGAATTATGTCGTTCATCCCTCTGCACTATTGTATGTGTCCACTTTTATCCATAGCCTCGCCATCACTAACTTTTCTTGTATCTTAGCTCACCCTCCTTCTCATGCTCGGACATCCGTCTCTCGTTGCGCCGCATCCCGCTGCGACTGTATTCACCAGATGTTTCTCGCAATCTAATCCACACAGCGCGCGCTCCGCCTTACCTCGCTAACCACAACCCGCCGTCACCGAAGGTAGTCGCCGGTCCAATCTACCTCCGGCGACCTCTAAAGTCAAAGTTATGGAGCACCAACTTAAAAACCATGATCACAGTTACCCGCGCCGGCCACCAGCTGCTGGTCAAACACCATCGCGAGGAGAAGAAGCGGAGCAGGAAAAAAAACAGATAAGGGAAAGATACGGTGGGCCCACCTATAAGCGATCACAGAAGAAAGATAGGCAAAGGGTGTGTTTAGTTCCCGCGAAAAGCTGGTGAAAAAGTCACATCGGACACTGTAGCGCGCTGTAGCACTTTTCGTTTGTTTGTGGTAAACATTGTCCTATCATGACCTAACTAGGTTTAAAAGATTCATCTCGTCGTGTACACGTGGATTGCTGGATACCTATCTCCAAACTATGCTGTGATTGCTGGATTCGCCCCTGTGCCTCCTTCGTTGTCACGCCACCACCTCACCACCTCTCTGTTCGCGACTAAAAATTCCACCTCTGTTTCCGGACGGGGCGACGGGGAAGCACCGGGTGGCCAGTGTACATACATGCCATGGCGGCAGCCATTCCTTTCCGTGGGCCGGTGTGCTGTCAACCAGGCCGGGATACCCTGGCCTAACCGAACATCGGCCCCGCACCATCATCCAGCCCAATTCCGCCCCTCCGCAGTGCGAGTCCGCACTCGGCCGGCCTCTTCCCCGTCGGACGCTGCAAGTTGGCTCCACCTCCACCAGGCGTCGGGTCGGGTCTCCTCTCTCTCGACGCCTCCTCGAGACCTCGACGACCCCGCGCCGCTCCGCCGCCGCTTCTCCAACCCCATCGCCCCCTGCCGTCTCATCTGCCCACCGGCCACCGCCCTCCCCGCCTCCACCCGATCGAGGGCGGTATTCCACCGCAGCTGCTCCTCTCTTTCTTCCTCTCGTCGGCGCCATCGCCGTGCTCAGCGACCCACCTGACCGGCGTGGAGCAGGATCCAACCAATCCGTGCCTGGGCGTTGATTCCATCTCGTGCCGGTAAGGAAACCCTACTCTAAGCTTGATTGGACATGTTGCTCGTTTGCCACGGTCTTTGTCTTTGCTGGGAGCCCTCAAATCCACTCCCGTCCTCCCCCGATTCACCAATTTCGTTGCGGATTTGTTCTCTGCGTGCTGGAACGCTACTGCTAGCAGCCTATTTATTCTGCAAAAGAATTACCCATGGGGTTCAGCTGAATCCCCATGCCCCCACGTTCAGCCACCCCTTGCCTAATCAGCTTCTACCTCCTCCTTGACAGAGTAAGGAGATAGATTAAGGATGGCTGCGCGGAGCACTGCTGTGGCCTCAGAGGATGACTATGAGGTAATAATAAAGAAAGGAAACGAGTTCCAGTTCCTTGCCCTTTCTTCCTGGCTGTTGCATTGTTTCCCCATTTTCTGTTGAGATCAATTACTAGTTTAGGCACGTGTGGAGTTGCGGCCTTATTGACCAATGGATGAACAAATGACATGTTTAACTACTATAGGGCACGTTACTTGGTTAGTTAAGCAGAATTGGAGTATCTTTTGTTGCAGGACGAGTCCACCAATGTTTTTGCTTCTAGCCAGATAGATTTGTCAATTGGTTATCACTACAGATTCCTAGAAAGTTTAGTAGTTTTGTACCATTTTTGGGTCTGATTAGATTGAAGGGAAACATATCAACTGTCAACATATATTTGGGTGGTAGTGCAAGCTTCAATGCCTCATAAGGGGATTAGAGCTGAATTTATAGAATTATAATCTGCAAAAAAGAAACAATCTAAAGAATTATGATGAAGAATATTTATTTGGATACAGACGAACATGAAATAGATCATGCTGTATAATCATGTGGCAGCAGAATAAAGGGGTTGGGTAGAGGATGTGATTGTATATGCTCTTATAGTGAATGATGGATGTGATGCAGACTGAACAAAAGAAGCAAGCTGCTGCAGATGTTCTTTTCCACTATTCACAGTTTGTTATGGTCTGCATCGGCGAGGATGTTCGTCCTACTGATCTCAGGTTGCATCTTATGAAGGTATATTTATTATATGGGATTCATCAATCTTTGTGCATCTTTTTTTTTTCAATCTAGGTTGACCTTTGTGATTCATCCATCTTTGTGCATTGATCATACAACTTTATTTTTGAAGAAGTGCTCCTGGAGCAGATAAATGCTATGTTTTAATTTGATTCCTTCAAAAACGGCCCCAAAACGTGTACAAGAATCAGATGAACAGATTGAAAGCTTTACAATGGCTTGGAAGTTGGAATTATTATTTAGTATTCCCATTGTTCTCACCATCTCCCTCTGATCCCAAGAAATAGCAACTCTTGAATATAAGCATGGTATTCCCATACTTGTTGCAACCAGCAGTAATTTCACAAAATCAGCTGGCTGTGCTAAGTTGAGAGGTCAAAATATATCTACAGATAACATCCTCTTTATTATGTAAAGTGTCATCGAGAGGGGTTGAAGTGTTCGATGATCTACTTGATCCTATGTGACAAGTTGTGACACTTGGTACAATTTATTCTGTTTTCCCACCGAACAGGTTGTTGCCTGATTGAATTCTCTGAACGGAACAATTTTGCTACTTGCTTTGAATTGTTGGGACCACGTCAGTTGCTTTCATGTTGTTCCATTATCAGCAAATGGCTCAGGCACCAGGTCCAGCTGATTTTTGCTAGTAAACGGACTGAATTTTACCCTATCTAGAATTTTTTTTTTGTGGCTTCAGTGGTGTGCCACCTTGATTTTCATGCTAGCTTCGCCCCTGGCAAATGGTATGCCTCTTGTGGGATCCCTTGCACTATGTCAGTCGGTAATTTTGGTTGTTGTCTGCAGATCTCCGACAGAATTAACTGATCTCTGTTGATGTAACTTTCTCAAACCCAAGTTCAGATTTAACATATATTAAACTGAGTCCTACAGATAATAACCCCAGACACAGACTAGATTGTGAGGTTTATGTTTTTTAGTTTTTTACTGCCACTTTGCTAGAAAAGCTCTGAAATGATGACCCTGTTCACATGACACAGTGCAAAAGAGGGTTATCCTTCCTTGAGGTGCATGTCTTTAGGGTCTCCACATCAGTGACTGAATCAGTTTGTAAACTGCATGATGGTTTTGGGGTGTTCCAAACTACAATATATGGTTTATGATTGATATGCAATCTGTTTGGGGAAATAATAAGATTCGACTCTGCTGTTTTTCATTTTTTTTTCTATAAAACAGTTTTGTTCTTGAAGCTGTGTCCACAAGTCTCATATGATTCTACTTACATCATTTGCTCTCTCTTTTCTTCAGGAAGTTTCAGGAATGCCCACTTCCCTAAAGAAGGAGCCTCAACAGGCTGCTGCCTCACCGGATTCTAGTGGTGAACCATCGTCCTCTGGAACAATGAAAACCGAAATCTCCTAAGCTTCATATGTTATCGGCTGCTGATCTCCTGCTGTTTCTTGTGCACGGAGTAGATAGTAGTGTCCTGATGATGAGGTTTACTTGTATCATAGGTGTAAATATGTCAGGAACCGCATTGGTACCTAGAATCTGTTTTTGTGACAATGCAGAAGGAACATTGGTCATCGCCATGCCTGCTGTTCTGCTGCTTTATCTTCTGTCGTACCAGTTTGTGATTAATGTTTGTGCCCATCTTCATGTCAGGCAACAGTTATGTAAACGTTGTTGTACTATATTTTTGTAAAGAACACAAATTCTGCGATATAAAGATGTGCGTTTTGAATGGCCCTGTGTGCTCGGATTGCAGCTGTAGGAAAACAGGGAAGAAAGTGTGGTTTTGGAAACTCAGGGCTTCTAAGGCCCATTTCATATGTGTGCATGGCCCGCATACATTCACTTTTTTTCTTTTATCTTTTGTCTCTCTTCACGTGTACAAAGGTGTCACATAAGTCGATCGTAGGCCGTTATTGTCCATTTGTCCCTGCTCCAACGCATCCGTGCACAGCACCATTACGTGCGCCGTCCACCGTCGACTTGGTAGCAGCAGTTCACGCGCGCCAGGCGAGAGACTGATATCTTCTTGTGCCGTTGCTCAACGACGGGGTACTACCACTCCGGCCGTTGTTCATCGAAGAAGGCGGCTCCTTGCCAAGGAAAACATCAGTGAGCACAGTCTTGGACTGCAGCGAGGCCCTGAGAATCTCCAGACCCTGCAAATGCATCAGCATCTATCAGTATCAGTGAGTATGCAGAGTTGCAGAGCAGTCATCTATCGTGTCTCATCGAGAGAAAGAAAATCATCTGGACTGTTGAAAATGCAGCCACCTCCTTGTAGCCGATGTGCACGGTCCTCTCCTGGAGCGCCCCGAGGTCCCTCACGGCGCAGGCGTTGAGCAGCACGATGGTGGAGACGTTGGACATGGGCGAGATCACCAGGTCGTCCGTCACCGTGTACGTCACGGCGCCGCCCTGCACGAACCCTCTCCTCGCGGCGTCGCGGGCCGGCGGCGGCTCCGGCGGTGCTCCGATGATCTTGGCGTCGGCGGTGATCTGGCTCCCGCAGTTCGGGCAGCGCGTGCCTCTCACCTCCGTCACGTAGCCACGGCAGCTGCTGTAGCTGTAGTTGCCGCAGACGAAGAGCCTCCTGGGCTCCGGCTTGGGCTCCGGCGGCGGCAGGCGGAAGAGGAGGGAGCTGTTCGGCCCCGCCGCCGCGGGGGACGTCGGCACGGTGGCGCAGAGGACCGCGTCCTTGCTGGCCGCGCCGGGGTGGACGTAGCCGTCGTCGAGCTTCTCGGCGCTGCCGTAGAGGTTCCCCATGGAGCTGGCCATGGACTCCTTCCCCAGCAGCTTCACGGCCGTGCCGGCCGGCATGGCCAGGAGGGAGAAGAGGAAGTCGACCGTGTCCTTGCCAGCCTCCGCGAACACCACGCGCCGGCGCAGCGGCCTGGAATCCACGAGCAGCTTCATGGTGAGCGTGGTGCTCGGCGTGGCGCCGGAGGCGGTGGTTGCCGCCATCTTTGGAGCTGGACTAGACGGCTACTTTTTCTCTGGCTAGGCTACCACCAATATGTCCAATATATACAAGCTGATTTCAATTTATTTGTTGGTGGAATTGTCTCTGATTAATCAACGGCGCGGTGAGCCAGCATCTTGATGTGGTGCGGGCGCCGCGGCCACGCGCCACTAGCCCACTACACCTTCCGGTTCCGCCACAATTTGCAAGGGAATGGTATTCTCTGTCTTCTTTTCCCCATAGGTGCAGAGTAGGAGAACATCTCATCATGTGATACAGAATAACTCAATATCTAGCAAAGTCAAACCACAATATGCTCTATGCATTTCCTAATAGTTGTCCCATTTCAAGATCAGAATATGCATTAGCCGATCTCCAAACTTTTTGAACCTAGATAGCTGCCCAAATTTACCGGGCAGAAACACTTGAAAATGATAAGAAATGATATAGATTATGATTAAAACATTCAACCGTACAAGATTTTAAATTTTTTGAGAACGACCTTAACTTGAATGCAACCGACGTTGATTCAGCGGCTGGAACGGAGTAGATGTGTGCTTTTGTGATGGCCAAACCTGGGCTAGAGCGGGGCCTATGTCACGTCGGCGGATGGCCTTTGGGCCGTGATTTAGCTCAGGTTTGGATAGTGGGCCTCTGCATACACATAAACATAATATCTTGTTGCATTGGTTAGAAACAAATCTTATGTCTATGATTTTTTTATTATTTTTATTATCTTATTGACGATAAAAATAAGTGTTAGTGGTCGTTAATATAGTTTAACTTAGAATTATTGAGATTATCCAATAATAATATATAAAGATCTGAAACCATCGTAATTTTACGAAAACCTCCCTAATATTTATAAAAATCAACCCACAGTCTCCTTTAATACGTTGTAATTTTACAAACCCTTTAATACATTGTAATTTGATCAAAACCCTCTAATATTTATGAAAATCAACCCTAGTCCTTTGTTATAGTCATCCTTTGATACTGTATGCTATTTTTTTATTAAACGTGCGTATCGTACGTGCGTTCTTGCTAGTATTCATCATAAATATATAATATTTATGACAAATCAATTGGTTTAAAATTAAACTAATTATATTGGTCTGAATGTCATATGTATTTTTTTAGCAATGTCATATATATTTTTAGAACGAGGTAATGTAGGTTTTTATGTATGATCAAGCGCAAAATTAACATACGAATATATCTTTCGAAACCATCTAACCTTTGTTACCCTATATAATTAGATCGAATTTTCCGAAGACCTACCTATGTTTATTTATTGGAAGTAGTACATACATCATGAAGAGTCCGTTACTTATGTTTCCGTAAAAATAACCGCGTCCGATCTTTTCCTTGCGTCCGACTCAAGAGGAGAAGCATTCCGTATAGGTTTAGGTTATGTTCCCTGTTGAATGAATAGGTCAACCGTGCGCCGCTTTTTTTGCTTATTACATCCCAGAATCCGTAGACGCACGGCACCATATGGAAGACGAGGCGAGGCCAAGCAAGAAGGCGCGGGGGGCCGCCGGCTCCGGCCTGACTGCGTTCTCGCTCCGCCTGGCGAAGCATCTCGTCGCGGGCGCCACCGGCGGCGAAGCCGTCGACGGTGTCACCCAGAACCAGAACCTCGTCTTCTCGCCGGTGTCCATCTACACCGCGCTGTCCCTGGTGGCAGCCGGGGCACGCGGCAGCACCCTCGACGAGCTCCTCGCCCTGCTCGGCGCGGCGTCGCGCGACGAGCTCGCCGAGTTCGCCCGCGGCGTGGCGGAGCGCGCCCTCGCCGACGGCTCCGGGTCCGGCGCGCCGCTCGTCGCCTTCGCGTGCGGGCTCTGGCACGAGAAGACGGTGGCGCTGAAGCCGGCCTACCGCGCAACCGCCCGCGAGTCCTACAAAGCCAAGACGCGCTCTGCCGATTTCAAAAACAAGGTCAGTTCATTCGCTCATCATATATAAGCATGCAGAATTGATAAATCTGTCCATTATTGCTTCTGCTAGTGCGTCCTCGCTAATCGATCTGCGCCTGTGTAAACAATGCATGCAGCCGGAGAAGCAAATAGAGAAAATCAACAGATGGGTCTCGAAAGCCACCAAGGATCTCATCACCTCTATCCTTCCCCCTGGTTCCGTGGACTCTAATACCGGCCTCGTGATTGCCAATGCCATCTACTTCAAGGGCATGTGGTCCATGCCCTTCAACGAGAAGGAGACCGAGACCAGGCAATTCCACCTCCTTGACGGCAGCACAGTGCGCGCGCCGTTCATGCGCAGCCAGAAGGATCAGGCGATCGCATCGTACAAAGGATTCAAGGTGCTCAAGCTACGGTACCAGCCGTACCAGATACCCCATTGGGAGGACAGGTATCTCGGGATCTACCGTTCTAAGCAGCAAGTTTCGGACGATGACGGCGGCCAGGGCTCAGACGAGCAGCCCCGGTTCTCGATGTGCTTCTTCCTCCCGGACGCCCACGACGGCCTGCCGGAGCTCGTGGACAAGATGGCCTCCAGCCCCAGCTTCCTCTGGGACCACCTGCCCGAGAAGCGCGGTGAGACTCGCGAGGTGCGGGTGCCCAAGTTCAAGCTCTCTTTCTCCAGCCGAATCAATGGCGTTCTTGAGGCCATGGGGATGCAGGCCGCCTTTGACCCACTCAAGGCCGACCTGAAAGACATGCTTGAAGGCAGCGTGCCTTTGGTAGTGGAGCATGTTTTCCACAAGGCGGTCATCGAGGTGAACGAGGAGGGGACAAAGGCAGCGGCCTCTACGGCTTGCACGTTGCAATTGCTATGTGCTACTACCCCTAAGAACTTTGTTGCTGACCATCCATTTGCGTTCTTTGTGGTGGAGGAGGTGTCCAGTACCATCGTCTTCATGGGACATGTCCTCGACCCGACAAGATCAGAGTAAATGTGCAGGGGAATTTTTATTATCGATTTGTTAGTATAAGCTGTTTCGTGAAGAATAAAGCTCCATGTGGCTATATACTACGTTTTGTGGTACTCCGATGATGATAGGACTAGAGTGGTGTAAGGGGTCTTTTTGCTTCTAGACAATGTATGGGCAATGTTTCGAGTATTGATTATCACATTAACTTCATATAGTAGCTCGAGTTTTCGTTGTTTCCAATTAATGTTTGTTGAGTGACGACATATTCCACAGGAGGGCCTTGCCGAGTGGTGTTTTTGTTGGGCTCATATAATTCGTTATACACCTAATGCTGCTAAACCCTCACATTTGTCTTTATTGGAATGTGGCTAACCTTCCATTCGCGTAGGGAGGAGGTGGTTGAGGTTGGGGATCAGGTGTAGGGAGGATACGGCAATGATCTAGTCATCTAGGGCAAGCGTAACTTGGGGCGCGGCATATCCATATACGGTAGGTGCAGCGGACAAATGATTTGCAACTCAGGGTTGGCGGACTCGAACAGGATGCCACACACTGAGGAGGCACTCACCTCTGGCGGTGCCATTGTTCGAGCCCCCATCTGACGCCATGTTCAAATGCAGGCTTAGGCGCTTAGCAGCCTAGGTCAGCGAGCGAGTGCGTCCATGGGTGGTGCCAAACAAACTAGATTTCCTTTGCAACCAGTGGAATTCGACCTCTCGGCGAGCAGCGTGGCAAAGGGTGGTGCTCCTAGCTGGCACCTAGCTGGAGAAGGAGGCGTTGGTGGGAGGACAGAAGCAGGGAAGATGGGGGGTGGGGGGAACCGACACAGGTAGATGAAGAAAGTAGGCATATGGAACAAACAAAATGAAGGTAGGCATATGAAACAAAAAAGGCAGATACCCCTCCGTTTCAAATTATAGTTCGTTTGACTTTTTTTATTCTAAATTTGACCGCTCATCTTATTTAAAATTTTGTGTAAATTATTATATTTTATGTGGTGCTTGCTTTATTAATAAAAAATCTTTTAAAATACTTTAAATTTGCCTATATTAACACAAATTTTTTGAATAAAACGAGCGATCAAACTTATAGTAAAAAAGTCAAACAAACTATAATTTAGAACAAAGGGAGTAGGTGGAATCCATTGGTGATTGTGCGCCAAGCAGGTGAAAACTGCCACCAATGCAAACCCTCTTAGTCCTCCAAACCAAATAAAAAACATGGATTTGTCCTCCAAACCAAACACTAGATAAACCTTTCCAAAGGCTTAGAGGGGACCAAGGATTTCCCTGCTTTTATAGAAAGCATATATGTCTTTTTTTATAAAGGATTTTCCTGCATTAATAAAAAGCATATATAAGTTTTCAAAGACAAAGACCCAACGCTAGGGACTACAGATTTACTGTTTTTACAACTCTCTGCAAACGCCGAGAGCTCATATATAGCACTACACTGGCAAGCAAAAGAGACAAAAGGAGCACATAGGCTCATCACAACGAGAGAAAGAGACACCTAACACTTGTATTTTTTCTGTTACACATGTAACACTTGTGTGTTTCTGTTACATGAACATCTCTTAAGCATGCTCCTCCCGGCCCATTCTTCGTGGAATTCTCCATCCATTTTACACAATATTGGAGCACCTTGTCCTCCTGCGTATTCAGGCCTATTTCTTGCAAATCTCATTATTTCCTCCCACTGGACCAACTTGTCCTCCTGCGTATTCAGGGCTACTTCTTGCAAATCTCATCATTTCCTTCCACTCCCTCATATCTTCCCTTCCAAAAGTCCAAGAAAACTCAAATCTCCAATTTCGCTCGTCTCAGCACTCACACACCAGCACCCCTTCTTTCTACAATTTCTGAATACTCTAGGAAATTTTAGTTTTACTCTAGCACTCACACACCAGCACCCCTCCTCCCGCTCCGCCGCCGCCCGAGCTGGCCGTCGCCTCCGCGCGCGGCCGCAAGGACGGTGGCGGAGGGGCCATCCCCCTCCCCCCTCTTCTCCACGCCCCCATGCGTGCAAGTGGCCGGTGGCCTCAGCCGGCGCTCTGCTCCTCCCGTGCAGTTGTTGTAGCATCGGCGGGCCGGTGATGGCGGCGACGGTGCCGGCTGAGATCTGGCTCCCGTCCGGCGGCCGGCCGACCGGCTGCACGGCGGCCCTGGTCCATGGCGTCTCGGGGGCACGCTGGCCGCCTTGGGGCGGTCGGCTCCGGTGTGGGCGGCCTGATCCGTTCGCCGGCCTGTTCGGCGGATGGCTTGGGGACGCCGGCGGCCTGGGCTTCGGCGATGGTGTGGCTGGCGGCTCCAGCCCTCCGACGGTGGGAGGGGGGAGGAGCTGCTTCCCGGCGGCTCCCTTGCCTTGGTGGGAGGTGCGATGCCTATGCCTTTGACTTCATCATGACCGATGGTACCTCTTTCGGTCTTCGTGTCACCGATGAAGCTGTCCCCATAGCGCCGTCAAGTTACCGCCGCTGGGTTCATGATCTCTAACCCACTCTGTAAGGCACGGTGTCGTTCCGTTGAGGGGACGATAGAAGATTTTGGGACCATCGAGGGTTCCAAACCTTCCCGAAGGGTCGGGTGTTGCCGTGCGGGTGCATATGGAATCTAGTGGTGAGCTTCGGCGGCTGCGATGATGGGCAATGGATGGAAGCGAGTGGGAGCGGAACTGGTGCTCTCAGCTCGTTGGGCGGGGATCCTCAAGTGTAAGCTTCAATTCAGATGCCAGGTTGGGCAACGGCGTCTTGCACCTCCGTCTTGAGGGCGTTGTCTGCAGGGTCTCGTTCGACAGTGGTTCATGAAAGCTCTCCATGGTGAAAACCAAACGTTGGCGCCGTTGCGCCTTTGTCTTCCTGAAGGCGTTGTTTGGAGTTCTTTCTGTAGCTATTGGTGGAGAAGTTTTAGGCTCCATGGATGGTCGGGTCTGATAGATGGTGTTCTAGTCTCATGGCCCTTTAGTTTGGTCGTCTAAAGTAGTCTCGGTCTATCTCTACCGAGAGGCCTAGAGGGTCCTTTTTAGGATCCGTCGGATGCTGCTCGTCTTGCGGCGTGTGTTTTATTTTAAACTGATAATTTCAATATTTTATTTATACTTTATCTATAAAGCTGGATTCGGCCTTTGGAGGAAGAATATTGTATGACTATGACTGTATGTCCATGTCACACTCAGCTGATAGACTAGCCACATCGTTGGCCTCGATGCCAAAAAAAATTGGGACCCACATCATGAAACATGCATTGGTGCTCAAAGTCTGCAGGGTGCAAGCATGGTTGTAGCACCCACAGACTGCCAGATGTTCTTTTCTTGGCTTGACACAAGTGTGCTGGCACCTGGCAGGTAGGGAATCAACAACTAGCTCATTGTTTATTCACTAAGCCTCAATGCATCTGCTTGACCCGGTGTTGTGTTTTTCCGGTCCAAGCATCGCCCCTGCAGTGGCCAACCTCGATGCTGAGACATGAGAGAAGGTTTCAGCATCGGATTGTTGGCCCACCGTGGGTATTTTTACAGTGTTTGCTGTCATAGTTTTATCCTCACTGATCCTTTGTCGTTTGAGACTGCCTCCTTGGATGAACCACCTGGTCTATCCACCATAGTTCTCCAGCTAGCCATTGCCATTAGTCGCCATTTTCCTAAAACCATCACCCATCCAGATCCCAATCCGTATGTCAACCCCTACACCCAAGAACCTTACCTTAACACTATAGGCCTGTTTGGCTTGCCGCCACAGCACACCACGCCACAGTGCTGTGGCGGCAATTGTGAGCGCCACAGCCGCCACGCCACAGTGCTGTGGCGAGCTGTGGCCGGGGTCCAAACAGGCCCTATATGCATCGTAGATAATATTGATAATGCCCCTATCCTGAAGGTCTTAACCATAGACCCAAAAACGAGTCAGATCTTTGCAGGTGTACCCAGTCAGATTTCTTGGCAAGCCGACACGCTGCGTGAGCCTCGATGCAAAAGGCCTTGCCTGAGACGAAGCTTTTTACATCCGTTAAGGCTTTCTCCAGAACCGATCGTGATTCCGGTACGTGCTATATGCTGGGTAATGTTGCATTTGATGTGTTCGCGTTTCTGTTCCATCGTCGTACGGGTTGCACTTCCTGTTTGAAGTCCAAATCTGCTTAAGATTAGACCTGATGCTGACAACTGGGTGCTGTGGGGATCAGAAGGATCAATGAGATCCTGATTCCTGAACTAATTTGGGTGTGTCCTAGGAGGTGAGGCTCCCCCTGCTGCTGCTGGAGAAAACAAAATGCGTTCCTGCTGCCTTGTCGAAAAGGAAGCCTGTCTGTGCTGTGTGGCTGAACAAATAGATCGAAGCAAACAAGTAACAGGCATAAAGTGCTTATCATAATAGTAAACAAGAGCAGGAATCAAGGTGATTGATGCAAACCAGATGCAGGACCAAGCAAAAGCATATGGTTCTGGTCATATGTTACTGTAGGAACAAAGCACAAGCATTTTGCTTTCAGCTTCAGATTGCCGTACTGTAGTTTCTTCTCAGCTAATGCAAACAAGATTGCAAGAACCACAAGTGCATACATCAGCACATCACTTATTTCCAACAGTATGCTTTACACACAAACAGCTCCAAACTGAACATTTACAGAACAGTATATCGTACAGCTCGGTTACAGCAACACAGATTACAGTTCACCAACATATAGCATAATATATTTCAGTCACAGTGCAACTAAAACCAAGCATTTCCAAAACGATCACTCGATGTGCTATATAGCCTGCCATGGCAATCAAAAATGGTAAGAACAGCAGAAAACATCGTTTATCCTTCATTTTTTGTGCTATCTTGCATGCAGTTTCACTTGGACCATAACTAGGGCTAGGGGTGGTAACGGATCATGGCCCGTTTGTTCCTTCACAATCTAACTTGGCCCTAACAAAATTTAGCTCAAAAACTAGTATTATTTTGACCCGGCCCTAATCCGGCCCGATCCTTAAAATTTCTAGTATAAAAGTGAGGGCCCTTTACCACCCCTAACTAGGGCAGCCGGTGATCTGAAAAAACAAAAGTCAGCTACACTACACAGAACGCTGTTGCATCTATCTGTATCACCAAGCAAAGAATGAATTCTCCTTCTTCTGTGCTTTGTATGTACAATTTGTATTACTTTTCACATTTTAGGGAGTGTCCGACAATAGCTCAATCTGCAAAGAAACAAAGAATTTTAATCATAAATTCAGAAGATACAAGACATGAAGTTGATAACACAACCTAACTAAATGCACACATTGGTTGCCATTAAAGAACGAAGTTCAGCACAATTTTGGTTGGTAACAACGCTGGTGTGCTATTGTTTACTTGCCTGAGCTTCTGAAGAACGATCTGGCATATTCATAAAACGATGGCCTCTCAGGTGTCGGCGTAGCAGCCTCAAGATCCCACCTCCTGGACCATGAATCAGCAATGCTGTGGCCACTTGACGCCAGGGTCTCAGTTATGGGCCTTGAGGTCACTGGCAGCCCCGTTTCAGCAGAGCAGCTGCTGGATCGCCCACTCCAGCTGCCAGAGAGTGTGGCCAAAGATCTCAGCCACCCAAGAGAGCCCCTGACAGCCTCTGGCGCCTCCTCACTGGCACAATCTGGCAGTGGCTTCTTTGCCTCAACGCAATCATAGTCGTTGCCAAGGTGGCCATATGAGCCCTGGCTTGAGCTCCCAGTTGTGCACCGTGAGAATGCCGGCGCCACCACTGCAGTGGCACGATTGCTGCAGTATCCTCTACAGCTGCCAGAAAGTCTGTCCAGGGAAGAGCGCAGCCACCCATGAGATCCTCCCACAGCCTCTGCCACATCCTCTCCAGGTGGGGATGGCACTCGCATCTGAGACTCGATGTCATACTCATCTGAGCAGAAGGTTGAAGCAACTTTAGTCTTGTCAGGGCCGGGGATGGTGATAGAGGCATAGCAGTATGGGCAGTATGACGGTATAGTGCGGCGGAGCCAGTTAACAATGCATGATTGATGGAAGACGTGCGAGCACACTGGGAGGACGAGGAGAACATCAGTGGATACAATCTCAACTTCACAGATGATGCAGTGCGCGCTCTGCCCAGGCTTCAGCCGCACTGAAGGTCGCGAGACCAACCCCAATATCAAACTCTCTACCGGTGGAAGGGAAGGTGCTGATGGCATCAGCGTGTCCACCTCACACACTGTCATCACAGCCGAGACAGGTGAGGATGCTACCAATTCGGCCCCCTTCACTGGCCCTTCTGCAGAATGTGTCACGGACGACACAACTGAGGCTGTACCAGATTCCTTCAGAGCCGAAGACACCACGGCCATTTCAAGCAAAGACATGGCAGCCCTGTCCCTAGGCGAAGCACCAACAGCTGCTGGTGTAGCAGATCGCATTCCAGGTTCAGCTGACGAGGAAGAGACAGAAGCCATTGGAGAGAAGCTGCAGCGAGGGGATAATGATGAGCAGGACAGGCGGCGGCGACGGTGACAACCTCGGCGGAGAATCACAATGCAAGCAGTAACGGTGACCGTGGTGATGATGACAACGATAATAATGGCGAGGCTGGAGCTGATGGATGAAGAGCGTGGGTCTGACGGCGACGGACTTGGCACAAAGGGTGATCCTATAAGCAACACCGGGGGCGGAGGTGGAGGTGGGAGAATGGGATCTGGAAGCATATCTGCAAATGGACAAGAGAAGTGCTCAATTAGGCCAAGATGCTCTCCTAATCCGGCAAAACTGAGTAAATTGGGATCATATCAAGCATAACAATCCAACGCGTACTGAAGGTAATTGTGACCAAGCATGTTGCGGGCGCATGAGCATTCCAGAAACTTTGAAATTCAGCAAGCTAAATTTCCCCCCGATTCTCTATTCAGATGAAAATTTCTCGTTCAGCAAACATAATCTGCCCCCAAAAGATAAATCCCGTCCTGGCTGGACGACTAATTGCAATTGGCGCAACGGAGTTTGATCGCGTTCTGTTTCTAGCTCCACGCCCCCACCAAACAGAATCAATTAGAATCTCTCACGTGCTGCAGGCGCATTGGAGGAACCCTAGGCGTTGGGAGCTGCGAAGAATAGGGAGGCGCCGACACGCACCTCGCACATCAGCGGCGGAGGGATCACGAGGCGGAGACGGCGAACGACGCAGACGCCGCGGTGGCGGCGGATCCTTGTCGATTCTCACGGGGAACCTGTAGGATTAGGAAGAGTAGTGCGGTTAGTGTCGAAGTCTAGGGTTTCGCAGCGAAGAGAAGCGGGGGCAGAGGGAAGCATCAGCGCGCGAGCGCGCGGGAAGGAGCATACCTCGGCGGCGGTGCACGGCGGCGGAGACCCGAGCGGGTCGCCGCGGGCTTAGGATTCGCCGGCGAGGTCGCGGAGATGTTGAAGCGGAGGCGGAGGCGGTGGCGGTGGCGTTGATGGGGGGATTGGGGGAATGGAATGGGAGAGGCGGAGGCGGTGAGGGGTTTTGGTGCGGGGTGCCGGTGCGCGGGAGGGAGGCTGGGCAATGAAAAGGCGGAGGTTCGAGGGCCCACTGGTCAGTCACGCTGAGTCTGCTGCCGCGCTGGCGAGTCGGGGAGCTTTTATGGGCTTTCGTTCTCCTTTCTTCCAGTCGTGGGGCAAGATGGAAGAGAAGGCATTCGGCCCACCAGTGGTTTAGGAGTCAAGTAGGATGCTTTCAGAGTCTGGTTGTGCTGCACCCCTCCTACGCATTGCTTCAGCAAACAAAGGCTGATTCACAAATCACAATCTGCCATGTTCTTGTTGCACTCAGCTTGCTTACAAATGCCTACAGACCACAGCAACAAGCCCTTGTTTTGCTGCGGTGTGCGGCTAATCATCCTTTGAAACCACGCTAAGGCGTCCAGTCTCAGTGCACGTCTAGACTAGAAACTTAGCCAGATAGGTTCTCTCTCTTATACCACATTCTCAAGTTTAATGCAATGAAACTCTTCGTGAAACCCATTGACACTGGCCTAAAACAATGTGACCACATGAAGGGAATGTATGTTCCTTCGTTTGTGTGCTATCAGTACTCAAAACATATCCAGATAGTAAACTCATATCTGCCCAAAAATCACATGGTGTTCTTGGAGTATAAAATGCAAGAAATTAAATATTCACATATGAAAAGCGGTAATACTAGCAGGCCTAAACCCTAAAAGAAAACCTCTATTTTCTGATTTTCTGAAAAAATATGGAGCAGAAACTTGCCACGTTGGCAGAGTTTGAGACTCCATTGAAAACTTCAGTCTGATACAGGCCTTAGCTCATCTCTTGCTTTGCTAGAGAGGTTCTGTAAGGTGTTCAAGCTTCTTTTCAGAAAATCAGAAAATAGAGGTTTTCTTTTAGGGTTTAGGCCTGCTAGTATTACCGCTTTTCATATGTGAATATTTAATTTCTTGCATTTTATACTCCAAGAACACCATGTGATTTTTGGGCAGATATGAGTTTACTATCTGGATATGTTTTGAGTACTGATAGCACACAAACGAAGGAACATACATTCCCTTCATGTGGTCACATTGTTTTAGGCCAGTGTCAATGGGTTTCACGAAGAGTTTCATTGCATTAAACTTGAGAATGTGGTATAAGAGAGAGAACCTATCTGGCTAAGTTTCTAGTCTAGACGTGCACTGAGACTGGACGCCTTAGCGTGGTTTCAAAGGATGATTAGCCGCACACCGCAGCAAAACAAGGGCTTGTTGCTGTGGTCTGTAGGCATTTGTAAGCAAGCTGAGTGCAACAAGAACATGGCAGATTGTGATTTGTGAATCAGCCTTTGTTTGCTGAAGCAATGCGTAGGAGGGGTGCAGCACAACCAGACTCTGAAAGCATCCTACTTGACTCCTAAACCACTGGTGGGCCGACAATAAGATAATTAACCATGATAAATTATTTTCATTTGAACGATTAAGAATTATGGGAGTGTGACATTATGAAAAGATTATCTGTTACTGGCATCATTTTGTGTTCTAGTCTAGATACTTCCATTTATATCTTTGATAAAGTTATAATGGATTGATTTCTTGGTTCTTGTCTAGCACTTTTGTGGCTGGTGGGAGTACTACTTAATGGTAGGACGCTGACTTCATGTTTGCTATTTTACAGACTACTCAAGTGACCTCCGTTCTTATCTCAAATACTGCAAGGAAGTTATTTTTACTGGGATTACATTTTCAACTGAAGAGGAGCATCTAATAGAGATCTTTTGGGATATGTACAAAGCCAGAGAGGTATTGCTCTTTGCCTGACAATGTTGTCACCTATTTCCCTTCTGCACGAGGTGGAAAAAATGTCATAGTATGTAACTTGAAGACTGCCCATTACGGATTAATTCTTTCCCTTTTCATATTCTGGAGCAGTTTTTTTTCTCTACACAAACTGTATTAATGAGTTAATATGTAGTGCAGCACATCCTCCAGGTTGTATCATGCCAAAATTCCTACAAAAAAATTATTTAGAAATTCTGTAGTAGTCAAGGGAGTCTACGGAGGCGTGGCTGTGTGGTGTTTGGGTTGGGTCTTTCTAGACCCTTGTATTCTTCTTCTACCTTAATGAATGATGTGCAGTTCTCCCACATGGTTCGAGAATAAAAAGGGAGTCTATGGATTAATTTTGACCTTGAAATTTTGTTTTGGGGAGGGGAGACATGTTGATTTAAGGGCTGAGAGGTTATCCTGGTAGCATCATTCTAGTTGTCTTGCACAAACTTTGTTCCCAACTAGGAAATATTTCATGCTTACGATGTTGCATTGCAGGATGAGAATCCAAAAGAGCACTCAAGATCCCGGTCTCAAGGTATTGAAGAAATGACTAGTACAAATGGAGTGAGCAAGCGCTACCGAGATGAAACTTTTGTTGAAGCAAGTTCGATTTCTTCATCACCAGGTCATGATGAAATGCAAATCCTCAAGTCAGAGATGCAAGAACTTGGATTTCATTATATGCCACCTAGGAAACCGAGGAAATCAGATGGATATCTTCGTTACAGGAGGAAGAGACTATATGGCGGCTTTATTTATGTTGCTCATGCTGATTATTACATATTGCTTCGTGCTTTTGCAAAGCTTGCAGAAGTTGATGTTCGTATCATGCATATCAGCGTGTTGAAGCTTGAGAGGAGACTTGAATGTATTGAGGATCGAATTGAAAAATATGGAGCAGAAACTTGCCACGTTGGCAGAGTATGAGACTCCATTGAAAACTTCAGTCTGATACAGGCCTTAGCTCATCTCTTGCTTTGCTAGAGAGGTTCTGTAAGGTGTTCAAGCTTCTTTCAATTCGATCCTCAATACATTCAAGTCTCCTCTCAAGCTTCAACACGCTGATATGCATGATACGAACATCAACTTCTGCAAGCTTTGCAAAAGCACGAAGCAATATGTAATAATCAGCATGAGCAACATAAATAAAGCCGCCATATAGTCTCTTCCTCCTGTAACGAAGATATCCATCTGATTTCCTCGGTTTCCTAGGTGGCATATAATGAAATCCAAGTTCTTGCATCTCTGACTTGAGGATTTGCATTTCATCATGACCTGGTGATGAAGAAATCGAACTTGCTTCAACAAAAGTTTCATCTCGGTAGCGCTTGCTCACTCCATTTGTACTAGTCATTTCTTCAATACCTTGAGACCGGGATCTTGAGTGCTCTTTTGGATTCTCGTCCTGCAATGCAACATCATAAGCATGAAATATTTCCTAGTTGGGAACAAAGTTTGTGCAAGACAACTAGAATGATGCTACCAGGATAATCTCTCAGCCCTAAAATCAACATGTCTCCCCTCCCCAAAACAAACTTTCAAGGTCAAAATTAATCCGTAGACTCCCTTTTTATTCTCGAACCATGCAGGAGAACTGCGCGTCATTTCATTAAGGTAGAAGAAGAATACAAGAGTCTAGAAAGACCCAACCCAAACACCACACAGCCGTGCCTCCGTAGACTCCCTTGACTACTACAGAATTTCTAAATAATTTTTTTGTAGGAATTTTGGCATGATACAACCTGGAGGATGTGCTGCACTACATATTAAGTCATTAATACAGTTTGCGTAGAGAAAAAAGCTGCTCCAGAATATGAAAAGGGAAAGAATTAATCCGTAATGGGCAGTCTTCAAGTTACATACTATGACATTTTTTCCACCTCGTGCAGAAGGGAAATAGGTGACAACATTGTCAGGCAAAGAGCAATACCTCTCTGGCTTTGTACATATCCCAAAAGATCTCTATTAGATGCTCCTCTTCAGTTGAAAATGTAATCCCAGTAAAAATAACTTCCTTGCAGTATTTGAGATAAGAACGGAGGTCACTTGAGTAGTCTGTAAAATAGCAAACATGAAGTCAGCGTCCTACCATTAAGTACTCCCCCACCAGCCACAAAAGTGCTAGACAAGAACCAAGAAATCAATCCATTATAACTTTATCAAAGATATAAATGGAAGTATCTAGACTAGAACACAAAATGATGCCAGTAACAGATAATCTTTTCATAATGTCACACTCCCGTCATTCTTAATCGTTCAAATGAAAATAATTTCTCATGGTTAATTATCTTATTGACTTTGCAAAGTTAAAATGTCATCTCTCTGTAACTGGCAGAAATTATAGAAAAAGCTAGCACTCCCCATTTCAGTGCAGAAACAAAGTTACTCGATGCCATGTATAAAAAAAAGAACAATCTAAAACTTTGTATTAGTTGAAGCACATGACAAAGTGGCCCAATGTTCTCCACCAGTTTGCCCTGTAGTGTTTGGAAGCACAAGTAGATGATACTTATATGTTAAGGCATTACCAGAGGAGTAACAATTGAGTAGTGTAAGAAACTTGTGTGTTGTGTTTGAAGATTTGAAACACAGAATGATGCACAGGAGCGCACTCTCAAGCAGGAAAGAGAACAAGACCTCAAGAATATGAAAATGCAAATGACTATTTGTACTTATTTTAGTATAGCAACTTGAATATGGACTTAACTATTGTCAGCATAAGCATGACACAAACTAACACGTGTACTAAAAGATACAGCTAATGTTGACACAAGGCAGAGCCAAAGACCATTAAAAATTTACCATGCGCAACATTGATTTTATCATAGGCCGCTGCAATAGCACACAACAGTTCTCTCACACCAAACTCCTCACTGTCACTGCCATCAGGTCTCTTGAAAGTTGGTGAATTTGCATCAGGATCAGATCCACATGTGTCTGTTCCTTCCTCACAAATCTTCTGCAAAGAAAATTTACTTCAGTTCATTTCCATTTTATCATAGAACTCAAATGACATAGGGAAAAAGAATCTATGTGGCAAACTCACCTCCCATATCCCTTGACCATTGATCTTATACAGAATTCGTAGAGTCACTACTAGTATAGCCATCACACAAACCCGTGTAGGGACTCTAGCAGGATTACTGGACAACCATAGTTCTGCAGGCATTGCCCACTCATAAATTCGGCATGCGTGGGGAAGGATTTTATCTACAGGCAGTGACAATTCCTTCAAGCACCGTTGAGCAATTGCATAGAAGTTAACTGAAGGAATCCTCAAGCCTATTCTTTGTGCTATGGATCCAGCAGCCGCTTCCAGTTGCCATGCTCCAATAACTTGCACCGGCCTGAACAGCTGCCTTGCATCCAAAGGGCAGCCTTGCAGTTGCAGTGAGCTCCCAAGGAGCCTGTCTACTTCAGTAAATGCTGCCAGATAAGGGATCTTCCCTTCCATTGCCCACCTGTAAATGTCAGTAGGTAGGATGGCTTCCCGGGCAATATGGCAAGCCAAGAAAGAAACTGCTAGTGTTGAGTAAATGGGCAGCAACGTCCTCAGTGAGCGCAGAAAGGCAAACTCAACCTTGCGCCTGTCCTTTTGTTGTGGAAAGATATCATCCTCCCCTTCATGCTTCACCTCGTCAGGTCTATTGTTAACTGCAAACAAGAGAAAGATTCATTTGGAGTTTGTTCTGTTCTTCCAACTCCAATACCTAAACAAGGGTGAGCCTAATAAACTCACCTCCACCACCGGAACGCTTCTCTCTCCCCGCGGCTTCGTGTTCCGCGAGCACCTGACGCGCCCACATATCGTCGAACACATTGGATGCAGCGACCCACCGCATCCAGATGGTGCCGGCGACGCCACACACGAGCGCGCTCGCGCGGTGCCGCTCCACCAGCACCTCCAGCTGCCGCTGCAGGATCACCTGGAGCCCCCGCACGTAGCGCCAGCGCACCCGCGCCGCTAATTCCTCGGGGTCCCCCCACGCCCCGGCGACGGGCGCGAAGTCCCGCGGCTCGCTCGGCTCCGCGAAGTCGTCGAACGCGGCGGCGGCGGGCGTGGGGCCGCGGCCGGGCGCGGCGTGAGGGGTCCTCGGGTAGGGAGCGGGGGTTTGGGTGCGGTGCTTGGGGGTGGGCTGGGTGGCGACGCGGCGTACGGAGATGTTGCCGGTGGGGGCGAAGTCGTGGGGGTCGGCGGCGGTTGCCTGCGTCGAGGTGTGCCGGGCAGAGCACGTGCGGCACGTGAAGAAACCGTCGTCGTCGGCGTCTTCGGCGCTGTAGTCGTCACCGATTTCGCAGTTCTGGCACACCAAGTGCATGCCGCCGCCGCCGCCGTAGGGGTCAGGGGAGGCGCCGCCGTAATCCATGGCTCAACACTGTGCCTCAGTGCCAAGTGGCGGCGGTGCTGCACGACTCCTCGAGCGACGGCGATAAGAGAGGGGCCGATCGCGCGTGGCAGGGGCGGCGGCGTGGGCGCGTTCCGGCGCGAGAGAGCAGAGAGGGCACAGGGCAGTGGCGGCGCTGGGTACTTGGGCCTTGGAGTAGTAGAGGGCACCGCTGCCAGCCTGCTGTGTGGACACTGCTGGGCTGGGCCTGTAATGCTTGAGTTGGGTTATGCTGGGATGGGCCTGTAATGCCTGCTGTGTGGACACACAATCGGCTATTGTTTACCCCCTCAAAAAAAAAATCGGCTATTGTTTAGTCTAGATTTCAGTCAGTTTTTCATCCAATGACAAGGAATAAAAATCGACTGAGAGTGAGAAAGAAAATCATTAAGATAGACTATAAGGAAAGAAAGGAGATAAAAGTGACTGGAAAGGATGTGGGGATTCAATCAGATTATACTGCAAAACGCAAAGAGAAAAAAGAATAAAAATAAGACAACAATGGATCAATCATTTTGGCTCATTGGCAGAGTAGGAGAGACTCCATTATAAACCTCAACCCGATATAGGTCTTAGCTCATCTTTTGCTGTACTTGAGAGATTCTGTAAGGTATTCAAGCTTCTTTCAATTCAATTCTCAATACATGAAAGTCTCTTCTCAAGTTGGTATGCATGAAACGAACATCAGCTTCTGCAAGCTTTGCAAAAGCACGTAGCAACATGTAATAATTAGCATGTGCAACATAAATAAAGTCGCCACTTAGTCTCCTCCTTTTATAATGAGTAATTATGTATTTAACACCAAAATAATGACATGTTTCTTTTTTTACGCTAAACAAAATTTGATTCCTTGTTTGACACTAACTTTAACTTTTGTTCCCGAAATGACACTGCCTTCAATTTTGAGTACTAACGCCGTTAAGTAGCATTTGAAAAGATGTTTTTGCCCCTCATTTAATATTGTAACTATTGTACCATATTTGATGTAAATACCACTGCCACTGCACAACTTTTGCATCATTTGTCACCTTTTTTTTATTACATTGACCAAATTTTATGATTTTTAATTTTCAGCATTTATAACTAGATTTATACATGAAAAATGAACACATGATACAACTACATTAGGTTCACATATACATTCATAAATAATGATCACAGATATGTGACCCAAATTTTAAAGCATACATAAGGTACATGGCAACGTATCAGGTGAAAACCAACCCCCCTGTGCAAACTTTGGAAACCAGGACTCACACATGTGATAAAATAGTCACAGAATTGAATGAGGTGCAAAAAAGTCCTTTCAAGTGCCACTTAACGTTGTTAGTACTCTAAATTAATGGCAACACTGTTTTGGAAACGCAAGTTAAAGTCAGTATCAAATATGGAACGAAACTTTTTGATAGTTAAGAAAGAAATGGGTCATTATTTTAGTATCAAATGAGGAATTTACTCTTTTGTAATCAAGATAACCATCTGATTTCCTTTGTGCTCCTAGGTGGCATGCAATGAAATCCATAATCTCGCGTCTCCGACTTAAAAGCATTTGAATTGCATTATGCCCTGAACTGAAGAGGCAGTTTGGTTCAACAAATGTTTCATCTAAGTAGTGCTTGTTCACTCTATCTGTAATTGCCATTTCCTAAAATTCTTGAGACTGGGATTTTACATTCTCTTTTGATGTGGTTCATATTTTGCCGGCCAATTAAAAACATTTGTAACTATTAATATAAATATGAAGTTGGAAATACAAATCAATTTTCTATGTCAAATTCCCTCACGTCTCGATTTTTATGTTTCCAGTGCCACTTATTTAAAAGTTTAAAGCAGAAGTACTTTTTTTTCACGGGTGTAACCTTACATACTCTTTCCAACGTTATCTGAATTGTTGAATAAGTTTCTACTCACTATATTTTTTATGGGATATTTAGAAACTCGACCATTATACTCTATATTTGAATGTTATTCCTGGACACATTATTAAAGATAAATTTGACTCCACTAGTACCACTTTACTATTTTCCCAAGCTAACCCTTGCCCTCTAATTATTTTTAAGCCTTCATAATTTTGTATGTTTCGAATACCCGTCTTTTAAATGAAGTAATTTTGCACGGGTTTTCTTTATACCTTTTCCGTTAAATTAAATCACAGCATATTCAGGAGAATTCATACCTTCTTTTTTTCTATATCAGCAGAATTCGTAGCTGTATGTTGTTGTATTTTATCTAGCCATTCCACTTCCGAAGAAATGGTTCACAGTTTCAGAGTTCAGACTTGAGAGCAGGGGAAAAACAAATCAGAGAAACCCCTCCGAAACCGGCCGGAAGTCCCAGAGGCAGAGGCGGAGGCGGCGGCAGCAGCATGTCGTCCTCCAACGACGCTCCCCTGAGCCCTCGATCCCAGGTACGCCGCCCCCTTCCTTCCTCTCGCGATCCCGCTCCGAATTTCTCCCGATCCGCGGCCTGATCGGGCAACATGGCGCGCCGGCAGCTGGCGCTCAGCTGCTTCGAGGAGCTCCTCGACTGCGCGGTGGCGGACGTCGCGTCGGAGTGCCACCGCATCGCGCGCCTCGGCCTGGACCGCAGCGTCGACGCCGAGGAGGAGGAGCTCCGCGTCTGGGCCGCGCGCGCCGCCGCGGGAGGCGACCACCACCCCGGCGGCGGCGGGGCCGCCGAGGAGGGCGGGGGCGGGGGTAAGGGCGGGGTCGACGTGTTCGGCCAGACGCACCCCGCCATCGCCGCCGACATCGTCGAGTGCATGAACTGCGGCCGCCCCGTCGTCGCCGGCCGCTTCGCCCCGCACCTCGAGAAGTGCATGGGCAAGGTATATCAATCCACCACTGTTGCTGATCCCTTTGGATCTTGATTACTACATCATATTTAGTCCATTTTTGTTCCTAGCCATTCGTTTTAATTAGTGCTTAGGCCGTTGAACTGAGACAGAGAGAAGTCCCGAATTAAAGTTTTCATGGAATTGGATGGATTGTGCTGCTCCTGCTGCTCTGTGTCATGTGGTTATGCTGGTCTGAGTGGTGACAGTATGTGTAGTTCTTTGCTTCCATAATGGATATGTGATTAGCAAATAATTTGGGTGAGAACAATTGCTATGCTGTTCCGTGGTTTTTTGTTGGCAGAACAAAGGCTCTTAAAACCCTTCAGATTTTGGGGGCTGATTGCTTGAACTACTTTTGGCCTGTGAGCTGAGACATCATTGTCAAAAGGATTAAAAAAACCAGTCAGTTCAGTTTAGCAGTTGTTCCAAATCACAATGTCACAGAGATAAGTAAAACAATAGGTCTTCCAGCGAAGTCCCTTAGATATAACATAAATGCTAGGTTCAGCCCTAAACTACTAATTGTTAGATTGGGCTCTTGATTAAACATAATCGGTTGAGTTCAGCCCTCTGAGCTCTGTATTGTTCTTGTTCATTCTAACCATAAACCTAGAGTTTGAATAGAGCTAGAGGTCTCGATCCCGTAAGTTGGAAGGATTCTCTATTACTTAACTTAATCATAGATGGGAATACAATATATAGGCAGGAGACTTCAAGGGTTCAAGGTGTGAACACATATTAGCAAGTCCCAAGCCTAATTAACACAGACACTAAATAGCACAAGTGCCCAGGCCGGCGCATGACTGCAGCCAGAGCCCAAGGCGCAGGCACAAGAGTCTAGGAGACAGAGATGACTTGCTAACAGATCCTATCTGTAAGGTAGTCCACCTTTCTGTTGTTATGCCAATGTGGCAAAGTAATTAGTTGCTTCTCTGGACAGCTGTATTACATGATTTTTGTGGAAATAGCTATGTAGTGCGAACTGCCATTGCATTAACCTTACGGGTAAAAGAAATTAGTACATAATGTCAAACCACTTAACTTCAATCAAGCTATTTAAAATGAATAATTTTACCTTCAAGTAAAAAAAAGTTATAATGTGAAGTTATTTTTACACTTAAACAGGTTAATGATTGGTTGCTCACCTTTTTTTACTTGTCATTTAAGACAGTTACACAGTCCCCACTCCCCAACACATGTTTCAGAAATACTTTTAGTAAGTATCTCGTATAGAAAATGCTAAAAAAAATTAATGAGTGTTTCACGATGAAATTACTGCATTTTGATGTGTTTAATTCTAGCAAATAGTGCGTGTTGTTGATCAAAGCTTTTAGGTTTGGCTGCAGCCATTCTAAAGTTACTTCTATTTCAGAACGAAGAGAGCAGCATTTAGTCTTTGTAGAATTATTATCACAAACTATTTTTTATGCCATGTAAAAAAAGTCATTAGCCCTGATGTAAGAAATGTGATAGCTCCATCATATTCTTTCTTGCGGATCACGATCGAGCTGTGTTGTCAAATACAATGGCATGTTAATGTTGGGAGTTTCTATTCTTATTTCTAAATGTCTAACTTCTGGATTGATCTGAAAAGAAAGATACAATCCTTTTGTACCACTACATTGAATGCCAATCTGTTGGCTACCTTCAATCTTGGTATTCAGGTTAGCCAAGAGCCTAAGACTTCGTAAGGCCAACCCTTCCGCATCATTTCTGACTAGCAGATGGTGGTCAGCAGTTAGGTAGTAGCGCTGAAAATACAACCATGGCTTTTGAAAGGCATGTGCCTACATTTGGCATGACTGGGTATGTGACTGGTGAGATGACAATAAGTACTGCTGCCACATACTAGAAAACTTTCAGTCACAATTCACCTTTTGAGTGCTGGAAAGAAACAAAAATGACATGAAAAGGTATGATTTAACCAAAAATATAATTGGAAAGGTACATGCCTCATTTATTGGCACATAATAGAAGGGATGTTTTTCTAGAGAGAAAACGTGATGATCCCACACATATTACATAGATTGGCTGCTGATTAAGCAATTCTGTTGAACTAATAAGTTTTGTGATCTATTAAGATTATGATCATGGTCAGAGATTTATTCATCAATGTGAAGTTTGGGCACCTTATCCAATTTTATTCACATAGTTCAAGCTTTGCCGATTGCTGTTGTGTATTTCTTTTCTGTTGATGCAAGTTGATTTGGACCTGTGCTTGATTTTTGGCGCAAATCTATATCATGACAATACGATGTCTAAAACAATCCATATGCATGTTAATAGACTAATTGAACTAATATTGGAGTATGATTGCTCAAATTTATCAAGCAGTTGGTACGGATTGTCTTTCTTTACATTTCATAGGTAAATTTTTGTTCTTTATAGCATGCTGATGGGTCTTATATGAATTTTCATGTTAAGTTTTTACCTTACCTTTATGCTGACGCTAGATGAAAACTAATCACATTCCTGTAGCATGCTTCAGCTGTAATGGTGACATCTTAAAAGAAATCCATATGACCGTCCATATAAAACTTGAGATTGTCGCCATCAAAGAATTTCGGAAAAAGTCCAAATTACTCCCCTCAAGTATAGTCAAAGTTTGGATAACCCCCTAAAGTAATTCTTGGTTCAGTTTACCCCCTAAACTATGTCATTTGGTTCAATTTACCCCTTAACATAATTTGTCTTTTTGTTTCTCCATGCACAAGTGGAATTTAAAGTTTAACTTTTGCAAAATTATAGCAGACAATATAAGACATGTTAAAAAGTATATCATAAATTTTTTGTCACTGTTTTGATAGGATAATATATTTAATAATAATGTTATCCTTAAAATACAATATTATATAGGAAGTAGTAATGAAAAATTCGTAAAATATTTTCTAATATAGATTATGATGTTCACTACCTCCCTGCAAAGTCTCAAATTAAAATTCATCTTGTGCATGGAGAAACAAAAAGACAAATTATGTTAAGGGGTAAATTGAACCAAATGACATAGTTTAGGGGGTAAATTAAACCAAAACATAGTTTAGGGGGTTATCCGGACTTCCGCTATACTTGAGGGGGGTAATTTGGACTTTTTCCAAGAATTTCTCTCTAGACCTCAATAATAGGTTTGAAGAATGATGCTGTTGTCCAGCTCCTGAAAGGGGCTCATGGATTAATATTAACATGTAGCTAGTTCCTGAAAGGGGAACTTTTATCCTTTGCTGCCCCAACCAGTCAATTTCCTTAGAGTGGTGGGTCTTCTTCTTTTTTGGGGATTATTTAGGGAAGCTCTTTTTCTTAACTGGGTTCCAGTGCCTGGGATAATTCCTTGGATATGATGTTCTGGGTTGTTTTAATCTAGTTTGCTCGTTGGAGATTGCTTCATGTAGATGCAGGATTCTTTTACCCGCAAAAAAAAGGAAAAAAATAATATGCAGGATTGTTTTCATATCTATGATTTTATTATTTGCGTATCATTATGTGTTGTCTCCACCCTAATTGGAACTAGTACTTCTTGCATAAGCAAAGTGAGCTTTAATCTGTCCTTTAGGGGAAATTACAACGGTGCCTCTGTTGGTTGCTATTTCAGGGGCGTAAAGCTCGAACAAAAACTACAAGAAGCACTACAGCTGGGCGGACCAGAAGCAGCAACGGCAGTGCCGCGTCGTCCTACTCTCCATACTCCACCACGAACGCCAACAGGATGGGCGTCCCAAATGGCGTGACTGATGGCAGCGGAGGAATGGGTGGTGATCACAGCAACCATGCGCCATAGGAGGCCCTAACTCAGCTGTGCTTCAGTGTCGTCCCCATGGCCCCCAAGAAAAGGCTTTGTTGATAAATGAAATGAGGTCTTTGAACCGTGAGTGCCTCTTTGGTGGTCAGCGAAGGTGAGAAGCCATGGGTGAAGGCCGAAATCCTCTTGCATTAGGTTCGGGTTATGGTTTTTTTTTTCCTTATGTACAGCTTGCCATTGCTATCAATATTTGACATCCAGTGATTGGCGGTCTTATACAACATCGCAGTAGGCTTTGTCCCCCTTTTCTTTTATAACGGTTTTGTCCCTTTTTGGAGAACCCCTTTGTATCGGTTGTGGCGTGTTTCTGCGACGTGCGAGGAAAACTGTTGAGCTAGGTGCGTCCATGCAGTGTGTTCCATTATTGAACATCACCTGGCCACGATGCCATCGCGCGTGTGGACTGTTGCCCTTGACGTGCCACCTCGCGTAGTCTTGGCTGTTTCCGGCGCCCTGCTGGCTCATTGCCACTTGCCAGGTCAATGGATTGAGCCTTGGCAAGCTTGGACTTGGATCAAGTCCAGGCATCAGGTTTGAAATTGAAATGCAATCAGGTTTGAAATTGAAATGCTGAACCTTTGTCAAAGTAGCCAAGTTGAATCTTAGCTTCCGCTTACGCAAAGGCAGATGCGGAATGTTTCTGCTCAACAGCATCTCAGTTCTTTCTTTCTGCAGAAAACAATATGAAGCAGAAGCCAAGCGGTGTAAGCGGTGTCAAACAAAGCCTCTTGGTGAGCTTGAGCTCCTTTTTTTGTAATTAAAAAAGGAAGCTTGGGCTCTTCCTCTGCTACTGTCTGCTGCTCATCCTAGGCGGCTAGGGCCCCGTGGCCGTTTGCCTTTGCTGCGGGCAACAGAAGACGGAGTCCAACCAGAAATCAGACAGTAATAATAGCTGGTCCCGTGATACAGTGTTCAGTTTTTGTTTCTATATATTTCTACTCCGTATGTGATCACTGCATTTTTTATTCTGAGTACACTCATATGTGCATGCTCACACAGGCCCGTGCCGCGCTCTGCAATGTGAGTATGTGACAATGTCCGCCGGTTCCCAACAAAATATACCTGGCTGGGAATTCACCAACATCAATCAGATAGTTTATATTATTATCGTTTTGAATCCTTAAAAAGAATACGCGCCACTCGTATGAGGAACAGGGACCTGATCCAAAGGCCAACAACAGGGGCATCTGCATTCTCAACTTTTCAGTTTGCACACTGCTGCTAGAGTACCTTTCTGCTTTGAATATGATGACCCGGCGTACGCATCCAAAGCGGAATTTGCCGTAAAGGTAGCCACGTATAGGTATCCGAACTAACCCGTTCGTTCACGTGACGGTTGCTGGGAGCAAGTCAGGGCCATGCTCGCTTGTCGTCGTCGTGTACTCTGTTGTTAGGAAGAAATCTACATACCCCTCTGAAGTATCGAGCATGGAACACTTCACCCCCCAAACTACAAAACCGGGTAACCAGCCCCCTCAACTTTAGAAACATGGCGTGGACGCCAGGGGCTTCCTCAAGGCCACCGCGAGGGCGCGCCATGGGCGGGAGACGGCGGCGATGGAGCCAGCGGCGAAGCCCGAGAGCATGACCGCGCGGAAGATGCAGAACAGGATGTCGTCAGGGATCTGGGCCCAGCAGGGGGAGCGATCCGGCGGCGGAGGAAGCGGTCGCGGCAGCTTCGGCTCGAGCCGCGTCCTTCTCCGTGGCATCTACGGCCGGTACCTCGGCGCCCCCGAACCCAGCGGGCCCCTTCACCACCGCGCCGCCGTCCAGCGGGCCCAGGACGAGCGGGAGCTCCGGGCCATCATGTGGAGGGCAGCCTCCGGCGCCGGCGTCGTCCTCCTGCACGACGCACGTCAAGGTGGGCGCTACTGCCGTCCTCGGCGGCGTGGAGGTGCATCCCGTGCTCCACGCTCCACAGCAAGGGCGAGGAGGAGGCGGGGATGCCGGCCGCGGCGAGGCCGGGGAAGAGGGGTGTGATGGCGGCGAGGCCGGGGAAGAGGGAAGAGGTGATGGAGGGGAGCGAGAGGGGCGGGGAAGCAGTAGCGGAGGAGGCGCGACAGTGGAGAGCGGCGAGCTCGGAGAGAATGCTGGGGAGGAAAGGAAGGGAGGGGCCTATTTGCAAGTATTTAGAAATGTTCAGGGGGTTTCTATAAAATTGTTTGCAAAACCGCCTATGAAAACTACTAGAGGGGGTTATGTGCACCGGTTTCTAAAGTTGAGGGGGTTGGTTACCCGGTTTTGTAGTTTGGGGGGTGAAGTGTTCCATGCTTGATACTTCAGGGGGGTATGTAGACTTCTTCCCTGTTTTTATTTGTTGTTGTGAGATGTTATTTTTCCTTTTAGAGCGTTATGACAAATCCACGCTATAAGATACTCTTATCAGTTTTTTACTTAGCTGACAAAGAGAATAAATGAAAAGGAGAACAAAGCTAGATATATATACTGGAGTCTCTGATGCAATCCAAGACAGTGTAGCATTTAACTATTCTATTATATATTGGGCTCATATTAATTTTGGAAAACATGTAATAGCTAGAGCATTGGATATGTTGTTTATCAGTGACGTGATAACCTTATGGCTAGGAAACTATCTACCACTGGAGACGTGCTACATAAAGTGAATCGGTTTTGTAGATAAAGGCATTCTAGAGTTACAAAAGTGACAACATAAAAGCAAAACAACATTCGGGGTCCTTAAGCTTTTTCTGGATTCAATCTAAACTCTTGACTGTAAGAATGCAATCCTTAATTTAAACTTGAAATTTTAAGTGGTTTACTCACTCCATGTGAGAATTCAGGTCCATAATTGGACCTAGAGTTCATTGTTTAAAAGGTTTAAGGATGCAGATAGTCACTTAAAAATTTGAAGATCTAGTTGAGAATCCAGAAATTTAGAGGACGACCCTGGATGTTTAGTATGCTCGCATGGTAGTCACCAGACACTGCATTTTTTTAGTTCAGCATAGGAACAATATCATTACTCATTTCTTTAGTAATTTTTCCCCTTTGATTCCTTGCTCTTTAAGGAAGAAAAAAAATAAGAAGGCACCTATGACTCTATAGAAGAATGCTATGATGTACCTCCTTCACGCTGAAGTACACACTGCCGTAAAGTGACAAGCTAGCTTGCGCTTGCTAGCTACTACGTATCCGCAGGCCCAGTGGGCAGTGCCTAACTGCTTAATGAGCTAGCGTACAATGCTCCATGCACATATGCTTCCATGGATTGTTTGCTGTTGCAGCTGCAGCCGACGTCCGCACCAGATTAAGCATGGATGAGTTTTTGTTTGTTTTCTCGGAACAGTAATAAGTTTTCTTCATGGGGAGTCCAACCTTGAGATTCTTGTACTTAACACCATTACATGCAATATATATTGCTGGAGGCAAGCAAGCAAACAGCATCAACATTTTCGTAAAGTACTCTAGCTTGCAATGCAAGCAGTAAAAGACACAATACTATTCCCTATTTAATCCACAATATATTGAAACAAACGAGACGAAAGATGTGCCGACTGTACCCAAAAATAAGAAGAAATTCATACTGGATAGAGCAACACAGATTGGATTGGAATATCAACACGCATCACATAACAACCAACACAACTCAACACAATTTATTGGTCATTACTCATACAACGCCGTTGCACCAGTCAACTCAATTTCCCGGCCTTAGGCTGTCTGCACTGGTCTCCTGTGAACGCCTCCTCTACGCCACGTAGGAGCATTTAGGGGAAAAACACCCAGCAGCGGTCTCCTCTACGAGCTCCGCAACGGTAGCGGAGGCCAGCGATTCCCCCACGTCCAGTGGAGTACGGAGACTCCCCTACCGAGCCACCGTGGCGGCGGGGCCCGCGCGGCCCAACCACCACGCCGCCATGGCCGCGCCCGCGCCCCGGAGCCGCCGCCCGTCGCGCTCGCCTTGTCGTCGCCGGAGATGGGGGAGAGGAGAGAGGAGGGCCCCACCGCCGCTTCGTCCTTCCGCCCGGAGCTCGCGGCGGCCTTCCCCGACCACGACCGCGCCGTGCTCGACGAGATGCTCCGCCTCGTCGCGGACGCCGTGGTGTGCCGCCTCACTGGGGCCGACCCGGGGGCCATCCCGCATATAGTGCTCCCTGATTGTGACGCGGACCTGTTGCTCCGGCACGCTGTCGCGGCACAGCGAAACGCATCCCCACCGGTAGCTCCTGCGGAAGGGCCGTGACCCTTTCGCGCCCAAACTCCGCCTCGCTCGAGACCTCCTCAGCGCAAGCACCAAGGCACTCAACCGCTCCGCCCGGCAGCCGCATTTAAACCCCGCCCCAGCAGCCAGGGGGCCAAAGTCAAAAAGGAGCCCCGCGCCGCGCCGCTGACACCACGGAAGCGCACTGTTGCACCTACTCTGGTCACTGTGCGACCACGCCGCGGCCACGCTGACGCACGCAGCACTGCGTAAGGCTCTATGCGAACTGGCAGGCGTCATTCAGCACCACTGTTACGCCAACTCCCGTCCTCCCCAGGCTGTGAGGCCCTCGAAAGGGCATTGGGCCGCCCTCGAAAAACGTACGGGCGACGACCAGGGGCGGACCCCGGGCGGGCGCGCCGTACCGGGTCACCTCGGCAGACCTCAGCGGTAGGACCACCTGCCCCCGTCATCGTTG
>OAMR01000934.1:212719-223595 GCA_900205405.1 Echinochloa crus-galli
TTGATATAAAGTTTTTAGATCACCCTGTGTTGGTCCAGATGAGATTCAAAACCAAGTTTGAGGACCGATGTGATACAACCGAACAAGTTTGAGAACTTGAACGGATGATTTGCAAGTTTAGGGACCGAAACGACACACCCGCGATAGTTTAGGGACCGGCCGTACACTTTACTCTATATTTTTTCATACAACACATGCAAGACACAAGTTGTGTTGTAAATATTGCATACATGTTTTCATCTAGATATGAAACCTTTTTCATCTCTCACCTCATTTACTCGGTGGCACATCATCAAAGATACTGACATGATACCAAATTTATGTGCATGGAACCTCTATAGAATATGCATTGTGACCTGTGACTAGTGAATTGTTGGACTATAGTTCGGGTTATTTGGATCACAAGTTATAATTTAGGTAAATTGAATATATGCTACAATATAGTTGTCATACTTGGGAAATATGCCATTAATTTTATAGATCTTAGAGATGTTGTGGGATACCTGTACAAGGGGTACCCATCTCTAGCTCCCTACTGAAGGGAAGGATTTCTCGCCGACCATCCGAGCGGATTGGAGGGACAAGGCAAAAGGGGACACGTGGCACCCCGGAATCCCCCAAGCAGCATCTCCAAGCAAGCCTTCAGCACTAAGGGAAACTGCTCGACGCTACGTGTGGCCACAAGGCCTGTTGAGGGCGTGTGGCCTTCCCTCGAGCCACCTTGGGGAAGGCGACGACACTTGTCAAGGTGCATGGCTGTAGTCTGACCCACAAGGGTCCAACACGGGCCACGTTGCACCCAAAAACCATGAAGCCCAAGGTTTGGGCACCTCAACCCACGTATTGGGCCCTGTGAGCACAGAGGCCCAGGCCTGGCTGAGGTGACAAGAGACGGCTAGCCCATAGCCAGGCCTAGCGAAGGAACCGCTATCAGGAGCGCATGCTTCAAGCAGCACGCAAGCTTGACCCCCCGAGCCACCCAAAGAGCTCGGATGAAGAACATGTGGCACAACCATTACATCAAGGCTAAGCGGTGGCGGTAATCTATCCCTCACACGCCAACACACCGTAATGATGAGCCCCTGACAGGCTCTGACATACGCAGAAAGCTATAGAGCCAAGGTCAGGCCTCGGCCAGCCCGAACGTCTTGGACATGCAAGAAGTGGAAGACGGGACCCACGGCGGGCCCACAACTGGGCTTGGGAGGCACTACAAGGCGCTCGGGAGCCCCAGGAACAAAAGGAAAAGGGAGAAGCTTCTTCCAAAAAAGGAAACTGAGAAGACACACAACTGAAGAACAGATCGCGATTCTGAGGACAGATCCCTAGACCGAAAGGGGAGAAGGTCATTTTTCCTCGCTCCATAGCTTCGAGCAGCTCGCAGCTTGCAGCTAGCTCGACACACACACACACTCTCTCTCTCTCACTCTCATCCCGGCTTGCAGGCCACCCCCTCTTGTAAGCTCCAAGGCATCCAAGCTCAAGGAACACGAACGCCGCAGACTGGACATAGGGACATTCCGCCTGAACCAGTATAATCCTTTGTGTTTGCATTGCCTACCATCACGCCCCGCGGAGAGACGCCGCACAAGCTACGACAAAAATTAGACTGCCGGTGTGAGAAGCACCGACAGATGCCATTACTTATACCTTTGATATGTTTATCAAAATTTTGGAACAAAATGCTCCCGTATTCTTCTTCGTCCTGGCACTCCTTCACGGATGGTGCCTGGTGACCAAGGTGGTCATCAGTGCGGAGAAGGCATGGGTGATGAGGAGGATGAGGCCAGCGTCATTTTTTAAGGTCAAGCAAGGTACGTGCGCCCTCTCAAACACCACTACTTGAGGTGCTAGAGGCCATTATTGTCGAAACTGGATAACCGAGCCAACGGGCTCTCACATGTTATGGAACTTTCCATTCTCTCTACTGTCACGTCAGCACATTTAATGGCACGAAACTCCGTGAAACCCTACGGAGACTAGCCTTACAAAGATGACACCAATAGGTTTGCGTACCGGGTAAATTATGATTTGGTCACCAAAAGTAACATTTATGATTTTGACTCGGTCTACCAGGTGAAACTTCGATCACCAATTTTTTTGATAGAATTACCATTTTTTGTGTCCCGGAATTAGCTTTTGAATGCATGGAATACTCAAAGTTTCTTGAGACATTTTCAAATCTTAGCATGCATCTGAAAAGTACGGATCGTAGAGGAGGATTACGGTTTTGCATCAGAGCACAATTGAGTAACGGTTCCGCTAATTGCGCGAGAATATGAATTTGACTGTTGACATGTCATTCAGGGCTTCTATTGCTCCTATCCTCTATCGTGTTGTGATAGCACTGGGAAAGGGAGTTGACCGCGGCATGCAGTCATTCATTTCCAAGAAAATTTCAGCCAGGTCGATGACAGAGAGGGGTTGGAAACACGAAGCGAAGCCGTAATTTCATTCCGCTGGATGGTCGATCGAAGAAGTGATGGATGAAAGTAGACCATTGAAGCGTGCGTAGGCACATCAAGTCATCAGCACATCACACAGATCACACCGAGATCTTGCTGCATGCATGCACTGATGCAACACTGCTCTGCACGTCTGCTCGCATACAAGCCTGCAGCAAGCAAGAAAGAAGGCCATTGCTCCATCTACCTGTGCTCTTTACGTGCAGGCTGTTACTCCAACAATTTACCGCATGCATGGCGGCCTCGATCGACTGGCCACAGTAAAAACCCAAGCTTTTTCACTCTCCTCACCACCAGCGCCCACCCATACCATTTCACTGGATGCTCAAGCCTTCTCGCTGTACTGCACTGTGTACTCTCTCTTCTCCTCCTTTCTTCTCTCACCACCCTTTATATTTGACCACCGCCCCTCTCCACCAAGCACATCCACCTCGGCCTCCATCCCTAGCGCTCTCGCCCCAAAGCACACGCCACAGCACCACCACCACCACCCTTCCTCTCTCTCTCTCTCCCTCTCTCTCTCTCTCTCTCTCTCTCTCTCTCTCTCTCTCTCTCTCTTCCCCATCCCCCCTCTCTCTCCTCTTATACCTCCCTGCCCCCATGGAACCCAGCAACCTGCCCCCAGCCGCAGCCGAGGAGGTAGTAGCGGCAGCAGGCGGCAGTAGCGGCGGCGGCGGCGAAGGCCGGAAGGGCAAGGCGCCCAAGGGCGGGCCGGAGAACGGCAAGTTCCGGTACCGCGGCGTGCGGCAGCGGAGCTGGGGCAAGTGGGTGGCGGAGATCCGCGAGCCCCGGAAGCGCTCCCGCAAGTGGCTCGGCACCTTCGCCACCGCCGAGGACGCCGCGCGCGCCTACGACCGCGCCGCGCTCCTCCTCTACGGCCCGCGCGCGCACCTCAACCTCACCTCCCCGCCGCCGCCGCCGCCGCTCGCCGCGCCGCGCTCCCACCCGCACTCCTCCTCGTCGTCCGCGTCCGCGCCGCCCGCGCTCCGGCCGCTCCTGCCGCGCCCGCCGCCGCCGCCGCCGCAGCAGCAGCACTCCGGCGCCGGTGCCCCTGCACCGGCCTTCCACCAGTTCCAGTACCACCTCCTGCAGCCGGCGCAGCCGCCGCAGCAGCAGCAGACGACACCGCCGCTGTACTTCGCCAGCACGGCCACCGCGTCCACGGTGACAACGACGGTGCCGCCACGGGTGGAGGCGCTGCAGCAGGAGCCCGCGGTCCCGCCCGCAGTGGGCCCCTCTGCCTCACTACTGGAGCAGCAGGCGGGTACACCGCCGGAGGAGACGGCCGCGGAGGCGGGCTGGGAGTACCAAGACGGCGAGGAGGAAGACTACGCGGCTGCGCTGCTCTGGGACGAGCCGGAGCCCTTCTTCTGGTTTGATGTCTTTCTCAAGTGATGACCAATGCAACACAGCACTTCACGCCACCAACTCGATTGTGGTCTGCTTGAAGCTTCGGAGATTGTGGTCATGGCGGCTGCTTATGCTCATGCATGCGTGTGTTTGGCAGTCTGGGAGCAAGTAAGCATGCAAGGTAGATAGGCTTACTAGCTAGGGTTTATGCATGATTCCTTTGTACTAAATTATCTTTAGATTTCTCTCTCTCTGTCTCTCATTCTTCTTTTTTTTCCCTGGGGGTTTGGTTGAGGTATAGTAATGTAGGTGGTATTACTCGGAGGGATTTAGGGTTCACTGCTGATTTGAGCAGATTCAATTTGAATCATGCATGTTCCTTGCATGGATCCATCATGCAATGGATGCAAACTATTAATGGTGGCATATATAAACATCAGAGACGCAACATTTTTTGTCTCTTTCATCTATGTGTTATCTGTTGTTTCCTTTCAAATGGTGAATCTGAATTACAATGCTGGTTCTTCATTTTTGTTCTGCCTCCTGATTTTGATGCTCTTCTGTATTCTGTTTCCTGAAGTATGTTCATGCAAGTCATGGTCTCATGTATTATAGATACGATCTGAGCGTGTCACTTGATTTACAAAAGGTTATATTAGCATAATTTGGTTTTTGCTCTCATGGGGCATTAAGGAAACGACATTATATCTGAGAGGAGAAATATTACTTTGGTTATTTTATTGTATTTAAATCCATATTCAGATGCCAACAATTTTAGATATCTGTAGCCTCATTTCCTTTTCGTGGTGAGCTTTATGAACTATGGTTCCTTTAATTTATCTAATTTCTTCCCGTTTGCTCCTAAGTTGTTGCATGGAAATCTGACTAAAGAATAGTCCATCCCTATATATGATTGTTCTGTCGGATTTGGTAATTAATATAGGGAATCTATCCTGTAGTATAGTGGTTGTTTTGATGAACCTATGAATTTTATGTGATTTTTTTTCCTAAGCAAAAGATGAACTTATTATCATAATTCAGATGATTCTTGAAATTCTGAAACTTATGTGTTTGCATACCACAATGATATTTTATTTTACATAACGACAAAACCACTTCACATCCTGTACCTGAAATTTATTAGTAATATTTTTCTTGAGTATTAAAAATGTCTTCATTTTGTAATGAGTTTCAGTATATAGTAGTTCTTTATTTGATATTTTGTTTGGGTAGAAATTGTCTCATTCTAGGGCATGATGAAAATGGCAGCAAGGATCATTGTCCAAGTTAGGGATGTATTCTCTACACAATAACTAAAAAAAATTCGACTTCTGGGAGGTATTATCTACCCAATAAGTATCAAGGATCGCAATCGCATTCTTGTGGCATGCAGCATGCTACAACATAGAAGCACACAAGTAGTTTGTAATGTAAACTTGAAATGGCTAAATTTATAATTAAATATACTCTCTAATGATCATAAATTTATAATAATAAACAATATAACTGAATGGTCACAATATGGTTTAGAAGATCGTGTCAAGTTTAACCATGCCTTATAAACATGAATAGAGGATTTGTGATGAAATATATTCTCTAATGATTATTCATGTTTAGAGTTTGCTGGTTTGATGTTTTTTTTTACCGAAATTGTTGGTTTGATGTTGGGAGATGTTTCTGATTTTTGTGAGAATTATAGGATTTATATTTGTTTTCTAGCTTCTGTCCAAAGAAGGGCCCATATATATATACATGAAGCCACGAAGGTGTGCCTCTATTTCCCTCCCAGTGATCCCCATCTCCAATTATTTGGTACAATCCACAAAAAAAGTGTTTATATTCGCTACACGCAAGTCTGCGTTGCGGAGAATATTTAACAAGTTGTCAGAGGTATCATTTTTTTTTGTCTCGTAGCTCCTAAACAAGCACCTCTATACCTACTTGTGTTGGTGTTAGCTAGCGCATGCACCTATGTGATTGCTAAGGTTGGAGTACTACTACTTGGACCCGTCCTATGGTAAAATCTTGTCTCCGCCCCTAATTAAGTTCACTGCTGATTCAAGATTTGATTTGAATGATGCCTATTACCATGGATATCCTTTATGCAATGGAAGCAAACTATTAAGGGCGACATATGCTCATGAGGTGCGACATTTTCTCTTTCTTTCTTTTTTCACGACCATGTCTTAGCACGTTTTTCATTAAGAGAAGAGCAGCAAATTAAATATATCTTAAACAGCCCCAGCATCTGAGTGTCCTGGGAGCGGTGACCTAGTGTTTCACTTGACATTTTCTCTTTCATCCATGTATATCTCCTCTCAGAGAGTGATTTTGAGCTACAAAATGGGTTCTTCCTTCGTTTCTAGTCCGTACTCCCTATTTTGATGCATGTTGCGGATCAAGCAAATGCATTCAGTGCTCGCAAAATGTAGAAGAATATACCCACCTGGCTTGACAGCGACGCTATTTTGAGATGACATCGGTCTCTTTGGAGGTACAAATGTACAATTGTGCTATTCCACATTGATGAGGCCTCTGTTGAGATCGAGCAATGGTGGCATGTTGGGAGTACGTGCTGGGTTGGGCCCATGATGACCCACAGAAATGCGGTGATCGGCCCACAATGATTATGTCACAAATAGATATATTTTTTAAATTCTGAATTTAAACATGTAAATTATAACAAACATCAGCGATCTTGTCAGAACATAGTATGTGCACGTGTTGTTCATGTTAATCTCTCTAATTAATACAGTTAACACCAAAACTTAGCATATGTCAGGGCAGAGCCCATGCCAATGCGGATTAGGAAAATGATACCAATTCGGAGATATGAGGCTGATGGAGACGGTGGAGCATGAGGAGTCTGATGGAGTTGATGTTGAAGATTTCTTTAATGGAGCGATGATGTCATGCGGAGCGAGTCCTGTTTTAATCCATTTTGTAATCCGCGGTTTATTTATTTATCATCAAGTTTGTAACATGTCGTAATCGACTAGTCCTTAGTTTAGGGTATAATGTATGGAGACGAGATGAAAAATCTATAGACACCAATCAATACAATTCCTTTTCTCGGCATCAAGCCAGAAATTCTAGGAGTAGGAGTAACATGGCTTTTCTCAACGAGTGTTTTGAACCAACAGGACAACAACATTTTTGTCTCTAGTTTGCTTGTAAGTACTGTTAGTTCTTGAAATTTTTAGCTTATGCTTTTATTTGGATATATTTTGTTCAAAGTTATCGGATTTTGCTTCATGTTGCTCGTAGGGCAGCATCTTTTGATCCCTTACTAGTATGTTAACAAAATCTACCCCTCTATCACACTTTGATTTGAAACTTATCGGCTTGAGATATTCATTGTGAAAATTACCAAGTCATTATCTAAAATAAAACACAATAGTGTAAAATCTATTGAAAATTAACATAGCCTGTTAAGTTTTAAATCACAGTGTATATTCAAGTTTCTATTGATTTTAGATTAATTTCATATTTAGATTCATCGGGTCAATGTTTATTAATTTATTGTCATGATGTTATTGCTATCTCAGGATTCTCATTTAGGACTGATCCTACTCCCTCCATTCTTAAAAACCAAGGTTTGGGTCAAACATTGAGAATATAAATCATTAATAACTTAAATGTGAAAACTATATGAATAAATTTGTCTTGAAAAATACTTTTATAAAAGTATACATATATCACTCTTTGATAAATATTTTTATAATAACAAGAGGTCAAAGTTGTGTTTTGTAGACCGTATCTCTGTTCTAAACGTCAGGTTTTTCAGAACAGAGGGAGTATAATAGGGAAAATAATTTAATTCTCATGGTTTCAATGAACTTATTTACGAAAGATATCAAAAAGTCATTAGCAATCTTTAAGATAGAATTAGTTATCGATAGCCGATGAAATCATGTCAGCTTTTCAAATTGTCTATTTTCACTATTTGAAAATTGCAGTCGATGATAAAGGTTGTATCAGGACATTTCAGGAAACCAGCCGACGTGAGTATACAAAAAATTATTGATTAAAGTTTTCTTGTCAATTACAGGTTTAATTGACAGGCATACCACCAACCTCAAAGATAATACACTTCTGACGCAAGAATGAAGCAAATTCCTAAGCCTACATTGTGTCTTGTTGTGTGAAGATCAGCAACTGATTTTTGCGTCAGCAAATACGTACAAGAAAATAAGCCAGAGAAGGTTTTGTATATACCCAGGGACGGGACCGTTGTCGGGGACAATGGTTACACCATCACCAGCTGGAGCATTGGGGTTAAACATACTTGACTGACTTTGGTTGATGTAGTCGATATCATTTGATGCCCTAATGAGTTTGTGGGATATGCGTACCCCTAGACCTACTACCAATAGGGGTGTCAAACGTCTTTTGGGCACACTTTTGACACGGATGTGGGCCGATCCTAAGGTGGTTCACAAGGAACTATCGACTTGCTCAACAAGCTTGGTGATGACGCGGCCTACAAGAGGCGTGCAACTTAGCATGTGGATTGTACCCGAGTACTTAGGAGTATCTAATGTAATCTTATTGGATTAGTTTTTTTATGTAATCCGATAGATTTAAATCTTAACCGATTTGTAAACCCTAGATCGTCAAGCCTATATAAGGCGACCTAGGTTAACCCTCAGAGTGACATGTGAATCATCGTCCTATTGTAATTAGAAAGTTCTTCACCAAATATAAAGCTTTGTTGAACACAAGCACATAACACATGACGTAGAGTATTATACCTTTAGATAAACTGAATCTGTCTAAACCTTGTGCCTTGTGTTACCTAGACCTTACCAACTTCGCGATCTCTTTGCCTATAAATTTGCGATTCGAGTATCCCCTTGTGGATTGCCGGTTTTAAAGTCCGATAGAGTTGAAGCAGTGTAGTCTCTCGAATGACCTTCCATAAGTAGTAGGACGTAGTCGGCCAAGGCCACCGGGACCAGTCGTGTACGTACGCTCCCAAAAAATTTTATCATCTGACTATCCCGAGCAAGATGTGTTGGTTTCGGAAGCTATCAATGGGAATGCAATAATGGAAGGTATCAATGAGAATGCAATGAAAGCAATGTAGAAAGAAGAGAGATCGCCTAAGGAGGAGTACGTGTATGAGGTATGAGAGGCTTTGTGTTGGTGGATAGAAGGAGACCCTCTTATATAGGTGCACAGAAACGGAGAGATATGATGCACCTGGACGCATGAGAAAAAAAGACACGTTGTCTGTTGAGCGTAAAAGGTAGATCTCTGCAGACAGTTAATGCAATTATTGATTCTACATAACGACTCGGCCATGGATCAACAAGGCGAGCGAACACCATTTTTCTCTAGTAACTTTATAAAAGGTGTACGTAAATGTTCATCTAAATAAGTTGGTTAGAATTCTTATAAATACCAACCAATTAACAAGTACTCCCTCCGTTCCAATTTATTAGTCGTTTTGGCATTTCAAAATTCATAGTTAGTAGTATATATCTAGACATAAGTATATATGTAGATACGTACTATTATCTATGAATCTAGATTTGCCAAAATGACTTATAATTTGGAACGGAGGGAGTAACAAGTATTTTTATCTCTCTTTACATTTAACCGCGGGAATATTTAGATTTAATTTGATTCTAACCAACTTATTAAATCCAACAGATCGAATAAGCCGTCGATCGATCGTTGCCGCCGCGCGCCCGGCACCGTCGTGTCATGATGTGTCGTCGTCACACCAGCACCCACCAGGTTTCGTGAGGCCGGCCTTGATTTTGTGCTGGTGGTCCAGAGCAGCTGGGTGGGGAAGGGGCGGCGGTCAATCGGATCGCGCCGAGGCGCGCGGTCGGCACCTGCACCTGCACCTGCACTGCACAGCACAGCAGGCAGGCACAACCGCGCGTCAACAAACCGGAGCCATCAAACAACCCTGGCGTACGCTGCCAGTGCAAGTGAAGTGCCGCTGCCCTGCAAACCCCCACCCACCCTCCTCTCTGGCTGTATTTAGGTGCTGTTTGGTTCAAGCTTTGCAGCGTTAACATTAAAAAAACGCATAACGCTGGTAACATAAAAGAAGGAGGAGTAAAATACGCCCACCATACAACAACGTATGTGGTTGTATTATTTTGATCTAAGAAGTTGTAAACCATGCAAATAGATACATAAACTTATCAAGTGTGTGCACGTACGGTCAATTGTACACCATATAGTGTATTGTGCCATATTGACAGGCCACATAGATTATAGTTTAGCTTAAAAGTATTAATTTTTAGGTGGTGGAGAGCTAAAATATAAAATCAATTGAACATATTATATATCTTTCGTGTTTAGGTGGTGGATCGGTGGCACCGTAAGCAAAACCATTTCTTAAACTTTTATTGTTTAATTGATACATATTCCATACACGAAAATTCTATTTAGGTGGCATCTTAAATTGTTTGAGCAATGAGCAAATTATATTTACTAAACTTTCTTAGATGTTGGTGGCATCATTATTTCACTAATACATATCTGTATGTTTTATTTGGTATTTGATTATTTAAATAATTATACTTAGAGAGTTGTGCACTAATTGATTTTGTGAACAAGAATGTGTGGCACAACACTCTCGTTCCATGTCTCATTGAACAATAAACATAATAAATTTACTATGTTAGCTCCATATTTTATCATATATACAAACATATAAATATCATGGCTAAATTTATCGGCTAGATGTATTATATGACCAGCACACCTAGGGACTAGAGGCCCTCAGCCACATCAAAATTAATACTTATAACCCCACTATACTTCACACATGGTCACCCATCACGATAAAAATACACTATAGATTATATGTGACTGTACATGCACAAATTTGATAAGTTTAGACACCAATTTGCGTGTTTTGCAACTTGTTCGACTAAAGTGATACAAGCATACAAGTTATTATATGATGGGTGCAATTTGCTCTAAAAGAAGTAACCGTTGCCAGATTTTGTTTGGTTCAGCTATAGTACTCCCTCCGTTCTAAAATACAGGTCGTTTGACTCCGTTCTAAAATGTAGGTCATTTGACTTTTTCAA
>OAMR01000934.1:242386-276747 GCA_900205405.1 Echinochloa crus-galli
CTGTTCGACACCGCCACCAACTTCGCCTCTGGCGAGGCATTCTGCCTCAATCACCCACTCACTCAGGTACTTGGAGGACTCGCGTCCTCTCCCGCCGAGCTTGTAGCCCCCCGCACCCCGGTGCAAGATAGTATAGTGCCCAAGAGCGCGCCTTGCTGGACGTACGGCCCCGTGGCCGGAACCAGGATAAATCCCTTGAGTCATTGTGCTAGCTCTTGCATCAACCGGTGAGGGACGGGACACAGCGCATTCTGTTAGGCGTTGAGGTTGGTCGGCCAATCTCAGCACCGACAGTATGTTTTTTTAGTCGACTCACAATCCTACTTCAAATAGAAGCAAGAACACCATAAATTCCCTTTACATCTTGATGGTCGTGAAGCTTTTGGCCATTTGCAGCTCATCGCGGTGCAACAGCGGAAGAGAGTAAAGCAGCTGCCTTCATTTCTTCTACTTTACTCTCTTCCGTTGGAAAACAGATCGAGTTCTCCTTGCTCTTCTAAAAAAACATGTATACTTATCCAAATAATGACATAAATCAGTTTACAATTATTTCAATCAAACCTTTGCAGCTTTTACCATTAATATGTTAAAAACTAGATAGGCCCATGATAAAACATCGATATTAGTAAAATCATCATGAAAATATTTTCACAACCTAATTTTTTAGAAAGTTAGAAACTGAGTCAGTTTCATCTTGTAGACCTAGTCAATATGCTAAATGACTAATTTGTAATTAAAGGCATCATAACAAACAAGGGTCAAAAGTGTGCCACCAGAGAAGATGTGAGTGAAAGCTATAACTGACGCGCTTTATTTCAGCACTAGGATGATGGTGATATACTGATATATACAACCTTTGGAGTACATCTGGATAAATGAAGCAACAAACCTACCTACCTTGTACAGCACCAAAATAGATATGTACACGTCTACACGACAGAAGAACATTGGGTACAAGGTAGGGAGGCAAATTACACGCTGGTACAAAAAGGAGAAAATGTGGTTGTGAGGATTGTGGAGAGGTCTCTATAAACTTTATCAAAACTACGTGAGGCCTAACCGGCCCGGTGTTAAACCTTCTGGGTTGGTGGTTACCGTGAGAAAATCACCTGTTACCTGTGCACTATAGGGAGCTTTTCTATGGGGTCCCGTTGAGATGGAAATGTACGGCTATATCATGAGATTTATTTCGTTTATGTCATCCATGGGGATCTCAAGGCCCATCAGGTCGAGATCCTGGAGTCCATCGTCATCGTCCATATTTAACCAGCCACCAAAGTCAACATCCATTCCTGGCAACTCGAGGTTAGACAAGTCTGGCATTTCTGCATCAGTTGAAGCATTTGCCGGATCATCACGTCTTGCAGCGGCAGGAGCTGCTGCACTGTCCTTGCCATTGCTCAAAGGCGCTATTTTGGCTGGCAACTGTGGATCCCTAGGAGTACTGTTTGAAGGAGCAGAAATGTTGGCTGTCTTCTGTTTGGGCTTTGTTTTATTCTTCCTTTCACCTTTGGCATTAGATGACGATGGCCGGCCGGACCTACCACCGTCTCGGTTGTGCCCCTTCCCTTCCCTGTCTCTCTCACTTCTCTTTCCTTTCGTATTGCTGACAAGGGAAGTACCAAGCCCCGAGGTTTTCAAGGTTCCTCCAGTTATGCTACCTACTACCTCATCGAGCAACAGTTCCCTTTGTTTTACATTATTTGTCCAGGGATCCTCCTTCGCGAATGACAGATCTGTCAGGTGACTGCTTGCTCGTGAACCATCTGATGCACTGGCCCTATGGACTGATTTCACTGTTGTATTATTATCTGCAAACAAGATAATAAATCAGAACCCTGATGGTTGGGAATGTGAACAGAAATCAAGGCAAAACAAGAACTGCTACAGATATAAAACCATTTATGGTGTCTGCAATACCTTGTGAGGCAGCATCCGGGCTGCTTCTATGAGATGTCGCTGATATAAACATATCCTTGAAAGTGGGCTCATCAAAGCAACTTGTCCCCACCGCCTTAAAGTTTTGGCATCGTGCTAGTGTTCGTTTGACAAAACTTAGAGCAGCATGTCTGCCAGCTCTATTAACATTTTTGCTGCTTGAAACATTTGGACCGCAGAAAGCCTGGAGATTGGCAGAAAATAGTTAATCACTTAGTTAAGTATGTTAAAATATTAAACTTCAGAATCTACAAAGCAAGCAAAGCGGCTCAGAGACAACAAATTTCATAAAAAGCTTATCTCTTTTATCATGTATTCAGCGCAAGCGTCTGCCACTTTTAGTTCTTATGTATGTGAAACTTGAACATCAAGTGTCAAACTCAAATGGAGTTCCACATAATGACACAATAATTGAGCTCAAAAGCTGATGAATGATACCACCTCAAAATAACTAAAACTACGCAGGTGTCACACTACTGAGGCTGTCGCACTTCCAGTTTGGGAACAGCGCCAAAGTCAAAGCTCTAGCCCTAGATGAGCATGGCAAGACCCAGTACTCATGTGCATTATAGAAACTGGTCAAGAAAGGAAAAGTTTAAATCCCACTACACTCAACACAACAATTATCGTTTTTTCGGATGCCAAATAAACCATCGAAGCAATTGTGTGTAGGTCAGGTCAAGAAGGCTGAAATAGTTTTGAAAACAACAGAAGAACTTAATTGACATAACGATACCAGCTGCACAATAACAATGTTGAAGAATTGTTGGTAATAACATACTTAACCTTTTTTGCCATAAAAAGTACATTTGAGTATATTCTCATCTTATCGAAAGAAATGCAAAAAACGCACAGAATTTTTGAAAACATCAATCAAATTTTATATGCTCCGCAAGTGAAAAAAATGTTTATAAATAATGAACCAGATATTTTTTGTGAGAAAAGAAAGATATGGTGATAAAGATAATGAATTCATAGAGCAAAACAGTTTCAGATAAAACAATGGATTCATAGAACAAACAGTTTCAGCAAACCCAAAAAGAAATAAAATAGGTTGATAACAGAACCAAACTGGCAATTAGGAAAATACATAGGAGTGCATCTTAATCAATAGCCCGATTAATAAAATGATAAATAGCTAATCTTGACTATTTGTGGGAGTTACCATATATTTTTCATATGCTCTCAGCAGAAGTGTGTCCATAGCACGCTTTGAGAAGTCCCTGTTATGGTGCACCAAGTATCCATAAGAGTTTGCGACATACGAATTTGATTCTGTAAGAGGTGCAAATGGTCTGAAAATACCTCTGCTGAGACTCTTTTTTAGTTCTAACAATGCCATCCAGTTTCAATAGCAAGTTTTTCTTCTCCACAACCTATGACATCAGTGGAAGTACTACATCTCGCTGATGGACGTGTCTCCGGACCACGAGCCGACCCCTAACGAACGGGGCACGGACGTCCACTCGAACCACCCGTTAAAAGCTCAAACGAGACAGCCGCGTCCGCGAACCCGGTCGAGGGTGGCGCAGGGCATCTAATACATCCAGCATAGTAAAACAACTTGATCAAGAAATGAAATTCACCACAGTTAAAAATGGTATTCTATATTGTAGACAGGGGCTAGAGTTTAAAAATAATAGAACAGTTCATCAAGAAATAAGACACATGCATGCATTCAGTAAGTTATAAATACCTGTTTATGAAGTCGGCCTTCCAATTTACAAATTTCAGTATCAATATCAATATCCTCATCCTCACTCTGTGCAAGATCAGGCTGAAATGGAAACAAGAAGTCAAAATATTAGAAATGATTTGCTAATTGCTATTGCTATTTTAGTAAACCAAGATTTTTAAAAATGAGGATTCAAATCAATTGATCAAACAGGGGGATGTTACAATCTGGATCAAAATAATAATATTACTAAGAATAAAATTCATCGAGAAGAAGCTTTAGAACATTAACATATATCCGTCAAAATCTATCACAGAAAATTAGTGCTCCTAATCAAAAAAAACTACCATGTTGTTGTTCAATCAATCCAAACCTATCAAATTTAAGGGGAGGATAGTGCAGGATAGAGTAGGATAAGGGCCAGAATAAGATAGCTAGTTTTTCTTATTCTGGCCAAATAGTTTAACATTCAAAATACTTTTCAAATGAATAGAACAGCATGTATATGGATATGCATGCCTAGCACTTCTATCCAATCCAACATTCATATTATAATGCTATCAAATATGGATAGGCGCATCTGATCTGCTTAACTGGGCACCCAGATTGAATTCTAGGGATAGGACTGTTTTTGTGCATATGTTGACGGATACACTCTTGTGCACCTGATATTCTTACATACAATCTTGTGCACCGATACACTCATAAAAGTAACAAACTGTAAAGTAACACCATCATCGGGAGTGGAATATGCATATTAGTGAATAAAATAATGAACACGAGAACTAAAATAATGAAAAATATATCAAAATAAACTAAGATAAATAGTAAAAACTTTATGATTGTAGCGAGAAGACAACCTACCACAGGTTCAATAGATACGCCAACTTCACTCAGCTCAATGATAATCCTATCACTGAAGCACATCTCACTGTACTGAAACTCAGGCCACACCTTGGCTTTATCCATGACATCACCACTTTTATGTGACAGCTCATCATTATATTTCCAGTCAGAATCCATCATCAGACCATTTGTGCCCCTCACTGAATTTTCGAAATTCATTAAAGGTTCTAACTTATAAGTATGTGAATGAGACTTCCATCCTCCCTCATCAAAATGAATTTCATGTGTATCAAATGGATATCCCTCACTTAAGTAAGCGTTGTTGGTATCAACCTTGTCTTCATCGATCAAAGCTTGAATAAGTCTTTGGCCAACTGAAGACCCTCCTCGTGCACCTATCCCATGGACAAGTTGATCCAGAATAGGTTCAATGCAGCTTGACTCCCAGGCAACCCCTATGCCATTATCCAACTGATTCAAGCCAAAACCATTAGGAAGGGCAGTGTGGTCATCTTTATTGCCTGCAGCTGGAGTTGATGGCTGTGAAATGTACTCCAGACCACCCTGTATTGGGGAACATCTTAAGCATATGTCTTCATTTAGATCAAGTTATAAAATGACTCCTACCATTTTAACATACAGTAACTACCCAGTTATGCATGGTCACCAAGGCAATTTTGCTACTACAGTGGTCCTGCAGTGAACAGAGTTACGAAAAGTACCTTATATTTTTGGCCTTCATCTCCTTCTATTGACCTGCTCGAGGTGGAATCATCTGGCAAATGTATCTACCCAACAAAGTATTGATCGAGAAATAATGAATTAATGTACCGACGAAGAGTAAAATGTCTTTTTGACACAACAGAAAATCACCACATTTTACCTGTTGACTAAGAAAGGCTATGTCTTCTGCAGTTAAAAAAGCAAAGAAAGGTTCAACCTGCCGCCAGAATGGACTTGAACAAGAAGATCCTGCAACAAGAAACAATTATCATTCAAATATTCAATTATTTCCAAAAGGAGGAAGATTTTAAAAAACAAAGAATCTGAAGGTAAAGTCAATACTTAAGGCAGCATTTGCTGCAGCAAGAAGTTCCTCATGGTCATCTTCTGATTGTACTGAAAAGTGAACAAGGTAAGTCCAAGACGTCCAATAGAAACTGTAGTACTTGCAAAGAACGCTATAGTCAACAATAAGATAAGCTGTTGAGCATGTACCAGGAGAGTCTGATTGCAAACTGCTATTTGCATGTCTAGGCCGTGCATTGCCTTTGCGCTCAGATATTTTCTTCATCATTGATCTCCCAGATTTACTACGTGGAAAATTCAGAGTAAGAATATTGATGAGTGACATATAACTACTTTTTAGCTGAGGAAGAAATCACCTCTCGTTTCTCTCTGAGACTGTCCTCACACTTCTTTGTTTTGTAGTTGGAGCATTTTCAAGCTTGTCAATTGATACAGGAGTGCCAGGTCTGGTTGGAGTAAAACCCCGTGCAACTCTTCCTTGTCTCCTTGCAGCATCTGTACCTCTTTATGAAGTTGGCCTTCTAATTTACAGATTTCAGTATCAATATCCTCATCCTCACTCTGAGCAAGATCAGGCTGAAATGGAAACAAGAAGTCAAAACATTATAAATGATTTGCTAATTACTATGCTATTTGAGTAAACCAAGATTTTTAAAAATGAGGATTCAAATCAATTGATCAAACAAGGGGATGTTACAATCTGGATCAAAATAATAATATTACTAAGAATAAAATTCATCGAGAAGAAGCTTTAGAACATTAACATATATCCGTCAAAATCTATCACAGAAAATTGATGTGTCAACTGTGTTAGGGAGTGAGAAGTGGGTTGGTGGTCGAATGCTAATTGCAACTAATTATGCCTTGATGTGCAAGTTTAATGTGGTAAATAATGGAGTAGAGCATAGAGTGGAACAGGTAAAGAAGCATATTACTTGTTAATGGTTCTTGGATTGGACATCTCTTTATCTAAAACAACTTGACGCTCCCTTTTGTTAGTAGGATGGAAACCACTGTCTTGGTCACTCCTATTTAAGGGTCGTCCAACAAGACCATTTTGTGCAGAAAGCAAATCTGCTTTACTTGTGCCAGATGCAACAGTTCCAGATCTGTACATGGCAGAATATTGAGAGAAACATAAGGACACGTTAAAAAGTTAAGTTTCCCCTTAAAAGAAGCACAAAGGGATAACATTTCAAAATTAATAGAGAATTAGAGATGAAAAACTCCAACGGTTGTTCAATCTCTGACCTGAAACTAGGGGAACTTGCCATTCTCGCCCTACCATCACTACTAAACTTGTGTTGCATGCCTTGTTTCGACTCCCTGTCTACATCAACACTCCTCGAAACACCAGCCAGTGACATGTCTGCCTTAATGGCAGAACGTTTTTTCTTCATCTTTGGCTTCTCCCAACCATCAATACTAGTTGCCATACCTCTGATTTTTTCTTCTGGAACTGCAGAACTGCCATTGGTGGCTTTGCCAGGATCTGAGGTTCTATCAATAGGCCCGCCCCCCCTTGATGGACCAGTTGTCCTTGCATCCATCTAACAAATCAGATGTCCATCAGGTAAAATTTATAAGTAATCCATGGTAGACCAAGTAGGGCACCAAATGACATGATCTCTATGTACAGGAACTATCATCAGGTGAAAGTTAACAATGGCAATAGAATACATTTGGCATGCTAAAAGTCAACAACTAAGCCACATAGGAAACACAAATGCATCAGGATAATACAAGGCCTATGTTGATCTGCAAGGAATTCCACATATATAAATGGGTTCAAAGCAGGCAGCTTCTTCTGCACTTATCCCAAAGCCGATTGTATCATTTTGCCAACATTACTGCAACAACTATTAAAACCTTTTTTAAGGATAAAAGCAAAACAAAACAGCTAAAAAAGTTTTTGGAAATACAAGGCACAACCTCAACCATGGATGTACGTATTCTCCTGTTTTGCCCGGCATTTTTTGTCCTCTCTTCTCTCGGAAGTCCAACTTCCATATCATCTGCATTTAAATGGCTTTGAGGAATATTTTTAGGGATAACTCCTCCAGATGATAACACTCGTTCATTTGATGAAGCATCTCCTCGAGAACGTTTTCGTACTATATTGGGACACAGCTTATCAATCTTCATTACAGCACCACCAAAGGCTCTAGATCTTTCCCTGCAAAGATACTTCAAAATGAACAATTCTTGGACAGAACATGAGCATATAAGTTACTTCACATATAAATTCCTATGTAGCGGTAAAAAACAGCATCACTACAAAGTCTCGCATTGATAATTTGTTTCTTTGTAAGAATGGAGATTATGTTCAAGTATCTGCTACCACCTTTCATCTGATAAGTTCACCTCAAGATAACAAAGTGATTAATGAACTAATACCTGGCTTTATTTGAGATATCATTGAGATTACTCCTCATTCGTCTGATCTCTTCAATAGAATTTGGTAGATTTCGTCCTAGAGGTGGAATTGATGTCGAATCTTCTGTTGTGGTTCCAAAAATGGAACTTATTGATTTCTTTAGATCTAACCGAGATGTCTTGTGATCAACAGTTACAGTTTTTAAGTCCACAGCAAGTGATTGAACTAGACTGACAGAGTCCACTGCTGCTGATCTTGATGAGCTTGATGCTGGAAACATCGCATAGCCATCACCAGCTTCACGAAAGCTTCCTGACCTTTCCAGTGAAGAAGCTGCATAGGGCCCACGTTGTGCATTGAAGTATCCATGCCCATCAGGGCTACCAGACACCAAATCGGATTTTGTACCAGATGCCATTGCCACCAATTCTGGCAATTTTTAAAGAGATCCCATTTTTAAACCACTGACATGTTCAACACAAATTCAGAAGGTGACGACAACTTGGTCTTGCAACCATGAAGCCAAAGGTAGTATGGAATCTTCAAATCACTGAAGTGCCTGTGAATACAACCCTCAAAATGATTTGTTTCCGCAGTTTCAACTATTCAATTCACACAGCATACAGAATGTCCAAAGTAAGAAGTAAAAGCTACCTTTTAGGCAGAAAACTAGCTCTTTCCAATACTAAGGCTACTAACCTAGCAAAAATTATCTGAATGACCTTATTCTTCTTTGATATAAAATACCAGATGTAACAGATCAACTTATACCTTCTTTTCCTATTAACCTAGCAAAAGAAAATGTTCTTCCGATACTGCCACCTTCTGACTATAATCTATTTCGCATAATCTTCGAAAAGAAATTGAATGCATTCTAGTATGCCAGTGCTGCTTATGTAAAGCAATTAAGTTGTAAAATTCTATTAAAGCTAGTTCCATAAATGCAACAGTAAGCTACTAAATGCACCCATATATATGACCAGCAATGGATGAAACCAGCATGGCGCAAATTATGAAAGCATCTAAGCGAGGCATCAATCTAGTGAAAACCAATACAAACTATCATGATCCCGGAGCTACAAATGCAAAACCACCATGATCCATCCAAAGCGGGTGGACCTCGGAGCTACAAGTCAAAACCACCATGCTCCTTGATCCATCTCCTTCACTAAACAAATGAAGCAGCTCAAACCCCTCTACTCCAATTTAGGACAAACAAACTCAGAATGAGTTGCTACCCAATCACCGCCCACCGCTAACTATCACACTGCCATGCGGCACACAACAATTGAGAATTTCCATCCTACACGCAAAGTGGAGCAAGAGACCAAAATTGCCACCACCAGAACCTAGCACATCCAGCTCAATCCACAAGGCTCCACGCACCGCCCCAGATCTCAGCAGAGATCCCTCCAATCCCAGCAGCACGATCCTACACCATTTCCGACACGGAGTAGCTCTAGCTCACCCCCGAACCACATCACCCCACGCGCAAGCGACCGTACGACCCCTCGCCGGATCCCGCTCCCCAACCCCTTGCCGCGATGGACACTACCCACACACGGTGGGCCCCACGCGTCGGGACACGCGCCCCGCAAAAGCGCCCTTCCTCCCAAGCTACAGGAGCTACCCGAACCGCTTGCGGACGCCGGAACTACGCGGAACCGACGCGATTGCTCGCCGGAGTCTGATTACGCGTAAGGTGGGGAATTAGGGCATACCGCGCAGGGGGATCCGGATCTCCAATCCGGCGACGCCGGGGTGGTCGGCCGATTACGGTGGGCGAGGACCGGAGATGAGCTCCTCGAGCTGGAGAACGGAGACGAGAGAGAAAGCTCGGCGAAGGCGGAGATGGAGCGTAGAGAGAGAAGGGGGGAGGTGGGGTCGCCGTCGGTCTAAACGGAGAGACGGGCGACGAGACGGTTAAAAGGGCGGCGGGGTATGTGCGGATGACAGGTGGGGTCGGGACCACGTGGCAGTGGGAGAAGGGGAGGAGCAGGTGATCTGTTAGAATTTTCTTTTTGTTGCTGACGATGTTCTTCCGTGCTCCACTTTTATCTGAATTTATGTGCAGAACAAAATAGTGTATGTGCTGCATTACTGCCAAAAAAATCTCTGCCTCCCGCTGTGCATGTATTATACATGGAGACAAAATTAGATATGAAACATCGCTTAACACGATTGTTCGCCATGGTAATAACATTGAAAATTAGGAACATCTCAACTAGCAAGAACCGACCAAAGCTCAGCAATTGCGCTTTAGAGCAATAAACAGTGTCTTATTAAAAGCTAATAGTGATACATGCACTTAATTTACGATAAATTTATGCGAATCTTATCATGTTCTATGTATTTGCTATAACATATCCTTACGACAAGCAAATAAGAAAAATAACCTTGCGAATTATGCAATAATGTATATTTTTACAACCTTTCCCCATCATAAAATACAACCAATACCCTTAATTCAAGAATAATTACATGCAAAAAGTGATTACCTCACTCAATTGTAACACCAGAGTTTCCTAAATTTGTTGGTGACAGGACAAATAGGTGTACAAGGTGAGGAGATATCCAGATGGTTTAGTCAAAAGGTATAAACATGACTTGTTGCTCGGTGTTTCTCTCGGTACTATGCACTGGAGTCTGAAGAAATGTTCAACCAAGTTGTGAAGATCACATAGAAAGATTACATAGGGTCAAATGTTGCTGGATTGCTGCATGCAAATCTTGGTAGCTGACACCATGAGGATGCATGTTAAGAGTGAGTTCCTCTAAGAAGAGCTTGACAAAGATAGCCAAGTTTGTCCACCCTAAGGAAGACTCGAGAGAAGCCAAGAGTTCCCTTGAACGACCTAACCTTGGGCCCCTTTCTCCTCCCTCGATGGCATTCGCATTTTTAGTTTAGATATAGTTTTCTTTTAATATAGTTGTCCAGATGGGGAACCGGAGGGCACAGAAGATTCTCTGCCATGATTGTCATGGGCTCATGTATTCGGTCATTTGGGTTCGGTCTATTCGGTGTTTGGAAATTTCGGGTTTTCGAAAAGTGAGGACCGAAGTTTTTAAAAGCATAATAGGAACCGAACCCAAATAGATCGATTATTTCGGTTCGATCTATTCGGTCCACTGAATTACCCAAATTTTCATGGGTACCCTTGTCACTCTCAAAACTCTATGGTAGAAATTCAAATTCCTAACTCATTTCAAGTCTATGGATTTAAGGACTACTCGAAGGAAGCAAGTAACTAACAAGTTCATGAAAAAAATTAAAATAGTTTAAAATACAAAGTTGTAACATTCATAGTATGAATCAAAATACACAACTATATTGAATTTCAGGTTATTCGGTCTATTTGGGTTATAAAATTATGTGGACCGAACCTCGAAACCTGAATAGACCAACAATTCATGTAATTTGGGTTCGGTTTGGTTTTCGGGTTTCGGGTTCAAAGTGCCCACCCCTAGGCCCTAGCTCGTGGCTATGTTGGTCACTGGCTCCCTCTTCGGCAAGGCGAGCCCCCCCCCCCTCCCCCCTCCTCTCCTCTCCGCTCCTCACATCATCTGCTTCAGTGGCTCACTGGCTCTTAATCTTCTTCTCCTTCTCTCGGATCTTACCTCTCCCTTTAGGGATGGTCAATTCTTTGAGGTGGGGATTTATTTGCGGATCGGCCCTATAGATCCGAGTTCCTTAGCAACCGTACTTCGGTTTTCTTTGACCATGGGCGGAACCAGCGCCCAGTGAGCCTGGGCAAGACAGAGGCGAGGCAGCTTGCATGTGCATTTGGCCGGGTGGGCGAGCCGCATGGTCCTCGTGTCGTGTGGATAAAAAGAGTACACCCTTGCAAGGTTTAAATCAATTCGAATTGCCGCGCTCTCGGTTATGAGCAAGCTCAAGTCAATGAATTCTTCGCTATGTTATCGTTTTGTTTATGTTATATGTTCCTATGAGTCATGCTCTATGTTAAATGATGTTGTCCATGTTCAATTACTAAAACTTGTGGTGGGTTTGGGCAAGATTAATAAAACTTGCTAGCTGCCCATAGGTGTTATTTCACTTGCTAATGGTCAAAAACTAAGGATAGGATGAGATATGCTTTTGCAAACTTTACTTAACCTTAAAGCCTCATTCTTGCTACATCCATATGCATACTCCTTGTTTATATATTTGCGTAAGTCTTGCGAGTACCTTTTTGTACTCATGGTGCTACGGTTACCTAAGTTGCAGGAAGTCTGGAAGGGGTGTTACCCCAATGACGGTGATGAATAGTTCGTGCGGCCAATGCTTGCATCGATGGTGTTTTTGGGCAACAACACCATTCGTTATCTCCTTTCCGCTGCGAGATAATGTTTCTTTTGAGAGTTCGAAGTTAGGGAATCAATTCACTAAACTCATGGTACTCTTATTTATGTTGGAGGACTCAAAACTTGTTAATTGGAGTCCTTTACTTAAATTTCAGATTTAAACTATCTTATGTTGAACTCGTAAACTTAAGTATTGAACTCTTGTAATATCTAAAGTTTGCCTTCTATGGTTCATGTGGTGATGAAAACTTTGTATACGGTATGTGTGCTTGATCTTGGGCATGTTGTGAGCACATACCGGGACTACCGGGTTTGCTCTCGCTTTAAATGAATTGGGCTTGACTACGTGTCCTCTAGATGTGGATTAACACATGGCACGTTGAAAGACGAGAACGTGTTAGCTCTCATCTTTCCGGAACGTTCGGCGATTCATTTAAATCGAGTGTAAATTGGGCGGTTCTTACACTCCCTCCCCCAGACTGGCTGCAATGTGAGGGTTTCGCCCCGTGCGAGTTTGTATACATCGTCGAGAAGCTGCGAGTCCTATAAGATGCATGGGCTCATGGTTCTAAAAGAGTTTTGTTATTTACCTCTCTACACACTTTTTTTAGAAAAAGTTCCGTCGGAATTTTTTATGTTGCAGATGTTACTTAGAGGTTTAATAGAAAATAGGACTGTGTAACACTCTATGATATCAGGCTACACTATTTAATATGTAGAAGATACACAAAATCTCATAATTGTACAAAAATCATTTGTGATACGTAGTGTTGATAGATAATTGCAATTAGAGTTATGCCAGAGCGACCTAGAGCTGGGCAATACTAAACGCGGCCTCAGGGGTGGGCATTCAGTCTATTCACTCAGTTCGGTTCGGTCTATTCGGTGTTTAGGAATTTTGGGTTTTAGAATAGTGAGGACCGACTTTTCTAAAAGCATAATAGGAACCGAACCTAAATAGACCGATTATTTCGGTTCGGTCTATTCGGTCCACTGAATTACCCAAATTTTCATGGGTACCCTTGTCACTCTCAAAACTCTATGGTAGAAATTCAAATTCCTAACTCATTTCAAGTCTATGGATTTAAGGACTACTCGAAGGAAGCAAGTAACTAACAAGTTCATGAAAAAAATTAAAATAGTTTAAAATACAAAGTTGTAACATTCATAGTATGAATCAAAATACACAACTATATTGAATTTCAGGTTATTCGGTCTATTTGGGTTATAAAATTATGTGGACCGAACCTCGAAACCTGAATAGACCAACAATTCATGTAATTTGGGTTCGGTTTGGTTTTCGGGTTTCGGGTTCAAAGTGCCCACCCCTAGGCCCTAGCTCGTGGCTATGTTGGTCACTGGCTCCCTCTTCGGCAAGGCGAGCCCCCCCCCCCTCCCCCCTCCTCTCCTCTCCGCTCCTCACATCATCTGCTTCAGTGGCTCACTGGCTCTTAATCTTCTTCTCCTTCTCTCGGATCTTACCTCTCCCTTTAGGGATGGTCAATTCTTTGAGGTGGGGATTTATTTGCGGATCGGCCCTATAGATCCGAGTTCCTTAGCAACCGTACTTCGGTTTTCTTTGACCATGGGCGGAACCAGCGCCCAGTGAGCCTGGGCAAGACAGAGGCGAGGCAGCTTGCATGTGCATGTGTGTTTGAGTTTCTTTTTTTTATGATACTTATGTGTGTTTGAGTTAAGCATTATACACCATAGAAGAGAGAGTAGGACCGATTAACAAAAGCAACTTCAACAGTTAGCCGTTAAAATCGATCATGGAAGGAAAAATATCTTAGACTTTGCGCATGCTCCATTTGATCTATGGGTCCGCCACTGTCTTTGACTACATCAAGTCATCACAGTTCGACTTGCCGATTCGACGGCTTTTAACTCCACCATGGGTAGTGGACCGAGCCATGCCTTCAACCTCCAACAATTATAGCGCCATCATCAGTATGCTTCATCCTCGCAAGCTCCTCCAACACTTTTAGCTAGCATGCAACGTGGGCACAGTTCATTTGTAATGCCCTTGATCCCTCCACCAATAAGCTACTTTGGTCGGACGTCAATGACTATGGCTCCTCCTCTAGGGACCTCGACGTAGTTTGATTTTCTTTCAAGGGCCACCACGTACCACCCTATAATTTGGTTGCTTCTATAATATTAATACATATATGTTATTATAAAAAAGTACATAGTTCATTTTAAACAATAACAACTATGGTGTATTGCCCCAAATATGAATGTCGCACATGCCTATGATCTTTTTCATATGGGTCTACAACATCCAGGCCGACTCCACACTTCTAATAAGGGCCTAGGTAAATTTGCCATAATGTACATTCCACTTGGAAATAAATTTACTTTTTTGTATCATTAATCTTCATAATAGCATTATGAATGAATATTTATGGTATAAACCAAGTAATTAACTTCCAAAACTCTTAGTTCTCATGATGAATGAATAGTATTAACATTACAACAGAAACTATTAAAGACTACATCCATGTCTTCATCAGCACTAATGCACAAAACAGATGAACGAATCCTATAGGAGCACCTAAAAGTAGAAAGGGAAGATACATTTAACCCTAAACAATGGGTATTTTAGTTGAAAATCAAGAACAATTGCGGAGTAACTGGATTGTAATCAGCAGAAAATGAGAAATCAGAGGCTTACTAATTTCTGAAATTGATTGCTTGTCGCGGCGAAGAGGATCATCTCGTTTTAATGATGTGAGAGCAAAATTCATGCACAAGATATTATAAGACAAGTTTGGTTTAGATCTGTAATACTTAGAGCTGGAAGCATTAGTGGTTAACATGTATGTGACAGCTAAAAAGGGGTAGAACGATGAAATAACCAATGGCATGATCGCTCAAAGGCGGTGTAACAGGGTCAATTTGTACATTTCTTGAGTAGTTTGTGGATCCAAAACCTTATTATGTTTTTTGAAATCTGAAAATAGTATTTGACTAGTTCATCAACTTTTAGAACATGCATGCTAGCATCTATTTTGGAGAACAAAAAATTGGAAAAATGAACCAACAATTTACGTTTCTTTTCTTGCAAAACACATGCAAACTCTCACATATGCACATAGACATGCATACTAACTCTATGAACCCATGCATGCATACACTAAAACTGACAAAATTACTTAATCAAAGACTTGAACTTAGACGGATCACAAAAAGCATAAGGTCCCTAATTTGCAATATTTTCGGAATAATATTGGGCATGTTGATTGGCAAGAAATAATCCCTTGTATTTTTTTTTCTCGAACCACGCAGGAGAAATGCGTATCATTTTATTAAGGTAATCCCTTGTACTTTGTTGTTGGAGATAGAACAAAATAATAGATACGTTTATAGGAACATAAGGTCAGCATGGATCGCCATCCTCAACTTATTTCCATGATTATCTCAAAAAAAATAAACTTATTGCCATCATGAAAAAGCGATCCCACAAGACATGTACGGCCCAGATCGATCGATCCTCTAGAGGCCTCTACGTAGTGGAAGGAACCACTGCACCAGCGTACCCAGACACCGACCAACGTCGCGTGGTCCGTGAGGCCGGCGAACAGCGAGGCTGGAAGTGCCCACGACCACATAGAGTCGTAGAGCGACCAGCTGACACACAGCATTGTATGTTTTGTGAGAGCGCACCTATATATGTTTTGTTGGGAGGACGCGAACTGTGAAAGTGTACTAGAACAGTGCACGGCGTTGCCGTGCAAACTGACCCTCCTATTAGCTGTTTTATTATAAAGTATTTAATATATATTATGTTAAAATTTGGAATTGCTTAAAGAGCAGACGGTTTTAGTCGGTTTGTATACGTGAAAGAAATAAATATATTTTAGCTATCGCATTAATTGATGGGGATCGACAGCTGGGCAGGGATTTTTTTTCTTTTTATTTCACACATGGGGTCCACAATTTACTGGATAAACCTTACTCGGTGCACTCTCTCCCACCCATTCTCCTCTCTCTCCGCTGGTTCCCTTTCTCATTCCTGGGTTTGTTTTATTTTTCACGGAGGCAGGATGGATGTGACGGGGGCTGCTGCTCCGGCTCCAGCTCCAGCTCCGGCGAGTGAACATCACCTGCATGGTTCAGAGCACCCAGGCGGTGGAGTGGTGGGCTGAGGCGCGCGCTGAGGCTCTGCTGCACTGCGAGCAGCGACAAGCGAATGATGGCGTCGGCTTCTCCGGCGAGGGAGCCCCATTGACTGCAGAAGTGCTAGTGCCGGTGTGTGCTTCTATGCTTAAACTATGTTATGATTTTGTGATCCGAAGCTGCACCACCACCTCTGCTTTGGTCCTGTGGCTAGATGCTTCCAATGTATACAACCAGTCTCTCTTTAATTCTATTTCGCTTCAATTTGTCTGAGTTTTTATGAGTTCGATTTCTCATCGTTTTCTTTGGATACTTGTGGTTACACGTTACTCAGTTTATCACAGGTAGGTTAATCCACATAGCCTCAAATGTTGTGCGCGAGCTTGATCCTTATCCAAGAAAGCAGCACATGAGGCCGGGCGCCAAGTTTGGTTAGAGGAGAGTGATTGCTTTCTGCTTTTTTGATGATTTGTTGCTTCTAGTTCTTTTGTTTTGTACTACGTAGTACAAGAGCTTCTTATCTCCTTTTTTATTTCAAAGAAATTATTGATCCGGTCATTCTTCTTCTGTGGACGATTTTAATTTTTTTCTTTCTTACTATTACCTAAAATCTTGCTCATGGGTTCAAGTTGGAGAACGAAGGCTGTGTGAGCGAGGTGCAGATCCGCCGAGCGGCGACCACCTTGGTAACATCGTCAGCAGCTGTGGACAGTGGACTCAAGAAGGGATACTGGTTACTCAAGTAGGTTCGTGGATGTGTCACCTGTGTCACTGTGTGTGGCCTGCGTGCCATGGATGAATTTTTTTGTTCCCTATTTCTGAACCGTCAAATGCTAATTGTACGTACGATATTTTTTTGATGGCGTGGCCCAATCATTTGGCTGAGACCGCGACGCGGTTTCAGTCATCAAAGATTTCCGGTCTTCCGGAGCAGGAATACCGTGTGAAATAAAATCACCACATGTATAAACAAATAAATAGTATAACACACGTATTGAATTTAATATAACGCAACAAATAAAATATAGGATGCATCTTATATGAATTTAACGCAATCCATAACGATCCATGCAGTAAATACTCGCAGCTCACGCACCAAACGTTCCAACCGATACTCAAGAACAAAATCAAAGCCCAGACCAGACAGACCAGACCAAATCAAAACGCCAACCTTGAACTCGGAACAGCGACCTTGTAAAACAAAAGGGAGCTACCCAGACACGAGTGCGCTTTGGAAGAAGACTCGACGACTCTGCGCTGACTCGCCCCAGAGGTTAGCACTTAGCAGCATATTTCATGGCTCAGTACCAAACTTCCACTTGAGGACCGACAAACTCAAACTGACTCGCTGCGCAGTTGCAGCTACACCAATCACCAAACTACTCAGATGGGGTTGCCTCGACTTTGGTTTCTGTCTCCTTGCCTGACTCTGCGGATTCGGCAGCCTTCACACTTTCTTCTGATTTGTTCTCGCTCACAGTGAGCTTTTCCAGCAATCCCGCAGCAGAAGAACTATCTTCACTTTCATTGGCTTCATTCTTTGCAAGTGACTCGGCAATCTCATCGACCAAGTCCTTGAACTTCTTGCAGTCTATAAGGACATCAAAAGTGAACTGATGTGAGCATAATGTAATCAAATTCAGCAACATTTTAGGAGACCCAATGAGTATAGATTTAGCATAGAATGGAAGGGAAACAGAATGGACAGTATAGACATTTTCTTATTGCACTCAACAGATGCCATAGCTATTGACTGGCAAGATACAGAACACAGAATACATGGTCTGAACATGATATCACATTCCAGGTAAATATGCTACCACGATGTATTGCAGTACAGATGTTAAACCTGTACCAAGATTTCAATACCATCAATTGAAAGTGTAACTAAAATCACGAATAGAACGTCTGCAAACAGAGGAAAATCACACAACAGAAGAACTAGAAATGACCCGAGATTTCAATACCACCAAATTGACAGTTTACCACAGGCAAGGTTGCAGCACTAAGAATGACCCCCAAAAAACTTATATTATGTTACAACTAATAGAAACTGTGCTAGCTAGGAAGATGACAGCAAATATTTGGCTAATTTGCACTTAACATAATTACCACCAAACTGGGGGCAAACACAGCACACATGAGAACATGCTTATTTGCACTCGACAATTGAAAAACAAAAGTTAATGCCCAGCCTGTAGAGAATGCATTTAAGGGGAATATGCGCTAAAAAGCAGGCGATTATGTAAAAAAAACACTCTTCAAGTCTACAGCAGCACCAAAGAAACACCAAAAAGGAGGTGATTATGTAAAAAACCATTCTCTTCAATTCTACAGCAGCACCAAAGAAAAGAAAATAATGTATTAGTATAATGGAAAAAAAAAGAATGAATTAATGACCCATGCTCAAAAATTGCAACTGGAAAGCGCCTACCAACCAAACTTACAGGTTGGCAACAGGCTACTACCAGACCTTGTTGTGTTGTATATCAATATGCACTTCTGGAATTCTACATGTCAAGCAAGCAAATACAAGTACATATAGCCAAGGCTGGTCTGCTCATATGCAAACGCAACAATATGGCTGTTCTATTTTACAAAATGGATGTGACATCCAGTTCGAGTTTTTCATGTGGACTTGCCCAGGAATTCACAAATCTAGGATATTTTTTCAGGACAAAAAGAAAGAAAAGCTGAATGTCCAGTGTAGTAGGAGAATACACTAGAAGCCTAAAACCAAGACTTGTTAACACTAGAAGCCTAAAACCAAGATGTCGTGATGTAAAACTAGATGACACAAACTACACAGAAATTTCAGACAACAAACTGGTAAAGAGGCACTATGCAAGTATGACATTATTAAAGGATAAGTTATGCAAAACAATGAACTCTGGCAGGTTGTAATCAATTGATGACACCACCAGGCACAGCTCCAGTGATACGACATGATCGCCCCCCTTTAAACCCCCACCCACCGAAGTACTAATATTTTCCGTAAAGACAGCATAGTAGTACAACTTTGGATTCCAACGTTCTCAAAATGGGTATCTGGTGCCCAACTGCCCCTTCAATTACCCTGCCTTGCAAGAGGTGTCAAGGTTTTACTATTTACAGCATGCTACAACACGTAAACAAATCATTCGTATTTACGCATAGAGACCAGGAAATAATGCAACTTTCATTTGTCACAATATTATGCAAAACCGAACAATGGTCAGCACCAACTGAATTGTGAAAACCATTTAATCAACCAGAAACAGACCTTTTGTTCTGGTAAACCTATTAATTTGGTCACTTTACAGAAACAGTTAAATGGAGGGCATCTAGTTCTTGCAAGCATCCTAGTATCCGCTTAACGGCCTAACAGGCCTTGTTTTAGAGCACTTAGATTTAGTTTAAGAACAATGAGATTTAGAAGTTCAATCTCATGTCAAACACATAGCCGGTACAGGAAACAACAGGGTGAACGAGATAGAACTCACTCTCTACGGAGCCAAATCGGATAGCGAACATCTCCTCCTTTAGCTCACCATCCGCGAAATCCGCCGCATGCCAGACGCACGACTTGTCGCTGCCAGCGTGCTCCTGCATCTTCGTGGTCGAGGCCACTGAAAACCACGCACCATCAGAGTCCCAATCTTTGCTATCAATAAAGAGCTCGAAGCAAATTCCGACGGCGAATTTCAATCAAATAGAGAAAAGGGGTATACCAAGGTGGTTGGCGCAGATCTTGAGCGTTTTGGCCTGCCGCATGACGAGGCGGACCTTGCTGGTCTCCTTATGCTTCAGGAGCTTGACGGTTCCCGTGCCCCGCTCCTTCCATTGGTTCCCGTCCTTGTCGAACCTATAGAGCTTCGCCTTCCTGCAAAACCCAAATCAGCACCAAATCGAGCCGGGGCAAGCAATCACGCCCCGCGCGCACCAAGACCAAAGGAGGGGAAACATAAGGCGTCTCACATGTCGACAAGCACATCCTCGTCCTCCTCGCCGGTGGTGACGGCAACCTCCTCGAGCCGCACGATTGGGGCCACCTGGGCGCCCGTGTCCTCCTCCTCCCCCGCGGCGGCGGCGGCAGATGCGTCCTCCTCTTCAGCGGCCTCAGGGCGCTCGACGACGGGCTCCTTGTCCGCCATGGGTGGATGATCGCTGCCCTTCTCGATTCGATTCGGGGAGGACGCGACGGCGGGCGGGGGACGGGGAGATATCTCCAGAAGCTTTGGGGGGCAGGGGTGACTGGATGCGCCCGCGTGCTAGGGTTTTTGTGCGCGAAGGGGACTAGGGGAAGCGCCGCCAGCGTGGGTGGGGGCCGCCCGGACTCTCCGCGTAACGCGCCCAATCTTTCTTTTGCTAGGGTGCCTAGTTCCCGAAGTTGGTCGAAAAGTCACATCGGCGTATTGTAGTATTTTTTTAAGTAATCGTTGTTCTACCATGATCTAACTAGGCTTAAAAGATTCGTCTCGTCGTGTACATTAAAACTATACCATGTGTATATTAAAACTATACAATTAGTTTTTATTTACCCACGTTTAAGGAGAGAGATTTGATGTAATTTGATGTGACACGTGAATAATGAAGTTTGTAGAGAGAAATTTTGGGTGTGTTTAGTTGGCTCTGTTTAGTTCCTAGTCACATCATCAAACTTCTAAAAATTCTCTCTCCAAACTTCACTATTTACCTATCACATCAAATCTCTATCCTCATGCATGGAGTACTAAACGTGGGTAAATAAAAACTAGTTCATGGTTTTGATGTACACGACGAGACGAATCTTTTGAGCCTAGTTAGGTCATGGTAGGACAATGTTACTACAAACAAACGAAAAGCGCTACAATGTCCGATGTGACTTTTTCACTACACTTTTCACCCTTTTTTCATGAACTAAACACCCCCGTTGTAAAAAGTGGTGGGCAAAATTTGGTTGAAAAGTCACATTAGAGACTGTAGCGTACTGTAGCACTTTTCGTTTGTTTATGGTAATCGTTGTCCTAACATAACCTAACTAGGCTCAAAAGATTCGTCTCATCGTGTACATCAAAACCATGTACTTAGCTTTTTTATTTACCTATATTTAATGTTCTATGCATGAGAAGAGACATTCGATGTGATAGGTGAATATTGAAGTTTGGAGAGAGAATATTAGAAAGTTTGTGGGGAGCTTGTTGGCGATCGTTACAACCCAATTTCGACCACCAATACTCGGGAATAAATGAGGCTTTATACAACATTTCATGTACTTAGGTTTTATTTCTAATAAAGTTCCACGAGTTTTGGTGACTTCCACTTGTGCAGGTACAATGACACGAAATACGTGCTATAGGGTCGGAATTGCCCAATCCGGCCGAACGACTCCGTTCGGCCGGTTACCCCCCTTAGCCGAACAAGACGAGAAGCACAATCAGAGGCCATCCACGTCAGCAATGACCAAGCGATGACCGAGCATGACACTTGGACCACTACCACGTCACTTTTGGGCCCACACAACATGAAGAACACCATCAGGAGCCAGCCCAGGGGGTCCAGGAGCTAGAGGCGGTGCAGGGGGGCGCTGCTGGGCCGAAAGCCCAGTTCGGCCGAACATAGGCGGTTTCGGAAAATGGGGGGATTCGCTTTCGATTTTTCAAAAAAGAGTTTTTTTTGCTCTTGGAAGGATTTCAACTTGGCTCTCTGTTTTGCAAGTCGTTGTTCTTTAGAGCCAATCAAAGCTTTGAAAAGGTTTGATCGGGTTTTATTTTGGAAAAAGATTTTGGGAAACACCAGCTGTCATGCACCTCGCACGAACGGCATTCATAACCCCACTTTGCGTTTCATGCATCGATGGGTAGCGATGACGGTGTTTCCCCAGGAAAACTTGCGCCCCGTGAACACAGTTGAGTTGCGGATTCTTTATGCTATGGTCAAGAAAATTCCTTTTTCGCCTGTGAAGGATATGGTTAGTCACTGGTTATCTCACATACCTCGTGTGGGTAACGTGGCAATGACTTCTCTAGTCACCCGCCTTGCTAACCATCTGGGCGTTCTCCAGGGCGCCCGGCTCACGTACATTGAGACAACGCGTTCCGTCGTGGATGGCGAGCACTTCGTGCAAGCCCACATGATACGGCGGACGCCTGGCGCAACGCTGGTTTTGATTTACCGTGGCTATACAACCGAAGTGCCTTTGCCTTGTGCAGCACTGAGGTTGTATACCACCCCTAAACTGACTCTTCAAATGAGTACCGAGTCAGACGACTCCCCACCTCGGAGAGAGCCCGCTCGGCATAGCGTTGCAGGTGATGGACCGGTCACGAGGGGACGAGCCAGGCGTGACGCCGAGCTCGCCACCTCACAGGAGCCAGAGGATGCACCACAGATGCCGCACTGACACACGTCCGCGTTCGAGGCCACTTACTACATGTACACCAGTGCTGGGACGTTTGGAGCAGGAGGCTCTAGACAACACCAGGAACCGAACTACTTCGCCTCAGGACGTTGGGACTACGGCCAGGGCCCGGACTCTGAGTGGTCTGCGAGCTGGTATGCAGGGGGTATGACAGTGCCTCCCAGCCATACAATCCCGGATACTCACAGTCCGCACCCTTCGACTATGATCAGGAGCTGTCATACATCTCCGACCGAGTCGAACTCATCAACGATCGTACTCGAGATATCCAAGATACGCTAGCCCACCATTCTCAGTATCACCAAGAGAATAGCGGGATGATAGCGTCTATCCAGCACGACGTCCACGAGCAGGCACTTCTTACAATCCAATATCAGAATTCAGAATCCTGGTACTGGGGTAAGGAGTGTTTTAGTGGTTTTCCTTATGGCTTAGTAAAATATCTAAATATTCTGCAAGCGCACAGAATCACCGCTGTAGCACTTCACCTGGTGATGAGGACATCAATAGCTCATATATGACCATACTTATGGCTTATAAACAAAAGGTGAATCAATCCTATATCATGATTATCTTTACTACATTCGCTGAATTGATGTGGCGTCATGATGTGTGTTCATTTTCATTTTCAGAAATAAGTACATGGATCAAAAAGAGTGTTAATCACACATGGAAGGCATGGAGAACCAAAGAAGATGATTGGGGACCAAGTCCAAGTGTTCCAACGTCCTCAACCAGGCCACCACGTCAATTTTGGCCCAAAGATGGAAAGAGATCAAGTCCAACACGTTTTGAAGGCTGGATCCGGACTGCAGAAAAGCATCAACTTGTGATGGGCGCCGCGGTCACATACGGACTCCGTTTTGGGCGTTTCTGGGAGTATCCTGAAATATCGTAATTTATATTTCCGCAGGGAAGCTTTGGCAAGAATACTAGTGAACAGATATTCGAGACTATCAGAGAAGGGTACACGAGTAGACAAGACAGGGGATAACGGTATTGGATAGGAGTGGATATACTGGACACACAGCTCAAGGGATACTCTGGTAAGGGAGAGAACAGATAGATAGCTGGGAGGACAACGAGAAGAGATAGAGGACTCCTGGATACTTTATCTACCTATGTCATTCTAGCTTAGAGATACAGCGGCTACAGAGCCAGCACTAGGAGATCTGGGTTAACTCTATTGTCTTAGCCTCGGAACAAGGGAACCCGTGACACACAGAAAGGGATGAGAAGGGGTGCCACCAATTCCCAACTGGGGAATCCTACGAACCGGAACTAACGTGCGATGGGCTACGAAGACCGAAAGGGATGTCACCACCTCACGGCTACCACCTCCGTTGCGACGGGAATAAACTAAGGCCACCGACTAGTCTAGGAACCACTCCTACACTAGGCAACGACTACTTACTCTGCTAGCAAGAGCAAGCAACCTTGTCAATACTCTTGGTGACAATTCACCTCCAGTATCAAGCAAGATCGAAGAACCAGCCAAGACAAAGACTTAAACAAGACTACAAGCACTAGAACTATAACTGATACTATAGTCTAAACAAGATATAAATGCAACTAGAATAAAGTAGAAGCAAGATATAAATGACAAATGTAAAAAGATAAAGATAACTATATTGATAACTCAAAGTCTTGCAAAAGGAAAAGTAAAAGATACAAGAGCTTATACCAGAGCTTCTGAAGACGACTCCGGAACCTCCGAGGCACAGCTCGACTCAACTCTAACTCCCAACTAAACTATCCTAACTCTACTAGAACAAGTGGAATGAGAGAGCTCCTTGGCTTGGTGTGTGTGAAACCAGGGCTTAGACACCTCCTTTTATAGCAAGTGATGGCGGTTGAGCTTGGGTAACCGCCAAGGCAGCCAGGGGGCAGAGAGGCGGTTCGGCCGAATTCCTCGGTTCGGCCGAACTCCCCGGTCCGGCCGAACCGAGGGATGCATCGACCTGGCCACCAAGGGCCAGGATTGCACCTCTGGAGGCGGTTTGGGCAGGGGGGTCGGTTCGGCCGAACCGACCTGTTCGGCCAAACAGGCCTGGCCCGTGGCTGGCCCTCCCCTACACCGCCTCTGCGTTCTGGCTGTCCTGGGCCGCCTTTCCTTGATGGGGTTCGTGTTGTGTGGGCCCAGGTTGACGTGGCGGTGCTCCGGGATGAGTTGGCTTCGTCCACGTGTCATGTACTTGTTGTCGCTGGTCATCATTGACGTGGACGGCTCCCGGTGACGTGCACGGCTAAGGGGGGTAACCGGCCGAACGGAGTCGTTCAGCCGATTCGGTCATTTCCGGCCCCAATAGCGCGTATTTGTCGTAGTTGTACATGCACAAGTGACACTCACCAAAACTCGTGGAACTTTATTAGAAATAAAACCTAAGTACATTTATTCCCGAGTATTTGGTGGTCGAAAGTGGGTTGTAACGACCGCCAACATTGACCCAATACCTCTCAAGGTTTAATCCCTACCATTGAAGAGTCCAAGCTTGGGGGAGGACCCCCATCAGGTACATCTCGACTTACCCAATACTTTCATTCTAGTAGAGTTAGGATAGTTTAGTTGGGAGTTAGAGTTGAGTCGAGCGTTGCCTCGGAGGTTCCGGAGTCGTCTTCAGAAGCTCTGGTATAAGCTCTTGTATCTTTTCCTTTTCCTTCTGTAGGACTTGAGTTATCAATATAGTTATCTTTATCACTTTGTCTTTGTCATTTATAGCTTGCTTCTACTTTATTCTAGTTGCACCTATATCGTATTTAGACTATAGTCGGTTCTAGTTCTAGTGCTTATAGATCTTGTTTAAGTCTTTGTCTTAGCTGGTTCTTCGATCTTGCTTGATACTGGAGGTGAATTGCCACCAAGAGTATTGACAAGGTTGCTTGCTCTTGCTAGTGGAGTAAGTAGTTGTTGACTAGTCCAGGAGTGGTTCCTAGACTAGCCAGTTGCCCTTAGTTTGCCCCCGTTGCAACAGAGGTGGTAGCCGTGAGGTGGTGACAGCCCTTTCGGTCTTCGTAGTCCATCATGTTAGTTCCGGTCTGTAGGATCCCCCAGTGTGGAGTTGGTGGCACCCCTTCTCATCCCTTTCTGCGTGTCATAGGTTTCATTGTCCCGAAGCTAAGACAGTAGAGTTATCCCAGACCTTCTAGTGCTAGTTCTTTAGCTGCTGTATCTCTAAACCCGAGTGACATACACAGATAAAGTATCCAGGAGTCCTCTATCTCTTCTCGTTGTCCTCCCAGATATCTATTCCTTCTCTTACTTATTTGAGCCCCCCTTGAGCCGTGTGTCACGGTATATCCACTCCTATCCAATACCGTTATCCCCCGTCTTGTCTGGACGTGTACCCCTCTTTGATAGTCTCGAATATCTATTTGTTAGTAACCTTGCCAAAGCTTCCCTGCGGAAATATAAATTACGATACCTCGGGATTACTCCCAGGTGAAGTGCTACAACGGTGATTCTGTGCGCTTGCAGAATATTTATATATTTTACTAAGCCATAAGGAAAACCACTGAAACACTCCTTAACCCAGTACCAGGATTCTCAATTCTGATATTGGATCGTAAGAAGTGCCAACATGACCCAACTTTTGTTCTCGTGAGCCGTCACATCTCTATCCTGGGCGCCGTAGTTGCCTTGACCTCTGTGCCGACCATGGGCGCCCATCTGCAAGGCAACCAACATCACCCCTTCACAACACTGTCACAATCCTTCATCTATGTGCCGCCCAGCGTCACCCCTTGCTAGATGCCTCTTGTGCTGCCCCTCCCCAGGCCAAGACGAACGTAGTTGCTCTAACCTACAGATTTGGGCTATGGATCCTCAACCACCGCATCGAGCTCCCCTTCCTAGGTCTTCACAATGAGTTGCTCCTTCTCTCAACAATCGTCGTTGCCATTGGAGGCCCAGACTCCTCTCGTGTTGCTATTGCCAAGAGCTCGATCCTCAATGTTTGTGCTTGCCAATTTGAGGTCTCACAAAAGCTAATAGACAAAGCTACGCCAAATAGGCTAGTGTCGCTTATCTAAAAAACAGATTAATCAACCAGCAAATGGAGCTTCTTCAAGATGGAGTTTTGGAAAAGCTACCATTGTCGATATTTGTGCACTAAGTACCTACCTAGGGTATTCTAAGGACAGAGTTAGTTAGGGCTCTCCAAGTTTTTAGGGACAATGGTATACACAAGACAACAATTTAGATAGGTTCGTGCTGGAATATGGGTAATACCCTATGCTTTGTACGTGTGTGATGTATTGCCTTGCACATAACTGTGGAATAGTTTAGGAGAGGTCCCTGCTCCGCCTTATATGTGCGGGGAGTAGAGTTACAAGTTAGTTACCTGGTACTAGTCGTTACAACAAGAAGAAATATAATTTGGTACTTGGGAATTCTCCTATATAAGAGTAGTCGGGCCAGGTTGTTATGTCGTTTTGCACCATAGCCGTCTTCTAGAGAGTAGTGGGGCCAGTCCCACCCCGGTAGGGTAGTTTAGGCCCGTACGTGAGTGGACTTGGGATCACCGTCTCACAACTTCTCCCCCGAACATGACGTTAACTAGGCTTAACTAATTCAATTCATCCATGTTTGGTTGGATGATCTGAGATAGCTTGAATTTGTCTAGTTCATGTTCGGTTGGTTGCACATATGATACAATCATGTTGCATCTAGTGGGGCTGAAGCTACCATCTCATCTTGGTCCTCCCCTACCAAATTCACCTACACAGCTATGGCATCAATAGGTGCTCCTTTATGCTAGTGCTTTCTCTCTCGCCCCTTCCTGCGTTGGCCACCGTTTCTCCCCGCCAACACCGACCACCCTTTCCTCTATCTAGAAGTGGCTCCAGCCCAGCCATGGGGAGCTTAGGAGGATCTCAAGTCCGACCATCGGGAGCTCACGTGACTGCTCTCTTTAGGCCGCCTCCATCGCCCAGGACGGAGATTAGTGGCAGTGGCAGCGTGGCCCATTGAGGTGGTTTTGTTGATGGTCTATCATCGGTTGCGAGGGGCCATCCATCACCAACTTAGTTTGGAAAAGGTGTGTCGAAGAGGATGAGGGGGGGGGGGACAGCGGCGTGTGGCGGCGATGTAGGTCACCAGCAAAGGCAAAGCATTAAGGAGGTGAGTGTATTTCTTTTCCCTTGGCTATGATTCCCCCTGCCCCGGCTTAGCCAACCTTCACTAGTCTAGTAGGGGACTTTATAGAGCCTAGATAAGGGAGCTGGGTTGCATAACTGGAGTGTTGCTAAAGGTCTTATGAAGGCAACCAAACGTGGCCAAAAGATTGTATTTCCTTCCTTCCATACTACAATTTATTTTGGCATTCTAATTTTTATACTATTTATATAAACATAATGTATTGAAAGAGCATCTAGGCCCCTAGTGGGTTTTGGTGAGTTGAATGACACCACGATTAAAGATCTAATGGCTTTTTGAGTTTATGAGCAGGTACAACTTCATTGACAAGGATTGATATATCATATTTAATGAGATATATATTATTGAGAGCTCATAAGACAAGGAGAACAAGTGTTGAACTATATAGGTGCATATATCATAACACTTGTTGGAAAAACAAGGTTGAAGTGCTCAATATGAAGAGACAAAAATGGATGCAGCCCTCATGAAGAGATATTGACTATGTATGGCAAGAATACAAGAAGAGAAGCTCAAGTGGATGATTTAGTATTTATTCTTGATCTTGAGTCTAGGTATGCCGTACTATTAAGAGGGATGCATCACATGATACTTTGATTAAAGTCTCAGTGCTCAAGTAACCTATGTGAGTTGTTGAGAGACACATGCACATCACTTACACTTAGCTTTCAGCTAACTTGGGTGCCGGAACTCCCGACAAGGGGTCGGAGCTTCCTGGTACAGAAACTGTGTGTGCCTCTTTGTACCCCGGAGTATCTGACATAGGGTCGGAACATTGATGTTCCGGGTACCGCTCCGGTGTGGGGTCTAGCTGGAAATTCCGGGTGTGTCCCGGAGTCTCCGACCCTGTCCTGTCTTGCCTGTAACGGCTAGTTTATTTGAAAACCGGAAGTTCCGGTTTTGGGAAACCGGAAGTTCCGGTTTTTCACTGACCTCTAACGGCTAGTTTTGGGGAGCTGACTATTTATACTCTCCCTTCCCCTCCAAAGCTTGCTGCTGTTGCTGGGGTTGCTTGTGAGCCTTGTGGTCGTTTAGAACTGAGCAAAAGCAATAGTTGAGCTCTCCCCAACCCCTCTTTGTGAGGTTGTGTGATCTTTGCTAGATCTAGTGAGTTGGGTGTGAGAGAGAGAATTAGATCTGAATAAGGAATATAAGTCAATTTGTTTGAGATGATATAAAGAAAAGAGTTTAGAGGCGACTCAAAAATTTTTGGAAGGTTTTTTTTTGATGTCTTGAAAGAGCATCTAGGCCCCTAGTGGGTTTTGGTGAGTTGAATGACACCACGATTAAAGATCTAATGGCTTTTTGAGTTTATGAGCAGGTACAACTTTAATTGATGAAGAATTGATATATCATATTTAATGAGATATACATTATTGAAAGCTCATAAGACAAGAAGAACAAGTGTTGAACTATATAGGTGCATATATCATAACACTTGTTGGAAAAAGCAAGAACAAGTATTGGACTATATGAGCATATATCATAACATTTGACGGATAAAGCAAGACTCATTGGTGATACATGTTAGAGATATGATGTATTGCATATTTGATGGTCTCATATTAAGAAGATTGCTTGTGGTGAAGAAGATAGTATTTCATGGAGATTTCAAGAGTGAAATGGGAAATAAATTCAAGTGAAGAAATGGATTTCATTGAAGGTTTATCGTGATGCATTCTTAAGTGTGAAGCTCAAGTTGACTAGAAGTGGAGGGGTTGATCTAAAGTATGGTTTCGAGGCACTAAGCAAGGAGAAGGACAAGAGTCTTGTGGCTGAGGTACTTTGCTAGGGTGAAGAAACCACTACTTGTTTGATCCCCAAGCACTTAGATCATGGAGAGCTTGGCATTGAAAAGCGGTTTTGGGAAACCGGTAGTTCCGGTTTTCACTGACCTCTAACGGCTAGTTTTGGGGAGCTGAGTATTTATACTCTCCCTTCCCCTCCAAAGCTTGCTGCTGTTGCTGGGGTTGCTTGTGAGCCTTGTGGTCGTTTAGAACTGAGCAAAAGCAATAGTTGAGCTCTCCCCAACCCCTCTTTGTGAGGTTGTGTGATCTTTGCTAGATCTAGTGAGTTGGGTGTGAGAGAGGAGTTGTTTGAGAGCACTCAAACCCTTGAGCACTGCTGAGCTTCGTCAAGTCATTGTGTTGCATTTGTTACTCTTGGAGGTGGAGCCTCCTAGACGGCTAGGCGTCGCTCAAGAGCTCCCAAGTCGTGTGGTGAGCCTTGTGAAGTTTGTGCAGGTCGTGCTTCGCCTCCGCAAGGGAAGAAGCTAACTAGTGGAGCGAGGGAAGTGGCTTGGTTCGTATAAGCCCGCCTATTAGTAGGCCCTCAACGGAGATGTAGGATTTGCTTTGGCGAATCTGAACTTCGGAAAACAAATCTTTGTGTCTCCTCGCTGGTTTCCTTGCAACACCATTTAAATTGCTATACTTGTGAATTTGGTGAATATCTTGGGTATTCGTATTTGTGAGTGCAGGAGCTTGGAATACTTGTGGAAACATCACTAAAAGCTTGCACTACACTTTGGTTTGTCTGGAAACTCATTAGAGGGGTTTAGCACTTAGTTTGTCTCGGCTCAGAGCAAAACCGGAAGTTCTGGTTTTGGAAAACCGGAAGTTCCGGTTTTGGCCTGAGGTGTGTTTTTAATCCGCTGTTTTTAGTGCTAATTTCAGGTTACGCCTATTCACCCCCCCTCTAGGCGACATCAAGGTCCTTTCAATTGGTATCAAAGCTTGGTCTCACATCCAAGCTTAACCGCCGTGAGTAAAGATGTCGAAAAATGAGTATGTTCAACCCGATCCTCTATTGCTTGATGGGTCAAACTATCAATAATGGAGTTCATATTTTCTTCAGTACTTCAAGTCTTGTGGTCCTCTTTTTGAGCGCATTGTAGATGTAAGCATGCCTCTCTCTAGTGCGGATTGGGCAAATCTGACTAAAGAAGAGGAGGTATGCTTGCAAATCAATGCTCGTGCTATTAACCTTCTATTTGATGCTGTGTGTGATGAGGTACGAAAGTCAATCGTGCATCTAGGCGACACTCACCTTATTTGGACAAATCTCAAAGAAAGATTCAACAAGTCCAAAAGTGGTGATGAAGACCTCATCACCAGTGAAAAAATTGAAGATTGTCTTACCATTGGTGAAGAAGTTCAATTGGAGCATCTAAAGGATCATGAGAGCCCTGCTGCATCAAAGATCAGAGCCAAACCGGATGTTCCGGTTTTTGTAACCGGAAGTTCCGGTTTCAGCACTGAGGCTGCCATGAAGTGTGAAGCACGTCATAGACCGAGTGAAGAATCGATCTCTCCAAGGAATGCATCCACAAGAAGATCAGAACTCTCAGTGCTTCATGGCCAAGGGCAAGAAGAAGTTAACCAAGAAACATGAGAGTCAAAAGATTGACAAGCTCAAGGCTTTAACCAAAGTCTATGAAGAACTCAAGGACTCTCATTCCACCTTGGTTGGAAGGTATGAATACCTAGAAAATGAACATGCTAGTGCTACTAACTCTCTCTCATGTGTAGCACTCTTAGAAAAGGCAAACCAAGAACTCAAGGTGCAACTTGAGAAGCTTACTAGCAAGCATGCGGCTTTGCAAACTAGTTATGATGAACTTAAGTGTTCTCATGACCGGCTTGCGGACTCACATGCCATGCTAGAAATTGCACATGAGGTTGTGGTAACCACGGTAAAATCATTTGAGCCTCAATCTCAAAAATGCACATGCTCACAAGTTCAATATAATTTATCTTGTGCTAACCCATGTTGCTCTCAAGCAAAACGCTCTTGGTTTGATGAAGTGCTTGTAGAATCTTGTGATGACCTCATTGCAAAAGAAAATGAAGAACTCAAGCAAGAGGTGGAAAGGCTCACAAAGGACTTGACAAGACTTAAGGGCAAGAGCAATGCACAACCTTCTCAAGATAACCGTGAGGACATGGTGAAGAAGCTTGAGAAGGGATCAACCTTGCAAAGCTCCTGCAACAATGAAGTCAAGTCCAACACAAGCAAATCTCAAACCAAGAATAGGAAGATGGATCACATCAAGTGCTTCAAGTGCTCCAACATGGGACATTATGCTTCCATGTGCTCTATCAAGGAAGAAGGCCAACCAACACTCTCCAAAAGACAAAGAAGTCTAGCAAAAAGAAGATGCTTCAGTTGTCTTGAGAAAGGACACAAGATTGCATCATGTCCAAGCAAGATGGGGTCTCACCCAGGAAAATCCGGAAGTTCTGGTTTTCCGAAACCGGAAGTACCGGTTTTGACAGTAAAACCTCACATCAATCTAAACAGAGGGTTTCTCAAGACCCAAGCAAGATATGAGGGAGATGTGGCTGCCAAGCAACCCAGAAAGAAGGCAACAAGTCTCAAGCACAAGACATGCTTCTCATGTTGGGAAAAAGGACATCTTGGTAATGATTGTCCTAATGGTAAAATTCCTAAGCCTAATCGTGTCGATACTAATCATGTGAAGCTTAGGAACACTTCAAATGTCTCTTGTGCTGCTAAGGTGATCAAATCATCAAGGATTGGCGCAAAAGCTATTTGGGTACCTAAGATGTTGTTATCTAACCTTGGTGGACCCAACTCATGTTGGGTACCAAAAAGTGCTTGAAAGACTTCCACAGGTACTTGGGTATGCATTGGGAGCTTGGCTAACTTGAGATGATATCAAATCTAAGTTTTACATGCTCAAGATTGAATTCACATGTACATTCAAGAAAGGTGCCAAGTCAAGCTTAGTGACTTATCTTCTTCTCAATGCATCCATGGTAGCAAGTACCTTGCCCAAAAGACTATCTAGTTGTTCATGCTTCAATAACAATAAAAAATTGCCATCTTGCCATTTATATACAACTAGATAGTCATCTAAGTTCTGTTATGTTTAAAACCTTTTTATGCCATATGGTGCTACTAATGATTTCCTTGTGGAGCTATATGATACGATGGTCTCAGGAACCTCAATTCACCATAAAGTACAAAGAGAAGATCAAGAAAGCTCAACATGTCTTGAACCAAACTTGATGTGGCAAAATCGGAAGTTCTGGTTTTGCTAAACCAGAGGTTCCTGTTTCCCCTATGAAGTACCTGTTTTGAGCTGAGGAAATTCACAACTAGGTGAAACTCCTCTTAAAAGAAATAGGGAAAATCAAGGGAGTTCTGGAAGACTCTTCACAGCAAGATTACACATGCCACCAGTTTTGCATAGGGAAAACTGGAATGTCTGGTATTTGTAAACCGGAAGTTCTGGTTTCTGCCCTATGAAATTGGTAATGGGAAGTCAAGAAGGAGAAAAGGAATTTTGGAGATACAATTCGATTTATCTTCCCATGATGTTGAAGATTGTTCAAAATCAAGGATTGTGAGCATTTCTTGATCTAATTCAATTTGGCATGATTATATGGTTGCATTGACCAAAGTATGGGATAATCTCTCCTATAACCTTAAATTGTCCAAAGTGCTTATTCCAAGAATTCAATCCTTGATGCACTTATTAAGGGGGAGCTAATCTCATATTTTGTGTCTTGGGAACTAACATCTCTTTACGTTTCAAATAAGCATAGGGCATATCATGACCTACATCCAAGAAAAGGAGATGTTATGAGATGAGTATGTCACTTGACATTAAGGTCACCAATCCAACGCGGTAAAATTGTTCCAACTCTAAATTGGAATGCTAGTACTTCTCTTATGTGGCTACTCTACATAATATTGCTTAAGTTTCTCATGGTTGGATGTTATTGACCAAATGATGCATATATGTCTCCCTCCCACTCATACAAATGTGCATCATTCCTTGTGAGAAATTTAATCCATGTTATGAGGTTTCGTTTTGGTGACTCAATCCCTTCCACTTCCAAGGGTCATCAAATATGAAACTAGAGCTTGTGCTATTTAATGCTATCTCTTGTTTACAAGGATGTTCATGATTAATTCAAAAGAGGTAGAGAATATGCTTAAAAGGAAATTGTTGACGACCAAAATTGACGGGTGTGCAAACCGGTCTGACCGGTATGCACAAACCGGTCAGACCGGTTTAGTAAACATTGTCAAAATACAAATTGGCCTTCACCATTGCGTAGCTCTCGTCGAGACGATCAAGATGCATATGTGGAACACCTATTTTGGACTCCGGATGAGAGAGTTATGACTTCGGGAAGAATCTTCACCTGGGAAAACCGGTCAGGCCGGCCGGTTTGGACCTGTAATTTGAGTAGGATTAGGACTCTATTTTATAGTGTGGTCCGATTTGGCATGCCGATGAACTATTAGGACCTGTATCATCGGCAACACCCACGCCTCGATTTGGCATGCCGATGAACTATTTTGAAGGTCAAACAATTCCAGAACCACACAGTCTGAACAATGCGGTCAGACCGGTTTTACAAACCGGTCAGACCGGTCCTGGTAGATCGGTTCAAACCGGTCAGACCGGTTCTGGTACTTTAGTTGCTTATCAATCATCTCCTGAACCAATTACTAGTATGCATCCTGTTCAGGTTGATCCTAGCCGAACAAATGGATT
>OAMR01000934.1:287807-300966 GCA_900205405.1 Echinochloa crus-galli
CCGGAGTATCTGACATAGGGTCGGAACATTGATGTTCTGGGTATCACTCTGGTGTGGGGTCTAGCCGGAAATTCCGGGTGTGTCCCGGAGTCTCCGACTCTGTCCTGTCTTGTCTCTAACGGCTAGTTTATTTGAAAACCGGAAGTTCCGGTTTTGGGAAACCGGTAGTTCCGGTTTTCACTGACCTCTAACGGCTAGTTTTGGGGAGCTAAGTATTTATACTCTCCCTTCCCCTCCAAAGCTTGCTGCTGTTGCTGGGGTTGCTTGTGAGCCTTGTGGTCGTTTAGAACTGAGCAAAAGCAATAGTTGAGCTCTCCCCAACCCCTCTTTGTGAGGTTGTGTGATCTTTGCTAGATCTAGTGAGTTGGGTGTGAGAGAGGAGTTGTTTGAGAGCACTCAAACCCTTGAGCACTGCTGAGCTTCGTCAAGTCATTGTGTTGCATTTGTTACTCTGGGAGGTGGAGCCTCCTAGACGTCTAGGCGTCGCTCAAGGGCTCCCAAGTCGTGTGGTGAGCCTTGTGAAGCTTGTGCAGGTCGTGCTTCGCCTCCGCAAGGGAAGAAGCTAACTAGTGGAGCGACGGAAGTGGCTTGGTTCGTATAAGCCCGCCTATTAGTAGGCCCTCAACGGAGATGTAGGATTTGCTTTGGCGAATCTGAACTTCGGAAAACAAATCTTTGTGTCTCCTCGCTGGTTTCCTTGCAACACCATTTAAATTGCTATACTTGTGAATTTGGTGAATATCTTGGGTATTCGTATTTGTGAGTGCAGGAGCTTGGAATACTTGTGGAAACATCACTAAAAGCTTGCACTACACTTTGGTTTGTCTGGAAACTCATTAGAGGGGTTTAGCACTTAGTTTGTCTCGGCTCAGAGCAAAACCGGAAGTTCTGGTTTTGGAAAACCGGAAGTTCCGGTTTTGGCCCGAGGTGTGTTTTTAATCCGCTGTTTTTAGTGCTAATTTCAGGTTACGCCTATTCACCCCCCCTCTAGGCGATATCAAGGTCCTTTCATGTATATCTAAGTGCATAGTAAAAACTATGTATCTATAAAATTTAAAATGAATTAAATTTATGGAAAAAAGATCACTAGTCAAGGAGAATTTTTTGGTACTGAACAAATTGAAGGATTGTTCTTTTCACACATCACGGTTCTATTTAACATGATAACATTGTGGATATGTGATTATTACAAACAAATTGTGTGTTTGACAAATATAAAGAGGAACATGATTTGGACTTTAGCTGGTGAAATTGTATCACTAAGTTATGAAGTATTGTTTCTTGGTATACACTGTGTAACCTAGTTTTGCTTGACCTCCAATATTGATGAGTAATAGCGATATGACTATACTTTCCATTCCTCTAAAGTTGGAGATAAGGTAAATCCGCTGTCGGTGCTTCTCACACCGGCGGTCTTATTTTAGTCGTAGCTTGTGTGGCGTCTCTCCGTTGGGCGCGATGGTAGGCAATGCAAACACAAGAGATTATATTGGTTCGGCCAGAATGTCCCTGCGTCCGGTCCGCATTGTTCGTGTTCCTTGAGCTTAGATGCCTCGGGGCTTACAAATGGGGGTGGCCTGCAAGCCGGGGTGAGAGAGCGTGTGCCCCTGCTTCTTAATTCACCTTTTCCCTTATATGTGTCCGAGAATCCGTTTTTTACATTTAGAATAGATGTGTGGAGAATGGAGGTCGATCAACGCCTGAGGGCTTCCGAGCTCCAGTTGTGGGTCCTCCGTGGGTCCCGTCCTCCACTACTAGCATGACCGAGCTGTTTCGTGATGGCCGAGGCTGGTCCTCGGGTTTGTTTCTTTCTGTACATGTCAGACCCTGCCGGGGGCTCATCATTACGGTGTGTTAGCGTGTAAGGGGTGCATTACCTCCACCGCATCGCATTGATGTGACGGTTGTGCCACTTGTTACTCTCCCGAGCCCTTCGGGTGGCTCGGGGGTCAAGCTTGTGTGTGGTTTGAATCCTGTGCTCCCAACAACGGTTTCTTTGTAGGCCTGCTGCTATACCAGGGCTATGGCCTAGCCCTCTCTTGTCACTTCAGGTAGGCATGGGCCTTTGCATTCACAGGGCTCAGTACGTGGTTTGGGGCGCCCAAACCTTGGGCTAAGTAGATACTGGGGGCGCAATGTGTCTTGTGTTGATCCCTCATGGGTCAGAGGACAGCCATGCACCTTGACAAGTGTCATTGCCTTCCCTGAGATAGCAGGGGGGAAAAAGCACGCGCCTTTAGTGGGCCTCATGGTCACATGTCGCACCGAGCGGTTTTACTTAGTGATGTTGTTTTGGCGGATTCTGGGGTGCCATGTGTCCCCCTTGCTGTGTCCCTCCAATCCGCTTAGAGGGTCTGCACGCGATCCTTCCCTTCAGCAGGGAGTTGGGCCTGATGCTAGGTTGATTTGTCTTTTGGCGATTCTAAGACTGTGAGATGGGTACCCCTTGTACAGGTGTCCCATGATATGGAACACAAATATTGAAGTAATGAATATGAGAAAAGTAAGAATAACTACGCCACTGTTTAAAAAACTCTTAACTATAAGATGAGTCCGATTTTTAACTTTTAACTACAAAACCATAAGCCTTTTAAAACCTTAATTAAAGAAGTCGTTAACTTTTCTACCTTCACTACAATTTAGAGTGTTTTGGGTGGCATGAGGTTCACGTGGCGACATGACCAACAACTAAAACATATTTAGATTTTAAAATTCGCATATTCCTTTCAAAATATTTGAAAACTATTGCTTTCACTTAGGAGCATTCACAAAGAAAAGTGGGTGAAACTAAACAACATTTTATTTAGATCAAACTAATTTGCACCGTATTGACTTTATGTTTTGAATAATCATATGTAAAATCAAAATTTCTTAATTTTTATTTGGAAACCATGTCCTAATTAAAAAAATTATCAAATGGATATATATATATATATATAAGTGTTTAAATCAATTTGCCAAATTATAGTTTAATATGATGTACGAAGGTGTTTCATTTAGTTTTTTTTACAATAGACACATGTGTGTAGCTATTCCCATCTTATTATACCACCACACGTATTGACGTATATAAACACTTATTACATTGGTTGTGTCCATATACTAATTCTAAGATACTCCAAAGCAAACTATACACAAGATTTAAAAATGGCCATAGTTTTTAACATTTGTGATTATATCTTGGCATTAGTATATAAAAATGAGTATGTCCATATACTCTAAGTTTGATACATGTGCAACATATGCAACATACATGCCATCCCATACGGTCTATGTTGCTGAGTTATTACCAAATGTAGTAAGGCCACATTTTCTAAAAATTAATATACTCTTAGAAAATAAACTATGTTTAAAGATTCACATTATCGTTCGATCCAAGACAAAATCAAATGTCATCGTGCACATATACTTACTTTTATACAAGTCCTAGAGATCCAAGACAAAATAAACTATGTTTTCTCCCGAAACTGATTAAATGTGATTATTGAGCCATTTGGTTGCTGGCCATCAGTAGCCACGCCACAACTGTCGCGTCAATCCTCAATGCTACCTACGGTGACATTTTATATTGTTTCCCCCATTCAGATTTAATGTATAAACAAGCACTGGTTATTGCTTCAATTACGGTACTGATCCCTATCCACGTAATTGATTGCGTATGAATTTTATGGGGAATTCAGGAAACAACACTGGTTTGCATTTTGTCCAGGAAATAGCACTCCAAATCCATGAATTCACCAAACAACACTGGTCATTTCTTCACATGCAAGTAGACCAAATTACCCTTGCTAGTACAAGGGCCTCCCTTTGTGGATCTTCCATCCAAATTGAAAAGCAGAATGACAAATTTCACCGTGCCAAATAAAAACATGCATATACTCCATAGCTTTCATCATTCAGCACCTCATTGGCAGGTGGGCTGTTGCTTGCCATCCTATCATCATGGATCGTGCAGTAGCATGCTTGTCCGCTCTTTATATGGCTGGGCATTCGGTTATTAGTGATTGGTTAAATCGGATATGGAGAATTTTGATTTTTACCAAAAGGTTTTGTGTTTTGTGAAAGAAGATCTAAAAAGTTCAAATTGAAACACAAAAGAAAGAAAAAGGACAATAGATGTTCAAATATGGCCACCGAATCTTCTAGAAAACCAAAAATTATCCATTACAGTCAATCCACTAATTGACTTACCAAAATACATTTATATCTCTAAATGAGAAAATTCAGTAACGCATTTTCACATGGGACCATACAACAAGGAATGCATCAACCAGAAAAAAATGAAAAACAATCACTAATGCTTCTTATAAATAGTCTCATACATATACATCAAATAAGCAAGCATATATAATTCTAGTGTCTCATACCACACTAACAAGTAAATTTTGGTTAATTAGACTAAACTGGTAAACACATTGAAAAACCAAATAAATCAACGATCACCAAATAGCACCAAAGGTTAATTCAACCTATCGTTTATTGCATATTAGACTTTTTATTGTCTCATACCATATAAATTTTGGTTAATTGGATTAAACTGGTTAACACCATCCAAAAACCAAATAACTCACCAATCACTGAATAGCAAAAAAAAAGTTAGCTGACCTGATCATTGATAACATGTTAGACTTTTAAATATCTACCTAGTTATGACACATAAAGTTTGGTTGGTTCGGCTGTAGTTTTGGTAGGAAAAGAAGTTACACCTGGGAGTCAGTCGACAAACACAAAAGGGCAAGTCGGTCTTTTGCATTTGGTCAAATATCGGGGAAAAAATAAAACAGGAGGAAAATGAGGGGCGGTGCAATCCTACGTGCGCAGTGCTGTTTTATGGATACGCAGGTTATGAGTGCTGTTTCTGGAACACCATTTGAAACAAGTGCTGTTTTGTGAATTCTTCCTGAATTTTATGGCAGAAGAAAGTCTGACAGCATGGTAATTTAGAGAGGCCTTCCAAAAAGCCGGCGGCTTGTTCATTTGGCTGGTGGCTAGTGTTGATTTATATTAAAAAAATTACTATTAGCTGGTGGTTGATACTGATTTTTATTAAAAGAAAAATACCACTAACTGATGACTGATAAGCCAAGCAAACATGACCTGTCATGGCACGACTCACGGATCAGGGAAATTGTGGTCAGCTCAACAAAATCACTGTTACACTGCCGCAGCCGTCACTGTTACCCTGATTTATCTGCCCCACCATATCCCCCGGCCGCATCCGGGCCCTCCATTTGTCCCGCGCCATATGTCCCCATCTCCGCCCGCGCTGTCACGTTACGTTTCGCTCCACCGCGGCGGAGTCCCCTCCTCCCTGGCTCGCCCCCTCCCCACCCTCGGGATATCCGCCTGGCCTCGCCTCTACTACGCCCGGCGCCTCCTCACCCCTCCTCTGCTCCGCCCCCGCCGTCGCAAGGATCCAATCCCCGCGCATCGTCTTCTCCGCTGCCTCCCCTTTCTTCCCGAGGTACGAGGCTGCCCTGCCGTCCCGTTTTTTACTTATTCGTGCGGCTCGTCGCCAGCGCCGCTCCTCCCCTCTGTCGCAGCGCGGCGGAGCTCGCCAGATCCGCGCGCCGCACGCCGATCCGCGCCGCAGCCGGTGAGACCGCGCGCCGTCATTGTTCTTCTGGTTGCCGGCGGGATGGGGGCTCGGTTGGTCTGGCTGGGTAGAGGGTTTAAGGCTGGGGCTGGATTGGCCAGCACCGGCAGGGGTTTTGCACCCGGCTGGCTGAATTCTATGAATTCCGTGCGGGAATGGCACGGTGACTGGAGCGGATGGTGGATTCGAGCTGCTGCGCTGTGGAAATGCAGGTTATCTCTGGTTGCAGGATGAATGGGTAGCCTCTGGCCTCCTCTGTTTCTAGCGTTGCTGGCTGTGGTCCAGTTAGTGATGCCGTGCCCATGCTAGATTGCTAGCTACCCTTCTATCGGTACATGGTAGATGGTGGGTCTGCGTCATTGCTACGGGTGGGTTTAAGGTTTATTAAGGTGTAATTTCAGTGGTCTTTGCCATGAGAGGGTTTAAGGTCTAATAAGGTGTAGTACCAGTGGGGCAGTGGGTACTCTCATGAATTAAGGTTTAAGACCTCCCGTTTCCTTGTGGGCAGGTAAGATATACCTTTGGCTTTGTTCCTGGTTAGTTTCAAGTTATGTGTCATTGTTTCTGTTCTGGGTGGTGGGTACTGTTGCATTGCACCAGTTTGACGGTTGGTGGTTCTGTATCTTTTCCCTTTCCCTGGTTATCTAATACCCACATGTAATTTGTGCCTACTTTTTTTGTGCCATAGGCTTTACATTTTTTGTGTGCTGCATGCTATATCTATAAATAAAGTGTTGTCGCATCAGTATGTTGTGCACGAAAATGTGGTTTCACCTACACTTTTGGACAAAAAAGGAATCCGCTCTGAGGTGGAATGAACATTTAGTATGAAAAACTTGATTTACCTTTTTCCAGATATTCACTTCGAATCGACAACTTGCTGAATGCTGATTCTTTGAATTTTGTACCTTGAGCTTCAAAAGATCAAGGTAAGTTTGGTGATTCATAGGGCATGTTTGGGAGAGCTCCGCTCCAATTTTTTCAACTCCAGCTCCAATAACTCCACTTTTTTCAGCTCCATTTTAGTAGAAGGTGTTTGGCTATATAATTCTGGAGCGGAGCTGAAAAAAGTGGAGTGGAGCTCTCCCAAACAGCCCCATAGAAAGGAGGAAAAACCCTGGTTCCGGAGCTTAGAGCTTGCTGTGTCCTCATTATTTCTCCCTGCCCAGGTTGAGGTTTCCTTGCCACCTCGTACCCCCGCCCTGCCCCCGAACTCCAATGAACAGACAACCAACCGATTTGCACTATGTTTGGGCTTTGTATGTCAAAGGCACTGAATACAGATCTCGACCATTAGGTAGCTCCCATACAATTCAAATGAGAGTGATAAGTAAACAGCAGAAACATGGTAGAAAAGGGTGCCATCAAGCTATGGTGTAGAAATTCGACCTTTGTATCTTTGGACATGTTCTGCTAGTAAATAGTTTTCTGAAACAGAGGTTGCCAATAAGCTAGATATGATCTCAACATAGTAGGTACCCATAACCTTCAAAATGAGAGGGTTTCTAAAACATCACTAAGAACTAGGACACGGTGCCAGGTGCTGAATAAACCATACCTTTCTTAATTCTGAACAAGCAAACGTATGTTACTAGTGATTGACGCCTATTAACCATAATCCCACTTTTCATTTCGTAGCTCCTAAGAGTATTCTGCTAAAGCTCTGATGAAGTTGTTGTGCATTAAATTAACACATATGTTCTCTCATTTGCTTCTGTCAGATTTCTGAGGAGTCGTCCCTCTCTTTTTATGGCACTGTGCCTTTGAGAAAATCTTTAATTGTGCTGTCTGCGCTACGGAACGACAATGTCGCAACTTGGATTAGCTGCAGCTGCCTCAAAGGCACTGCCACTACTCCCTAATCGCCAGAGAAGTTCAGCTGGACCTACATTCCCATCATCTCCATCAGTGAGGCCTTCAAACCGAAGGAAAAGCCGCACTCGTTCACTTCGTGATGGAGGAGATGGGGTATCAGATGCCAAAAAGCACAACCAGTCTGTTCGTCAAGGTAATGTGGGATTTTTTTCTCCTGATTCAAGCTAAAATTTTGCTTCGATCTAGATCTGAAGTTTCTCTTGGCTGATATTGTTTAACATTATAAGGTTGAAGCCTTGATAATATGTATATGACACAAAAAAGGTACCTGTGGAACTTGTTCTGATAAAAAAGTGTCGCAGCAAGCCCATGTTTTTTTTTCTTTTTCTGATAATCAAGAGTATGTTTTAAATATGCGATATGATGTTCTCATAACTACAGTTATAAATATTTCCGTAAAAGGAAAAGTATTTGGCAAGATAACATACGCATCACATCAAGTTACATATATTTTATTTACATTTTTTGTCAGTGAAATATGCACAGAAAATTATATTATAGTTGGTAGGTATTTATGTAGATGTGCTCAGTTTCGAATGTTTGTCTGCATGTAGGTCTTGCTGGCATCATCGACCTCCCAAATGAGGCAACTTCAGAAGTGGATATTTCGCAGTAAGCATTTAACATTTTACAGTTGTATTATGTGTTTGTTTTGGAAAACCTGCGGCCTATTTATTATAGTTCCCTCAATACCACTTGTCTTATTTTTGCCCTGGCCTGAAATATTGTAGTACCAGACACCTCATTTTGTCATAGTAAACGATTCAAAATATATGCTGTCCTGTTCCTGTGTCTGCTATTTAGAGCATAATGAATATTACACTCAATAATATGATGTGGCGCACAACTACTTGCAGTATTGCTGGAGAGCGGTCACTTATGAAATCATGTTTGCTTACATCTTTTTACAGATGTTATGTAAATGTTTGACTTAAACTGTTAAACTGGACATACATGGTAGATACAAAGCCTATTTGAACTTTATTGATCTATGAAAACCATGCATATTGTAAATTTGTAGGCACTCTGAACGCAATAGTAATCCTTTTGTATTGTCCTATTGCAGTGGATCTGAGGATCCCAGGGGGCCAACAGAGTCCTATCAAATGAATGGGATTATAAATGAAAAACATAATGGGAGACATGCCTCAGTGTCCAAGGTTGTTGAATTTTGTGCGGCACTAGGTGGTAAAACACCAATTCACAGTATATTAGTGGCAAACAATGGAATGGCAGCAGCAAAGTTCATGAGGAGTGTACGGACATGGGCTAATGATACTTTTGGATCAGAGAAGGCGATTCAGCTCATAGCTATGGCAACTCCAGAAGACATGAGGATAAATGCAGAACACATTAGAATTGCTGACCAGTTTGTAGAGGTGCCTGGTGGAACAAACAATAACAACTATGCAAATGTTCAACTCATAGTGGAGGTTAGTACTGCTAATCTTTTGGTTTAGTACCGATCTGCTATTTCTTTTCTTTTATCATAACTATTGGCATATTTAAGTAGATAAATTCATATTTCTCCAGCTCAGCTACTGCAGATGTCTAATTATTACCATTAAAACTGTGTACTTTTGATATTGCAGATAGCAGAAAGAGTAGGTGTTTCTGCTGTTTGGCCTGGTTGGGGTCATGCTTCTGAGAATCCCGTCCTGCCAGATGTATTAACTTTAACAGGAATTACTAATTGATGTGCACTGTTGAAAGAGACAACAGCTGAGTGGATAGCATACCGTTTTTAGAATCTACTCCCTCTGTTCCAAATTACTATTTGTTTAGTCTTTTTTTAGAGAAGTAGCTTTTGCTATGCACCTCAATACTTGTTCTGGATGAAAAACTGCAATTGCTGTAGTGGACTAAGCTTTTCTTAGTTTTGAATGACATGTTGTACATGAACCATGTGTCAATTTGCAGTCGGTGATACTACATTTAGGTTGAAGTTCCATTAGAGTGCTGCTTAGATGCGATACCTGAGGATATGTATAGAAAAGCTTGTGTTACAACCACAGAAGAAGCTGTTGCAAGTTGTCAGGTGGTTGGTTATCCCGCCATGATCTGGAGAGAAACACCACAGTTTGTTTCCCAACACTTTGTGGGGAAGATGTTTGACCCTTTTTCTGAAACTATTGTTTTGATGACTACGTTGCTTATACTTGTGTTAGGTTTTCAAGATCCTCGCCATTTATTGAACTGTACCTTGTCAAACAACCAAAACCTGTTCATTCTGTATTTCTGTTCACCTGGAAGCCTGGAATTATTTGATTATAAATCCCTGTTCTCTATTGCAGAGTCGTCATCTTGAAGTTCAGTTGCTTTGCGATCAATATGGCAATGTAGCAGCACTTCACAGTCGTGATTGCAGTGTGCAACGGCGACACCAAAAGGTCTGCCCCCCACCTACCCTTCCCACATACACAATTATAGAACCATGCATTATGTTATGCAATCTATTTCTCACTTGTACTTTTGTTCACATTTTTTTGCAACAGATTATTGAGGAAGGCCCAGTTACTGTTGCTCCTCGTGAGACGGTTAAAGCGCTTGAACAGGCAGCAAGGAGGCTTGCTAAGGCTGTGGGTTATGTTGGTGCTGCTACAGTCGAATACCTTTACAGCATGGAGACTGGAGAATACTATTTTCTGGAGCTTAATCCCCGATTACAGGTTTGCTCCTTTTAAAATCATTATTGATTAATTAATCTGTTGGGAATCGTTGTCGAGAAAAAAACCTGTCGGGAATCCTTCACAATGTTGAATGGTCTCTATTCAGGTTGAGCATCCAGTCACTGAGTGGATAGCTGAAGTAAATCTGCCTGCAGCTCAAGTTGCAGTTGGAATGGGCATACCTCTTTGGCAGATTCCAGGTAATTACGAATTTACTAACTTATTTAGTTCCTTACTATTTTAATCTAAATTCTCTTTGTGTAGAAATCAGACGTTTCTATGGAATGGACTATGGAGGAGGGTATGGCATTTGGAGGAAAACAGCAGCTCTTGCTACACCGTTTAATTTTGATGAAGTAGATTCTCAATGGCCAAAGGGCCATTGCGTAGCAGTTAGAATTACTAGTGAGGATCCAGATGATGGTTTCAAACCTACTGGTGGGAAAGTGAATGTGGGGGTTGATTCCACGTAGCAGATTGAAGAGGAGAGTAGGTTCCGCCACAGGCTGCCCAACATCACGAAGATGCATATGGACTCTCTAGATCAGCAGCAATAACGAACATGACTCTTGCATTAAAAGAGATTCAAATTCGTGGAGAAATTCATTCAAATGTTGATTACACAGTTGATCTCTTAAATGTAAGAAATATTTAACCACCTTTTAAAGCCTCCTTTTCTTTTTGTTGGTTTTATACTATCATTGTGTTTGTTTTGCATTGCGCCTAAACCCGTGGTGCTATTTCCCTGTATTAATCCAGGCTTCAGACTTCAGAGAAAATAAGATTCATACTGGTTGGCTTGATACCAGAATAGCTATGCGTGTTCAAGCTGAGAGGCCCCCATGGCATATTTCAGTGGTTGGAGGAGCTCTATATGTAAGATGAAGAAATAATACCACTCATCCTACTACTATTCTCAAGCTACTGTGAAAAACATACCAATATATGGTCTAATTTAAGTCATTGTTACATCCTACAGAAAACAGTAACAGCCAATGCAACCACTGTTTCTGATTATGTTAGTTATCTCACCAAGGGCCAGATTCCACCAAAGGTATGTTTTTTGTTGGATAATCTGGATATTTTTAATGTGAAGAATGGTTGACCAATAGTTCTTATATGCAGCATATATCCCTTGTCAATTCAACAGTTAATCTGAATATTGAAGGGAGCAAATACACAGTAAGTGTGACATTCCATAAGAATATCTATTTCAGTTACAATAATGTTAGACATTCTGAGTTTTGTTTGCATTGTGTTGTAGATTGAAACTGCAAGGACTGGATATGGTAGCTACAGATTGCGACTGAATGGTTCAGCAATTGAAGCGAATGTACAATCTTTATGTGATGGTGGCCTCTTAATGCAGGTAAGTTATTCTTTCTTTTATACTTTATTAATAATTCTGATAAAAGGTTTCAAAGCTGATGTTATTTCTGATTGTTGAACTGTAATGGATTCAGTTGGATGGAAATAGCCATGTAATTTACGCGGAAGAAGAAGCTGGTGGTACACGACTTCTAATTGATGGAAAGACATGCTTATTACAGGTGCATAATTTCGTTTTCCATTTATATTCTTAGTGTCTGATTGGGGAACTTGTACTAGATTTGTCTGTATCATTTATTGCTGCGTTTCGTCTGTCATCATTACCTTATTCTTCAAATAAATCATATTGTTTGGTTTCTACAGGAGACGTCATGTAAGAAAATTGTGACCTCTTGTTGAGAAGTTATAACATACTTGATTCCAGTGAAATTTAACTGCAATACTGACTTAAGAATCACTTAATGAGGGTGATTGAAAATCAAGAAAAGGCTTTTTTTTAATATTGTAAGATTTTTTCCGTACTGCACTATGCCCCAAGTAGGTGATGCCTGTGTGTTCTTACAGAATGATCATGATCCATCAAAGTTATTAGCTGAGACACCCTGCAAACTTCTTCGGTTCTTGGTTGCTGATGGTGCTCATGTTGATGCCGATGTACCCTATGCGGAAGTTGAGGTTATGAAGATGTGCATGCCTCTCTTGTCGCCTGCTTCTGGTGTCATTCATGTTATGATGTCTGAGGGCCAGGCATTGCAGGTTACATTTGTACATCTCCACTTCTTGCATTGTGCTTGCGTTAGATAACCATTGCATGTAGCATTTCTGAGCTTATATTTTGTTCTAGGCTGGTGATCTTATAGCAAGGCTGGATCTTGATGACCCTTCTGCTGTGAAAAGAGCTGAACCATTTCATGGAATGTTTCCACAAATGGGCCTTCCTGTTGCTGCCTCTAGTCAAGTACACAAAAGATATGCTGCAAGTTTGAACGCTGCTCGAATGGTCCTTGCAGGATACGAGCATAATATAAACGAAGTAAATATTCCATCTTATTGTGATTATGTTCCATTTCTTAATATCTTGTGTTTACTCATAGTATGTTTTATGTACTCCCTCCATTCCCTAAAGAGTGTCATTCTAGCTTTGTCCTAAGTCAAACCATCTTAAGTTTGACCAAGTTTATTAAAAAAGTACCAATATTTATGATACCAAGGAAGCATCATTAGATTCATCACTAAATATATTTTGCGGACAGAGAGGGTATGCTTTTATGAGTTAGCCTGGGTTCCTTTTTTGGTTCCGTTAACTTTTGATTCCAAACTTTGTATAATCTATAGAAAATTCTAATGATCAGTATATGCTGATCACGCTCATGTTAGTGCAACTACATTTTTTCTACATATATCAATCATTTTCTTTCTTTCAGCAGTTCTATCTGTTGGAGTATAGTGTTGTATATAGCCCATAGGGCCCATGTATACTAGGCCCATCAAGGCCCATGTACAGCAATTATTCCTCTATTATGGTATCACTAGCTAGGGTTTCCTCTTCCTCTCTCCTCCTCCTCTCCTAGCCGCGCCGCCGCCGCCGCCCCCTCCCCTCTCTGCTTTCCTCCCTCCCCTGCTCTCCTACGCCGCCGCTGTTGATCCGCGCGCCGCCGCTCCTCCCCGTGCGCCGCTGGCCCTGGCCGCT
>OAMR01000934.1:302967-344491 GCA_900205405.1 Echinochloa crus-galli
CTCCTGCCTCTGCCCCTGGTCCTGGAGGTGCGCCCTGGCCATCCTTCACCAACCCATGGTCAGGGCGTATCTCGATGTGGCCTTTCCAGGGGCAGGGGGGGAGGACCTCGTCCGCCGCCGGCCATGCTTGCCGGTCCGTCTCTGCTTGGGCTGGCCTGGACCCCACCTCCCCAGCCTCAGACCTGGCCGGGGTGGGATCAGGCTTCGCTGGCTCAGACCTTCAGCACTATGGGTCTGACTCACCTGTTGGTCCTGAGTGGGTCGCCGATTCGGGAGCCTCTTTCCACACCACTCCTGACGCTGGTATACTTTCTTCGGTTCATCCCCCTCATCCCTCCTATCCCACTTCTATCATGGTCGGTGATGGTTCTTGTCTTCCTGTCACCTCCGTGGGTTCTGCTTCCGGCTTCCGGCCCGTTTCGTCTTTCCAGTGTTCTTGTTGCCCCTCAAATGATTCATAATTTTCTTTCCATTCGCCAATTCACTGCTGACAACTCTTGTTCTATCGAATTTGACACTTCTGGTCTCACTGTGAAGGATTTGGCTACCCGGCGTCCTTTGCTCCGATGTGACAGCGCGGGGCCCCTTTACACTCTTCGACTCCCGTCTTCCGCTGCTTCTCTGCCGTCAGCTGCTTTGGCGATGACATCTTCCACCACTTGGCATCGTCGTCTTGATCATCCTGGCCGAGATGTTCTGTCTCAGCTTAGTCATAGTTCAGATATCTCTTGTACTCGTGCTTCAGCTGAGCACTTCTGTCATGCTTGCCAGCTGGGCCGCCATGTTAGACTTCCTTTTTATGCTTCTTCTTCGCATGCTGCGCATGCCTTTGATCTTGTTCACTGTGATCTGTGGACCTCTCCTGTATCCAGTATTTCGGGTTATAAATACTATCTTGTGGTTGTTGATGATTTCTCCCATTACTCCTGGACTTTCCCTTTGCGCGCCAAGTCTGAGACTTTTCCCACCCTCCTCCACTTCTTTGCCTGGGTGTCCACTCAGTTCGGTGTTCCTGTGAAAGCCGTTCAGTGTGACAACGGGCGTGAGTTCGACAACCACACCTCCCGCTCTTTCTTCCTCTCTCGCGGTGTTCAGTTGCGCATGTCTTGTCCGTACACTTCCGCTCAGAACGGCAAGGCTGAGCGCATGCTTCGCACCACAAACGACGTCATGCGCACCCTTCTACTCCAGGCCTCGCTGCCCCCGCGCTTCTGGGCCGAGAGTCTACACACCGCCACCTACCTTCTCAACCGTCTTCCTTCTACTGCTTGTCCTGCTCCCACTCCACACCACGCTCTCTTCGGTACCCCTCCTACTTACGATCACCTTCGTGTCTTCGGTTGTGCATGTTACCCTAACATCACCGCCACTGCTGCTCATAAGCTGGCGCCCCGCTCGACACGTTGTGTGTTTCTTGGTTACTCACCTGACCACAAGGGGTACCGCTGCTATGACCTCACCTCTCACCGGGTCATTATCTCTCGACACGTTGTCTTCAACGAGTCGGATTTCCCCTACTCCACCTCCACTACACCTTCTCCTGAGCCTGAGTTGGACTCTATATTTTCTGACCCGGTGGTTCCGCCACCAATTCCTTTTTATCCGTCACCTGCAGGTCTTCGTGGCACCGCACCGGCACCTCCAGCCGCGCCACCGTGCGTAGCCCCGGTGCCCCCCACCGCGCCGCCGTGCGTGGCCCCGGTGCCCCCCGCCGCGCCGCCGTGCGTGGCCCGGTGCCCCCCGCCACACGCGCGGCCCCTGCCGCGCCACACGCGGCCCGGGTCTCCGCACGCTTCGCCGCGCCGGTCCAGGTGTACCAGCGACGCTCGGTACAGGGACCGGCGCCCGGCCTCCTGCTCCGGGCCCGGAGCCCCGGTGCGCTTCGCCGAGCCGGTCCAGGTGTACCAGCGACGCTCGGTACAGGGACCGGCCCCGCCGCCGGCTCCGGGCCCGGAGCTTCTCCCGCCGGCCGTCGCACCGACACCTCCACCAGGGGCCGTCGCCACCGCCTCCACCACCGCCGCCGCCTCGCTCTCGCGTTGAGCCGGATGTGTACCACCCGCCGATTCTCCATCGGGACCCTCGCCATGTGCACCCCATGGTGACTCGGCAGGCGGCTGGTGTTCTCCGACCCGCGGCTCTCTCCGTCACTGAGAGTGAGCCGCGGATCTCTCCGGTGCCCTTCTCTGTCCGCGACGCCCTGGCGGACCCCAACTGGCGTCGCGCGATGGAAGAGGAGTACGAGGCTCTTCTTGCCAACCAGACGTGGGACCTTGTGCAGCGTCCGTCTGGTTGCAATGTGGTGATGGGCAAGTGGATTTGGACGCAGAAGCGTCGGGCTGATGGTACTCTCGAGCGCTACAAGGCTCGCTGGGTTCTCCGGGGTTTCACCCAGCGACCTGGAGTGGATTATGATGAGACATTCAGTCCAGTGGTGAAGCCTGCTACAGTGCGCACCTCCTGAGCCTGAGTTGGAGTCTATGTTTTCTGACCCGGTGGTTCAGCCACCTGTTCCTTTTGTCCGTCACCTGCAGGTCTTCGTGGCACCGCACCGGCACCTCCAGCCGCGCCACCGTGCGTAGCCCCGGTGCCCCCCACCGCGCCGCGTGCGTGGCCCCGGTGCCCCCCGCGCGCCGCCGTGCGTGGCCCGGTGCCCCCCGCCACACCGCGCGCGCCCCTGCCGCGCCACACGCGGCCCGGGTCTCCGCACGCTTCGCCGCGCCGGTCCAGGTGTACCAGCGACGCTCGGTACAGGGACCGGCGCCCGGCCTCCTGCTCCGGGCCCGGAGCCCCGGTGCGCTTCGCCGAGCCGGTCCAGGTGTACCAGCGACGCTCGGTACAGGGACCGGCCCCCGGCCGCCGGCTCCGGGCCCGGAGGCTTCTCCCGCCGGCCCGTCGCCACCGACACCTCCACCAGGGGCCGTCGCCACCGCCTCCACCCACCGCCGCCGCCTCGCTCTCGCGTTGAGCCGGCCGTGTACCACCCGCCGATTCTCCATCGGGACCCTCGCCATGTGCACCCCATGGTGACTCGGCAGGCGGCTGGTGTTCTCCGACCCGCGGCCCTCTCCGTCACTGAGAGTGAGCCGCGGATCTCTCCGGTGCCCTCCTCCGTCCGTGACGCCCTGGCTGATCCCAACTGGCGCCGTGCGATGGAAGAGGAGTACGAGGCTCTCCTTGCCAACCAGACGTGGGACCTTGTGCAGCGTCCGTCTGGTTGCAATGTGGTGATGGGCAAGTGGATTTGGACGCAGAAGCGTCGGGCTGATGGTACTCTCGAGCGCTACAAGGCTCGCTGGGTTCTCCGGGGTTTCACCCAGCGACCTGGAGTGGATTATGATGAGACATTCAGTCCAGTGGTGAAGCCTGCTACAGTGCGCACAGTGCTCTCTATTGCTCTCGCTCGATCATGGCCTGTGCACCAGCTTGATGTCAAGAATGCCTTCCTCCATGGCACTCTGTCAGAGACTGTCTATTGTAGCTAGCCAGCAGGGTTTGTGGACTCCAGTCGTCCGGATCTGGTCTGTCGGCTCAACAAGTCTCTCTATGGTCTGAAGCAGGCTCCTCGGGCTTGGTACTCTCGCTTTGCCACATTCTTGGTGACATTGGGGTTCACGGAGGCCAAGTCCGACACTTCTCTGTTTGTCTATCGACATGGTGATGAGATTGCTTATCTGCTGCTTCTATGTTGATGTATTGTTCTCACTGCCTCCAGTCAGCAGTTGCTTCGGTGCATCATTGCCTCTCTGCAGCAGGAGTTTGCTATGAAGGATTTAGGTCAGCTCCACCCATGGTTTAAAAGGCGTCGCCTAGGCGTCCAGGCGAGCAGGAACTCTGGGCGTCGGCTTCGCCTAGGTTGGCGCGAGTAAGGCGTCCGCCTTGCCTTACTAGGCGTCCGCCTTGGCCTGTTAGGCGTCCGTAAATCGCCTAGGCGCTTCAGGCGGACGCTTTAATCGTGGAAAATCTGCGGCGCGCGCGAAAAGGAGCGGCGCGGGCGGGAAGAAATTGCGCGTGCGGGACATCCCACCTTCCATCTGCCGCGCAGGGAGAAATTGAGAGGGAGAGATAAGAACGGGAGAGAAGGAGAGCAATAGAGAAACCTGATTCCCGCCGTCCAGCCCCTTGCGCGGCGATTCCCGCCGGGCGCCGGCGCAACCCCGCGCGGCACAGCCCACCGGCGCCGCCCCACATCTCTGCGCGTCGCCTCCCGCAAGCAGCGACGGAATTCCGCCGCCCCCCAAATCGATTGGAGCCCACCGGCCGCCAAATCGATTGAAGCCCAAGCCGTCTGCCCTCTGCTCCCTCTGCTCTCCTCCAGGCGCAAGGACCGAGCGCTAGTGCTCCGCCCTGGCCCCGATTTGCCATCCCGCCGGCCCCCAGCTCTGATTTCTTTCCCGCTGGCCCCCTCAGCCCGAGGTGACTCTGTTTCTCTCTTCGTCTCCCCCTCCTGTCTGTTTTTCCTCTCTGTTTTTTAATAGTTGTACTCCCGGCTGACTGATGTACTCCGCCTTGGCTAGTGCCTGCTTGTGTACTGTCTACTTTTACTTTGTTCAATGGGTGCAGATTGCAGTGGTTTAATGCCCCTGTCTATACTTTATCATGCTTATTATTATGGTCTGGAACTCTATTTTCTTATGCTAAGAATTAAGAAGTGATAATATGTATGCTTGTTAATTTTAGTGACATTATATATTAAGTTGTTTGTATGGCGTCGCCTAGGCATCCGCCTAGTTCGCTAGGCGTCCGGAAGGGGGTCGCTCGCCTCGCCTCGCCTTACCGCCTTTTAAACCATGGCTCCACCACTTCTTGGGGGTCACTGTGGAGACCCGCTCTTCTGGCCTCTTTCTTCACCAGAGACAGTATGCTCTTGATATCCTGGAGCGGGCTGGCATGTCAGATTGCAAGCCTGTTCTACTCCTGTTGATACTCAGTCGAAGCTGTCTGCGGATTCGGGTGCTCCTGTGGCTGATCCTACTGCCTTCCGGAGCCTTGCAGGGGCCTTGCAGTACCTCACCTTCACCAGGCCGGACATTGCTTATGCTGTTTAGCAGGTTTGCCTCCACATGCATGATCCCCGGGAGTCTCACCTCACAGCATTGAAGCGCCTTCTTCGGTATGTCCGTGGCACTGTTGACTTCGGGCTGGTTCTCCACCGGTCTCCTGCTGCTGAGTTGGTTGTCTACACCGACGCTGACTGGGCTGGATGCCCGGACACTCGCCGCTCTACCTCAGGGTATGCCGTCTTCTTGGGCGGCAACCTTGTCTCCTGGTCGTCCAAGCGGCAACCGGTCGTCTCCGCTCCAGTGCTGAGGCGGAGTACCGGGCTGTCGCTAACGGCGTGGCTGAGGCGTCCTGGCTTCGACAGCTCTTGGCGGAGCTCCACAGCCCGCTCCCCAAGAGCACGCTCGTCTACTGCGACAACGTCAGCGCCGTGTACCTCTCCACCAACCCGGTTCAGCATCAGCGGACGAAGCATGTCGAGATTGACTTGCACTTCGTCCGAGATCGGGTTGCCATCGGCGATGTTCGGGTCTCCATGTACCGACCACCTCCCAGTTTGCCGACATCTTCACGACGGGTCTACCCTCCTCGACGTTCTCGGAGTTTCGCTCCAGCCTCAACATTGCAGGTGGCTAGTTGTGGCTGGGGGGGAGCCCTGTTGTGGGTGTTGTCTTTCTTTGTTGTCCAGTCTTGAACACCGCTGCGCCGGCAGTTCAGACTGCGGGGGAGTGTTGGAGTATAGTGTTGTATATAGCCCATAGGGCCCATGTATACTAGGCCCATCAAGGCCCATGTACAGCAATTATTCCTCTATCACTATCTTCTAATTTCATAATTTTCAGTCACATTCCTTCAATTTGAAGTTATTGCATTTTGGTGTCTATCTCATTAAGTGCTTAGCATTTATTTATCACATATTGATGGATCCATTTTAATCTCTGCTTCTTTTCAGGTTGTACAAGATTTGGTATGCTGCCTGGACGATCCTGAGCTTCCTTTCCTACAGTGGGATGAACTTATGTCAGTTCTAGCAACTAGGCTTCCAAGAAATCTTAAGAGTGAGGTATGAGACAATTAATCTGTCTTAAAGGAAAGATGATTCATTTTAGTAGATAGATTATCTCAATTTTACATATTGGCTTATGTTGTTGAAAGTGTGGTGTCACCAGAGTAAAAGTATGATATTGTATAACACTATTTGCACTGTGCTATATGCACTAGAATCTGTAGTTTGCTGTGTTTATCATGTAAAATCTAAAACTGTTTTCATTTACAATAAAGAATATTTCACTTTAGCATTACCAGATAGAAGGTGAATCTTTCTGTAAGTTTTGTTTCGATTTCTTGATTGTAGTTCTTCTGGTATGTACTTACATAACTCCTTCTATTCTAGCTCTAATATTTTTATCTTTTAATTTCAGTTGGAGGATAAATACAAGGAATACAAGTTGAACTTTTACCATGGGGAAAACAAGGACTTCCCATCCAAGCTGCTGAGCAACATCATCGAGGTCAGTTTTAGGTTTCTTTTATGGTATTGCTTTTGAAACCATTTGTTAATTTAACTATATTTTATTTTGCTAGGCAAATCTTGCATATGGTTCAGAGAATGAAAAAGCTACGAACAAGAGGCTCGTTGAACCTCTTATGAGCCTACTTAAGTCATATGAGGGTGGGAGAGAAAGCCATGCTCATTTTGTTGTCAAGTCCCTTTTTGAGGACTATCTTGCTGTGGAAGAACTTTTCAGTGATGGGATTCAGGTAATCATACCATATCCAAACTGAACAGATCAGCACTGAAAAAAAGGCAAACTGTTCACCCCTTTCCATTCTCCTAGTTAGGAGCACATTTTAACAAATGGCATGTATCTGTAGCCGATAACTTTTGCATGGCGTGAGATGGAATTCACTGGATACAACCTGACATTGTTTGTCTTTAATTGTGCCTTGACAGTCTGACGTGATTGAAACCCTGCGTCATCAGCATAGTAAAGACCTGCAGAAGGTTGTAGACGTTGTGTTGTCTCACCAGGTAAATACTTGATGGTCTGATGACTTTATGCAAATGATCACTGAAATAATCTTTGTTATTGATAGTGTGATTTTGTTCATAGGGCGTGAGGAGCAAAGCTAAGCTTGTAATAGCACTTATGGAAAAGCTGGTTTATCCAAATCCTGCTGCTTACAGGGATCTGTTGGTTCGCTTTTCTTCACTCAATCATAAAAGATACTATAAGGTTCAGTGACTTGAAGTAACCTAGAAATGGGACACTGATTGACAAAAATTAATTGGGTGTGTAAAGTTGTGATTTCCCAACTTGTACTATATACTCCCTCCGTTTCAAATTATAGTTCGTTTGACTTTTTTGACCCTAAGGTTGACCGCTCGTCTTATTCAAAATTTTATGCAAATTATCATATTTTTGTGGTGGCTTGCTATATTGATAAAAGAATCTTCAAAAATACCTTAAATTTGACTATTTTTCCATAAATTTTTTGAATAAGAAGAGCGGTCAAACTTGTGGTAAAAATAGTCAAACGACCTATATTTTGGAATAGAGGTAGTATGTAGCAAAACATGCTGGCTCACCTGCCAATAATATTTTTCAGCCTCTTCTTGTAAAGGATAGCATCCAACTGAAATTTAAGGAACCTGGTGCCTTTGCTTCATGGGAATTTTCTGAAGGCCATGTTGATGCTGAAAATGGACAAGGGGCTGTTTCTGCTCGAAAGAGATGTGGTGCCATGGTTGTTCTCAAATCACTTGAATCTGCACGAACAGCCATTGTAGCTGCATTAAAGGATTTGTCACAGCATGCCAGCTCTGAGGGCAACATGATGCACATTGCCTTATTAAGTGCTGAAAATGAAAATAATTTCAGGTATGTTCGTGTGCAATATCAGGTCGAATGGAATTTGTCTGTGATCTGTGTAACTGAATCCGTTTCTTTCAGCAGTGATGATCAAGCTCAACATAGGATGGAAAATCTTACCAAGATACTCAAGGATACTAGTGTCGTAAATGATCTTCGAGCTGCTGGTTTGAAGGTTATATGCTGCATTGTTCAAAGAGATGAAGCACGCATGCCAATCCTCTTATAGGTATTTTCAACCTAAGCTGACAATGGCTAAAAAATTGTAGGTATTTGAAACAGCACTGCAGAAGTCATGGCAGTCCAATGGCTCCAGTGGAAGTAGTAAAACTTATGTGAAGGCAACTGAGCTGGTGTTTGCTGAAAAACATGGGTCTTGGGGCACTCCTATAATTCCCATGGAGCGAGAATTGGTCTGTTATTAAAATTACTGCATGTTTTGCTATATTCTTATCTTATTGTTTGCTTATTTTCTACACTATGTATAACTTATTTTGCCTATTATGAATACAGGATAAGTTGAAAGTGAAAGGATACAATGAAATGAAGTATACTCCATCACGTGATCGTCAATGGCATATCTACACACTAAGAAATACTGAAAACCCCAAAATGTTGCATAGGGTACTTTTTCGAACTATTGTCAGGCAACCCAATGCAGGCAACAAGTTTACATCAGCCCTAATTGGCAACCCTGAAATAGGAGGCCCTGAGGAATCTTTGTCATTTACATCAAATAGCATCTTGAGATCGTTGATGACTGCTATTGAAGAATTAGAGCTTCGTTTTCAGCCCTGAACAAGCTTCTTGGGCGGGAAGTGTACAGTTCCCACATGCAGTTGGGTGGTCCTAAGATCATGGCAACCAATGGTGTTGTCCACTTGACTGTTACAGATGACCTTGAAGGTGTTTCCAACATATTGAGGTGGCTTAGCGAAATATTTATGGCTTGCCTATTAGGTTGGTCATCTTAACAAAGCTTTTCATTTTTAATCAGGAGTACAATTGTCGATGTTGGCCAAGATGAAGCTACTGCTTGTTCACTTTTGAAATATTCGTGGTGTAGATGACAGCCAAGGGAAATGGTTGGGTGGTATGTTTGACAAAGACAGCTTTGTGGAGACATTTGAAGGATGGGCGAAGACTGTGGTTACTGGCAGAGCAAAGCTTGGAGGAATTCCTGTTGGTGTCATAGCTGTGGAGACACAAACCATGATGGAGCTTATCCCTGCTGATCCAGGCCAGCTTGATTCCCATGAGCGATCTGTTCCTCGGGCTGGACAAGTGTGGTTCCCAGATTCTGCAACCAAGACAGCTCGGGCGTTGTTGGATTTCAACCGAACTATCTTCCCATTTAATTATGTTCTGAAGTTGTAACTACAAATGTTACTAGTCACACTTGCACCGTTGATGTAAGTTGTCCCTAAGTTTTCTTATTTTGTGTTGCACACATTAAAATATAAGTCATCATGTGCTTCTTATATATTTTGAACTGTCACTCCATTTAATTATTTTCTGAAGCACATAGCATTTCTAATGGTTTTAGATCTACCGGGAAGTGGAAGATACAGAATTGCAGAAGTTAGTATGGTGGTTGATAGCAAAATAAATCCAGACCGCATAGAGTGTTATGCTGAGAGGACTGCTAAAGGAAATGTTCTTGAACCTCAAGGGTTAATTGAAATCAAGTTCAGGTCAGAGGAACTCCAAGACTGTATGGGTAGGCTTGATCCAGAGTTGATAAATCTGAAAACAAAACTCCAAGGTGCAAAGCTTGGAAATGGAAGTCTACCTGACATGGAATCCATTCAGAAGAGTATAGAAGCTCGTACAAAACAGTTGTTGCCTTTATATACCCAGATTGGCGCATAGCATTTCTAATGGTTTTAGATCTACCGGGAAGTGGAAGATACAGAATTGCAGAAGTTAGTATACCATTCTGCTTCTTCGTCTGCTAGTCCTCTGCATGGTGTTGCGCTGAATAATCCATATCAACCTTTGAGTGTCATTGATCTAAAACGCTGCTCTGCTAGGAACAACAGAACTACATATTGCTATGATTTTCCACTGGTGAGTTGACACCTCTCCCTCTCTCTCTCTCCCTCTCCCTCTCATAGGTACTTTCAACCTAAGCTGACAATGGCTAAAAAATCGTAGGTATTTGAAACAGCACTGCAGAAGTCATGGCAGTCCAATGGCTCCAGTGGAAGTAGTAAATCTTATGACAATAGGAAGCACTGAATGGGATGATGATGATGCTTTTGTTGCCTGGAAGGATAATCCTGAAAACTACAAGGGATATATCCAAGAGCTAAGGGCTCAAAAGGTGTCTCAGTCGCTCTCCGATCTTGCAGACTCAAGTTCAAATCTAGAAGCATTCTCGCAGGGTCTTTCTACACTATTGGATAAGGTAAGCATACTGTCTGCTGGTTTTATCAATTATTATTTGTAATTTGTAATTAACTTGGGTTCCAACTGGTGCTATCTTCTGCATCTCACTTCAGAGTTCCTATTTCGATTTCATGTTGCTAGACACTCACCGTGCATCTAGCCAAATCATGGTTCTAAATTTCTAATACCTACAGGTTTTTGTGTAACCATTTCCATCTCCTCACTTGTTCCTTCTTTGGATGATTGTTCAGATGGATCCCTCTCAGAGAGCCAAGTTTGTTCAGGAAGTCAAGAAGGTCCTTGGTTGATGAAATGATACCAACACATCCAACACAATGTGCACGCTACATGTTTTTGTTCAAGTACATACATAGAAGAATATTGCTCAGCCTTGATTGATCATATCTGATCTGAAACGACCAGTACTTGATTAAGTTTGTTCTAGTGGACCTGATCCTGTGGTTGATGTAAGCACTAAGCTTTGGGGCAGACAAATGACAGTTAGCAAGGGCACAAGCGAATCTGTGTTCTGGTTTTGCAGTGGTCCAGGAAGGCACAAAGTTGTTCGGTGTAGTTCTGTGATGTATTACCTGCGGTTCCATTCTGTAATTTTAGGGTGTATCATGTGGATACTAGCATACAGTTGAGTGGTTCAATTAAATTTTGAACTCGAATAATATGTTTTGTAGGCATGTGTAGCTGTACAAGAAATAAATGTTGTTGAATCATTCGGCATTAGTTGTGATACATTTCCCTTAGCTTCATGACAAAGAGGTAAAACTAGCCTTTCCGTGATTGTCATGTGGTTGTGTATTGGATTATCAGGAGACCAGAATTCTGGGAACATATTCAGACATCTCTCTTCGTTAATTTGGTCCTGCTGTAGGTCATTGCGGATTTCAAGAATACCTGATACCAGTTAGGTCGCTACTAAAGTTCTTGTGTTTGTTGTTGCACTGTCCACAAAGTGAACGCGTCTTCTGGATTCTAGTGTAGAATGTAATTGTTACTCTGCAATGATCGCATAGGATGATGTTTTGTTACAGCTGCTAACAGCCTCCTCTGGTGCTCAACCTCCAGCACTTATTTTTTACTCACCTACGGATGTCTGAGTTCACTCGTTTCTGTGAATTTCGATAGGACAGCACTTTACTAACGCCAATATTTTTGCTTTGTTGATTGATGCTTGCATTGACTCTACATTTCTGTAACTAGGACACACTTCTCCAGTTTTATTTTGTGACTAATCATCATACACCGATTAGGACTTGATCACTTTGCCTGTTGCAGTGCAATGCTTTGCACACAACCCCTCCCTGTTGGATTATCCAAGTGCGCTACGCTTTTGTTCGTACAAGTGCCATGGCTGCAGGAAATTATCAGTTCGCGATGGTTCTATTCATAACTTGTATTTTGCCTCTTAGATAATCTATTGAGCTAACTTGTGTTTAATGTGGTTCATCACATCATGTTACTGTGTGAAGACTGACCGAGACTAATCATCACATCAACCATCCTATTTGTTTGGATTATCAGCTACCAGCCAGCAGTATTTTTCTCTCAGCAAAAACCAGCACCAGCCAGCCGAACAGTGCCGGAGCCACCAGAAAAAACATACATTGGGAACGTTGAATTTGTGCATGTTATTGGCTGAACTCATGCTAGAGACTAATCATCGTTATGCTGGACTTCTTGTGCCTTGTGGAACTCCTCGTTATTATTAAATTAATATATGTTTCCTGTTGCCTTGTGCTGGACTAATACTGTTGTTGACGTAAAATCAGCACCTTACGCCAAGCACACAGCAAGCCGAATTAGCTAGCTTCACACGTAGCCCGTTTGAATCCGAAAGCGTGCCAGTCAATTTTCCCTGCAAACTGACAAAGAAAGAAAATGTTTAGATAAAATCTGGAACATGCCGGATGATACCAGACAGTTCCATATCTACGACTACAAAGCCAATTTTGAATGACATATAGCTACAAACAAGCTATCTGTCAACAATTAAAGCATCATTCGGTAATCGGCAAAACATGTAAGAAAAAGTACTGTCGAACACATGACGTCAGCATGACGAAAGATCGGTATTTAATTAAGTAATCCTTGCAGCACAAAATCATAACCGATTAACGAGGACAAAAGCATGATAAATAAAAAGCGAAAGCATTACCATAGATTTTTATTAAACAAGAATGCATAGGTTAAAAGCACTAATCTACCGCATGTCTAGATACTTTCGAACCCGTCAAGTATAAAACAAACAAGTTAATCTACCGCATGATACAACTTGTTTGAAATCACACCCCCAACCAAGAATAGATCAATCTACCGCATGATATAGTCTAAACATGGAAGGCTAAAAGCATTCATTATTTTCAACAAAAACATCATGAGCATGTTTCACCCGCGAAGAGACTACCGAATACAGCTATATAGCCGGATCGGATTCCATAAAGAAAGAACAAACGTTGTTAATGACGATAAATCTATCAGATCGAATCGAGTTCTAATCCACCGGATGATTAGCTCTAAAATGACCCAAAAACCTGCATCTACCGCATGATACCCGGTTCTGTCAAGATCTACACAAGACCAAAAAGTTTGAACCCGCAATATGTGACAATCTAGATTGACTCGAATTCGGCTATGGGAAGACCATGATTTACATGTCATGTTATGAGCTAAAACCGAATCTAATCAATCTAAATTGGGCAAAGGAGTGTTAATTAAATTAAACACAAAAGTAAAACTCAAAACAACACAAGGTAACTTAAAGAATCTATTAGATATTGCCAAATCTAATAGAGCCGATAACTTGCTCCAAGCTAAATCTTAGCCTACCGCATGGCTCATGATCTACCAAGAGAGCCTTCTTGAACCAAGCTAAAATCCACCGCATGATACTAAGCATGATACAAGGTTGCCGATACTTACGGAGGTCGACGGATCGATGATTCCCCTCGGAAGAACTCGACGACACGACTAAAAGAACTCGAAAGTTGGCGCAGGGCCGGTTTGTTGTATAATTGTTCGATTCCCATTACAATCACCACGGGTCTATATTTATACCCAGGTTTTGACACGACTCCTAATCGATTACGATTACAATATTTATTTCTAAAAATAAACGTCGAAGCGCCATATTCATCTCATACTCATCGTCAAATCAGCCTTTTCCTTATATTCAATCCACGTCATCACGCGTTCCCGAATGCTTCTGTGGAACAGCTTCTTTGCCGAACGACGATGGGCTCCCGACCGCAGAACGTCTTTACCGAATGCTTTGAAGAAAACCTTCCTTGCCGAATGATATTTTTTACCAAATCTGGCCCACACATCAGCCTCTTGCTGGTGCCATTTTTTGGTGTTAACACATGCCCCTTCAATTTCGGGACAAAAGATAATTTTATCTCGGAATTGACCAGAAATACTCAACGTCTCTAGGTTAAATCTGCTCAATGCCCACTTTTCTTCTTTTAAATCTCCGGAGTTCCCGTCCAGATCCAAACCCTAGCTCATCGGCTTCTTCAAGCTCCAATCTTCAAATGGCGGACCAAGATCAAGCCCTCCGAGTAAATTTCATTCCCCTTAAGTTCATTCGGCATTACCCCTTTTTTGAATTGCATCTTAAATTTTCTTCTCGCCTCCTTCTGTTCTTGATAGGCCCTAGCTGCCGAAATCTTGATTCCCATTGAGGAAAAAGCAACATCTTATTTCCTCGGGCCCGTAGGAGATTCAGACCCCTCCGAGCTTATTGCGGCCGAATCCCAAAGGATTCCCTTCAAGACCTCATTGACAAAGCCTCGCGAATGGCAAGATACTTTCAAGAACTGGCCTCTGCCCCCAATCGCTGGCTGGAGAAACTGGTACAGGAGGATATTTGATGACAAAAGCCTCCAAACAAAGAACTGGGATAATCTTCATATTTTGCACTGCCTAGAGTTATCTCTAGCCGAAACACCTAAGAATGAGAGCCTCCTGATTGTAGCCTGTCATTTTTGGTCCAATGGTGCAAATGCTTTTATTTTTGGTCATGGACCAATGTCTCCCACCTTGGCCGATGTTTACATGATGACCGGCCTGAATGTTACAGGAACTGTGCACCCGTATAAGCATAAAAGCTCCTCCAAGCAAACAGGAGTGAAGACAGGAGTTGGATATAAAAAATATATCCAGAATTATATGTCTGAGGGCCCTCTGACCGATGTTGAATATAGAGCCTTTCTGAACATGTGGCTATGCAGATTTATCTTCTGTGGTAAAACCAATGAGCCAACCTTGAACCATATCGTGATGGCTGAAGATCTGGCTGCTGGTACACTTATCCCCCTCGGGAAGTATTTTCTGGGAAGTGTTTATCATATGCTCCATCAAACCACTCATCTGATGCATACCAGCAAGAAAATCCCCTGTGTTAATGGTCCTTGGTGGTTCGTTCAGATGTGGTTACAGTTGTATATGCACCAGATTGTCACCATTGATCTCAACAATCGGCACTTCCCTTCAATTAACTACAAGGAAGGAGAAACTCAAAGCACCAAAGGTTGTCAAACCTATGACCTATGGAGAAGCTGCCTCTACTGTGTCTGTCAACAAGAACATTGGTGAACTGTTCGAGCTTTTCTCTAGGGGTTTTGCTTACCCTCTCTGGTTCCCTTATCTGGACAATGATAATCTTACTCTTCCTTGTGAGTTCAGCTTTGACACTGGATGTGTAGATGTACAATCCACAGCAATTTTCAATGCTTTCATCTAGCCTTGCATTCTGCCAGCAGAATTTTGTGGAGGGAGGCTGGTTCAGAGCACTTTTGAGTATTATCAGCCAAACATGATGGTCAGGCAATTAGGCTGTGGCCAAGTGCCCCCAAGATTGTTCCTTCATGAATTCCTCAAGCCCAGGGAGATTATCAAGGATTCCATAGAAACAAGAAGGATCTTTGATTATAAATGCTGCACCACCATTTATGCACCTGAACCTTTTGTGCCAATAACATCTGTTCATCCTTCTTTCACCCTCTGGTGGCAAGAATTTCATGATCACATCTTCAACATCCAATTCATCCCTTCCGTCTCGAATTAGTGCCTGACTACCAGCCAATTTCAGAGGTAATATGCCCATCCCTCATCTGTTTTAATAACATTCCTCCTATTGATTGTGACCTCGCCATTTTGCAGGACATAGTACCTGCCCCTTTTGCCTGGACAATCCTGTATAAAATTGCAGGTCCAATATCTGCTTTGGGGCATCAATCTCCTACCTTGGCTCAGCTGATGTCTAGGCAGGCCACTCTAGACCCAATTCTCACTAGGCCATCTTCTGCCAAAAGGAAGACCCCTTCTCTACTTGCTTCCTCAGCTGTAAAAAAGAAAAGAACAAGCAGCAGAAAAACTATCCAGGTCATAATCCTCCCCCCTCGAGTATAATGCTATTTTCATCCTGCTCATCTCTATCTTTTTACTATTTCAGGCCAAGACACAGCAATTAACAACCATCACAGACTCTGCCGGTGCTTCATTAACTGGTATAAATTTTACCATCTTATCCACTCTTTTTCATCGGCACTCATCCCTTATTAGTTGCAGAACAAACCTCGATGGATCAAATCTTGGAGAGCCCCTCTTCTCATCATGATTCAGCTCCAGCTTCACCAACTCTTCCTCAACCAGAAGCTTCACCCTCACCAAGAAACTCTCCAATTTCTCCTCAGCATGACACACAAGACCCTTCTATCGAACCTGAGAAGCCTCCTTCTCCTATTCAGGAAATCAGAAACAAGGTAAGCATAGCCATCCATTCTTTTCTTTTTCTTCCCAATAAATTATTATTAATGCACCAAGAATTTTCTTTCAGGAGAAATCTGCTTCATCATCCAGTTATTCCTTTGCTATGGATGATTTAATCGTTGAACAAGGAGAAGAAACATCTTCTGGTCAAGCTCTATCAAAGGAAAACCAAGCAAAGCTGAAAGATATCTTTTCCTTGCTGCACAAAGGCATTCAAGATCAAGTCAAGGATGCTGATCTTTTAAGGGATGTGCTTGAATCTATCGATCAAGGTCTCCCTGCTGATATCAAAGCCTCCTTGGAACCAGTCTCCCAATTGGACAATCATTTTGCTGCAGTGAAACAGGCTCTAAAGAATCAATCCTCTCAACCAGCTTTGGAACAAAGGAGAACCACAGCCAAACAATCTGTGAAAGATTTGCACTCTCAAGCCCAGAGCAACAGAGAGTTGCTAGCCAGATTGCAACCTGCACTTGAACTAAAGAAAACCAGAAAAGCTGAGCTAGAGGTTGAGCTGAGAAATCTATCAGCTGAAATTGAAGCTGATGAGAAGAAGATAGCCGAACTTCCTGAATTGACAAAGGAGATACGAAAGGAAGCTTCAGCAGCCTTGAACGAGGAAAAGCAGCTCAAAACAAAACTTTCTTCTCTGGCCAAAACCCAAGAAGCTGATAAGAAGCTACTGGAGAACATTAGCAATATGATATCAAATGCTAGAAATGTAATCTCAAAATATTTGGGTGTGTAATTGTAACAAACAATCGGTAACCGAATGCTTTATTAATTTTGCAGTTTCGCCATCCCTTATTTCTGTTTCTGCTTCCTTGTGAATGACTCATTCGGCAAAGCTGGCTATAATAGTGTCATTCTCGAAAGGCAACTCAAACATAGCACAGCCGAATTTCATTTGGCCAAACCGAATATGACTCAGCATGAATCCCAAACGACGCGGAAACCGTTCGGTTCGAGAGTCCTCTCCACCTTCCGAACTTTTTGGGATACGCGCCACGATCTCCGGCCACGATTTCTTTGTTAGTTCCATAAATAAGAACCTCGAGTGCCGCTAGCCTTTCATCAAATCTTCTGCCTTCCAAGCTTCTGCCAGCTTGAGCTTTTTCTTTTCCCAAGCACAGTAACCACAAGAAAACCCCAATGGCCAACAACAATGGAAGGCGACCGGCCGCCGACGAAGCTGAAGGAAGCCGCGCCGGCGCTCGTCGAAGGTGGTGATTGTCTGCCTCGTCTCATTCTTTCCCCCAGATTTTGCCTTTTTTCTGATAACTTTCTTTGTTTTTTCCAGGCTCATCCAATGGAACCCTGTTGTTGCTTCGACTGCGGCCCTGGCTGTGGCGGTTGATTCCTCGGATTCGTCCAGTCGATCTTCCAGGTCCAGCTGGGACTTGCGCTATTCAGATAGCGATGCCCGCCGGTTCATGAGAGAGCGTGACGAGACCCGTCACGAGCTGGAGGTCATCTCCAAACAAGCTGGGACTGCGGACCTCGAGTGGCAACATCAACGCAAGCAGCTGCTCGAGACCATCGACGGTGAGCCCCGCAACCCGCTCAGTTTCAATCTGTCTTCAAATAACATTAATCTGTCGTCCCTTCGTAATTTCGCAGATCGTGACGCCGAGCTCAATCGACTGAAGGCACTGGTAGAGATATTGGCGAATAAGGTGAATGCCCAAGGGGATACGCCAGAAGCTCGCCTTGGTGCAGTAGCAGGCCGTATTGACGAGGTGGCCCTTCATGGCGTCCGTCTGGGCACCTTTGTGGGTCTAGTCGCCATGTCGACACACACCGGTACTGACTACTCCAGGATGCCGCTCGGCTTCGCCAACGGCAATCCTGAGGATATCGATGACATCGATGCCTCCATTGATCGTCTTGATGGTCATGGCGCCGCTATCGCCGATTCCATCCATCCCCAGTCTGTCCTGAACAGGCTGTTTCATTAATTTGTACTAGGGATCATGGAATTTTGGCAATGAAACTTATCTTTTGCAGTCCCTTTGTGATAATTTTGTTGTGCTCATGATGTAAAATATTTGCACTGAGGGCAATACACTCTAGTATTGGCCATTTTCCTTATGTTGGAATTTTTTGCTCTGAAGGCGGCTTCTTCCCGAACGTCGGCTATTTTCATTATTCTGACATTTAGCATACTAATCAAAGATCAATTTCAACACTAGGATAATATCTCTTCAAATATCTCCCATTTATAGCAGCAGTAAATTCTTCCCCCAGTAAAGTTTTCAAAATGTATGCATTTCCAGGCACGCATCTAATCACTCTGAAAGGACCTTCCCAATTTGGGGACCACTTACCGAATGCACTGTATTTAGTCCCAATCGGCAACACTGCTTTCCAAACCAAATCCCCTTCTGTAAACTGCTTGACCTTTACCTTCTTGTTGTAATATTTAGCAACTCGCATCTTATTTTTCTCAATATTTTCCAAAGCCCTGAGACGAATCATATGCAAATCCTCCAATTCGTCCATCATCAAATCATTGTAATCTTGAAAACTTAAATCCTTCTACAACTTTATCCTCCTTGAGTCTGACTGCATTTCCCATGGCAAGATAGCATGGTGTCCATATACCAACTCATAAGGAGACGTTTGCGTAGCTCCATGAGGAGCCATTCGGTAAGCCCATAAGGCCTCATTGAGTACCGAATGCCACTTCCTTGGCTTCTGATCAATTTTCTTCTGTATAATTTTAATCATGATCTTATTGGAAGCTTCTGCTTGACCATTAGCTTGGGCATAATAAGGAGAATAATTTAATAATCTGATCCCCATACTTTCAGCAAAATTTCTGAATTCTGAAGATGTAAACTGAGTCCCTTGATCTGTAGTAATCGTCTGAGGAATCCCGAATCTATAAATGATATATTCTTTAACAAATTCAATCATATTCTCTGATGCCACCTTCCTCAATGGAATTGCCTCGACCCATTTAGTGAAATAATCCGTTGCTAAGAGAACAAATTTATGCCCCTTGCTAGATGGAGGATTTATTTGGCCGATTAAATCTATCCCCCACCCCCTGAATGGCCATGGTTTGATAATAGGATTTAGAGCTGACGCTGGAACTCTGTGAATGTTTCCAAACCTCTGACAATCTTGGCATCCCTTGTAATATTCAAAGCAATCTTCCAGTATTGTCGGCCAATAATACCCAGTTCTTCTAATAACCCATTTCATTCGAAAAGCCGACTGATGCGCTCCACACAACCCATCATGCACTTCACTTATCAATTTCTTTGCTTCTTCTTGATTCAGGGAATGTAGCAACACCCCATCCAAGGATTTATAATATAAATTTCCATCAAGAAGAACAAACTTTATAGCTTTATCCCTGAGCTTCCTAGAAACCTTTCGGGATGGATTCTCCAAATAATCAGCAATCTCTTTTCTCCAATCATCTTCTGCCAGATTACTTCCAAAAGTATACACATCACTGGCAAACACCTCTTGATTCTCTCTGTAACCCGAAGCACTTTGAGCTAATCTGTTTGCTTCTTCGTTACCCCCTCTAGGAATATGTCGTAGAATTACTGACTGAAAGCCCTTTAAGATTTGCTTGCATTCTTCATAGTAATTCCTTAGGATATCATTTCTGCACTCATATTCGCCTTCAATTGTTTTATGACTAATTCTGAATCTCCAAAAATTTCGACTGCAATGGCCTTTGCTTCTTTCAAATATTGGAGCCCTTTGAGCAATGCCTCATACTCAGCTTGATTATTGGTGAAAATAGGTCGAATAGGAATGGCAAATTCAAATACTTCTCCTTTAGGTGAAACTAATAAAATACCTGCTCCACCACCTTTATAACATGAAAATCCATCAAAGAATAACACCCAAGGGGTAATTTCAGGCAAATTAATTGATGAATCACGATGTTCAATAATAAAGTCAGCAATAATCTGTCCCTTAATAGCTTTTGCCGACTCAAACCTCAATTCAAATTCAGGCAAGGCTAAAATCCATTTGCCAATCCTTCCATTTAAAATTGGCATAGACAACATGTGCTTAATCACATTAAATTTTGAATATACAACGCATTCGGCATTTAACAAATAGTGCCGAAACATTGTACAGGAGTAATAAACACATAAGCAAAGCTTCTCTGTAGCTGAATATCTTGTTTCGGGATCAAGCAATTTTCGGCTAAGGTATGCAACTACTCTTTCCTTTCCCTCAAATTCTTGTATGAGGGCCGATCCAATAGTTTGGGCATCGGCCGCCACGTAACTTAAAAGGCTTGTTCAGTCGTGGAGGTACCAATACTGGTGGTTTCTTCATGTATTCCTTAATTTCATCGAAAGCCTTCTGTTGTTCGTCACCCCATACAAATTTTTGATCCTTTTTGATTTTCAGCAGTGAAGAAAAAGGCAACACCTTTTGTGACAAATTTGATATGAATCTTCTTACAAAATTGATCTTGCCAAGTAATGATTGCAATTCCTTAAGATTAGTTGGAGGAAAAATTTCATCAATGGCCTTCATACTTTTCTTGCCAACTCCTATCCCTCCTTCATGCACCAGAAATCTCAGAAATTCTCCGGCTGAAACTCCAAAAGCACATTTGTTCGGGTTCATCTTAAGCCCATGTTTCCTAATGCACTCTAGAGTTTTCCTTATGTCAGTCAGATGCGATTCATGATCCAATGACTTGATCACAACGTCATCAATATATATCTCCACAATCTTGCCAATTAATTCGTGAAAAATATAATTCATAGCCCTCTGATAAGTTGCACCAGCATTCTTTAATCCAAACGTCATGACAATCCACTCAAACAACCCTATATGTCCAGGACATCTGAAAGCTGTTTTCACTATATCCTCCAATGCCATAAAAATCTGATTGTACCCTGCATTGCCATAAATTTCCATCAAGAAGAACAAACTTTATAGCTTTATACCTGAGCTTCCTAGCGAGTCAGCAATAGGCATTGGATATCCATCCACGGGTGTAGCCCTGTTCAGATCTCTAAAATCTATGCAAACTCTCATCTTTCCATTTTTCTTATAGACAGGAACAATATTAGAGATCCAATCCGCATATTTGCATGGCCGAATGAAATTTGCGTCCAGTAATCTTTCAATCTCCTTTTTCACATCGGCCAACACTTCTTCCTTGTAGATTTTTCGGGGTGGCTGTTTGTAAGGTTTATAACCAGGCTTGATCGGCAACCGATGCTCAACAATAGAACGGTCCAAACCAGGCATCTCCGAATAATCCCAAGCGAAGCAATCTCTGTATTCCTTTAATAGCTTAATCAACTTTTCTTTGAAAACTGGATCCAAGTTAGCACTGATGAACGTCGGCCTTGGCTTGTCGCCATCCTCGATGTCTACTTCTTCCAATTTATCGGCCGACACAAATCCACGTCCTAACTTCCCATCAGTTCCATCAATCGGATTCTCCATTAAAAATTACTATGAGAGCCGACTGCTTCGATCGGCTGTTGATCACTGCCGACCGGTTCAACAGGACCTTCTCCCCAATCCTTGCCTGAGAAACAATCTATGCCCTGATATTCCCAGAAAGCTGGTTCTATATTCACCACGCTTATTGAATCATCTGCTTGGACAATTTCCACCTCATCATCTATCCACTGAATAAGCTGTTGATGCATAGTAGATGGAATACAGCAATTTGCATGGATCCAATCCCTTCCAAGCAGCAAACTATATGCCCCTTTGCCTTCAATAACAAAGAAAGTTGTAAGCAGTATTTTAGATCCAATCATCAAGTCCACATGTACACATCCTTTGGTGTCTGAAGGATTTCCAGCAAAATCGTTCGGAACTATGCTTGTTGGCGACAAATCTTCAGGGCCCATGCCAAGCTTTCTGAATGTAGTGTATGGCATCACATTAACAGCAGCTCCACCATCGACAAACATCTTAGTTAATGGCTTCCCATTGACAAATCCTCTTAAGTACAGTGGTTTCATGTGTCGATTCTTCATTGGCTTCTCAAAAATAGCTTGCTTATTCAGCATCAATTGTGCCATTAACCCAAATTGCTCGGCTTCATCCATCTCTGACAATATTTCTTCCTGTACAATTTGATTAGCTGGAGCCATGAATTCATTCGGCAAAAAACATACCATGCATGTAGGAGCCGAACGGCCAGGTTCATCAGGTCTGTCTTTTGGGCGCCATATTGATCTCATCTTAGTCCCTGCCTGCTTCAATTGTTGATTTCTCAGGCGCTGTACTCTTCTCTTTTGGCTCTTCCTTAAACCAGGTGGGCACCACTGTCCCTTTTGCCAGACATATCCATGATCTTCTTCTTCTTCTTCTTCTTCTTCTTCTTCTTCTTCATGATCAATCCACCAGTGATCAGCATACCTTTTCCTCGGTTGACCATCATTCTCATATATCTCTAGGCGCCGACCATCACTAGTATGTATTCTTCCAATTCTTTCATGGACGGACCGGCGATTGGCAGTATCTAGCCTGTATTCAACATATCTATCATTGCATTCAGGACAATTATTCCATGTGGGAAGCTTTAAACCCTCGTTCCATGTCTGAAGAAGGCACATCCCCAATGTGCACGCTCTTGTTCTCGTACATATTCCTCTTGTTCTTCTCTATACCTTTCTTCTTCAAATCTTCTTTCCTCCTCTTCGTACTTGCGCCTCTGGTAGCGCTCCTTTTCTTGCTGTCGCTGCCATTTATTGAGAAGAATACGCGAAGTGACTCTAGGTTTAGAGGATTCTCCAATTTCAAATCGACTATTCAGGAAGCGAGGCTCTTTCTTGTGAATCTGTTCAATCGTGATTTGCCGAGTGGGATCAACCGAGCCATCCTGTCTTGCTTTCTTTGAAGTCAAGACTTTCATCTTTCCTTTCTCTTCAGGTTCGACAGTGTTTATCATATTAACTGAGAACCCAATCATGTTCTGAGGGAACGGGTTACTGTCCAATTTCATCTTATTGTCAAATTTCAGATGCCCCTCTTGGATAGCTTTCTAAATCCTCACTCTAAAGACTCTGCACTCATTGATGGAATGAGAGTTTCTATCATGGAATCCACAATACCTCTTATCTCTTACTCCATCAGGCCGAAGCATAGAATGCCCTTCTGGCAGCTTGATCCGGCCTTCTTTTACGAGGAAATCAAACAGTTTATCTGCTTTAGTCACATCGAAATCATAAGCGCCTTTAGTCTGCTTAATCCACTTCTGACTTACCATAACTGGCTCTTTGCCCCACACTATCTCTGCTGCAGCCACTTCCTCGTTATCCTCATACTCATCCCCTTGATCTGCTCTCTCGAGGAACTGGTTGTAAATGTCAGCTACATCATTGTGCTTAGCAAATCTGGTATCCTTCTTGAAACCATATGCTTGGTTACTCATCAACGCCAATCTCTTTTCAGTACTGCCAATATAGTAGTGAGCATGGAACTTTTGTTCTAGATCCATCCAAGTGCAAATCGACTGAGCAGGCAAAGAAGCAAACCACGTAAAAGCTGGACCTGTCAATGATAGAGGAAAGTATCTAATTCTGAAAGCCTCATCTGCTGAAGCCTCTCCGAGCTGCATCAAGTACCGAGCTATATGTTCCACAGTGCTAGTGTCATCTTGTCCTGAGAATTTAGTGAACTCTGTAGGAACTTTAACTCTGTTAGGCAATGACACCCTCTGGTACCACTCTGGGAAGGGAGACGAGTACATGTACCCCTGATTTTTGGGCTTCAGACCGAACTGATTCTGCAGTACATCGGCCATTCTTTGCACCATGAGGTCAACACTGACATCTTGATTTCCTGGCCTCCCAGCGAGCATTCCTGTCACGCCAACATATCCGGGATTTGGGAGAGCATCAATAGCATTATAATCTATGAACTCTGAATATCCATTCCCATACATATCCCTTTGCAGCCTGTTGTTCAGAGGAGATATCTTGTAGGCAGAAGCAGGTGGATTTCCCGTAGTGCCAAATGCCATATCACCGTATGTACGAGTTTTCAGCATTGCATGTTGAGGATCCTGCTGCATCAGTTGGCCATTCACATCCTTGGCACCAGAAGCTCCAGTTTCTTCAACAGTTTCTTTACCATGAGGTTTCTGAACTGGTGTTTTAACATTAAAGTATGTTGGGCCCCCAAGTTGCCCGTATGCTTGCTCGAAAGGCTTGTCTACATGCTGAGCAAAGATGTTGACCATTATGTGCCGAAAGTGTCACACCCGGCCCAGTTTGTATGGCCCAGTAGTGGCCCATGAGTGCGGGATGCACGTGTTTAGTGCCACATTGCTAGTTTAGCAAGGGTGGAGGCAACTTATAAGCCTTTGTCTTCCAGCCATAGCACCTTCGGGTTAACCCTTTTACACGAAGCGAGGACGAAAGTGTAAGTAGGGTGCTATGTGTACGCGTGCACGCCCCTTGGGAGGGCTGTGCGAGGCGGCTTTGGAGGGTAGGGTGTTACAAATGGTATCAGAGCCGACCCTCGCGGTTGCGCGTACGGGTAAGTGTGCGGGCATAGGGCGCATGGCGCGTGTGGCCCGGGTAGGACATACGGCATGGACTATGGCGCCGGCACTGGACGTACGGGCGTGCGCTAAGGGGGAACGTTCCGGGACATTTGCCCGTGTGGGTGAGTTGCGCCGACGAGGACGTCGGGTTCTTTGAGGGGGGTGTATGTCACACCCGGCCCAGTTTGTATGGCCCAGTAGTGGCCCATGAGTGCGGGATGCACGTGTTTAGTGCCACATTGCTAGTTTAGCAAGGGTGGAGGCAACTTATAAGCCTTTGTCTTCCAGCCATAGCACCTTCGGGTTAACCCTTTTACACGAAGCGAGGACGAAAGTGTAAGTAGGGTGCTATGTGTACGCGTGCACGCCCCTCAGGAGGGCTGTGCGAGGCGGCTTTGGAGGGTAGGGTGTTATAGAAAGCTATTCAAGAATGCAGCAGTGTGATTGGTCATTGTTTCTCCTAGAGCCTTGTACAACAGGCCAGAGAACTTCTCCCTTTCTTCATCTTCAGTAAGATCAGATTGTCCAGGCAGTAAAACTCTTGGCAAATCTGACTTGAGAAACGGCGCACCACTCCTGTTCTTAGCAAAAGACAGCAAACACTTCTTAATGAACTGCTCTGCAGCAGTCTTCACCATTTGTTGATGTTCTTCAGACAATTCTTCAAGAGTGAAGTCTAGAATGCCCTTCAATTCAGGCATCTTCAAAGCTTGTGTGTCCCACCGGGCGTGCCAAAAAGTGTGTTGACGTAAAATAAGCACCTTACGCCAAGCACACAGCAAGCCGAATTAGCTAGCTTCACACGTAGCCCGTTTGAATCCGAAAGCGTGCCAGTCAATTTTCCCTGCAAACTGACAAAGGAAGAAAATGTTTAGATAAAACCTGGAACATGCCGGATGATACCAGACAGTTCCATATCTATGGCTACAAAACCAATTTTGAATGACATATAGCTACAAACAAGCTATCTGTCAACAATTAAAGCATCATTCGGTAATTGGCAAAACATGTAAGAAAAAGTACTGCCGAACACATGACGTCAGCATGACGAAAGATCGGTATTTAATTAAGTAATCGTTGCAGCACATAATCATAACCGATTAACGAGGACAAAAGCATGATAAATAAAAAGCGAAAGCATGACCATAGATTTTTATTAAACAAGAATGCATAGGTTAAAAGCACTAATCTACCGCATGTCTAGATACTTTCGAACCCGTCAGAGCATAAAAACAAATAAGTTAATCCACCGCATGATACAACTTGTTTAGAATACACCACCAACCAAGAATAGATCAATCTACCGCATGATATACTCTAAACATGGAAGGCTAAAAGCATTCATTATTTTCAACAAAAACATCATGAGCATGTTTCACCCGCGAAGAGTACCGAATACAGCTATATAGCCGGATCGGATTCCATAAAGAAAGAACAAACGTTGTTAATGATGATAAATCTATCAGATCGAATCGAGTTCTAATCCACCGGATGATTAGCTCTAAAACGACCCAAAAACCTGCATCTACCGCATGATACCCGGTTTTGTCAAGATCTACACAAGACCCACAAGTTTGAACCCGCAATATGTGACAATCTAGATTGACTCGAATTCGGCTATGGGAAGACCATGATTTACATGTCATGTTATGAGCTAAAACCGAATCTAATCAATCTAAATTGGGCAAAGGAGTGTTAATTGAATTAAACACAAAAGTAAAACTCAAAACAACACAAGGTAACTTAAAAAATCTATTAGATATTGCCAAATCTAATAGAGCCGATAACTTGCTCCAAGCTAAATCTTAGCCTACCGCATGGCTCATGATCTAACAAGAGAGCCTTCTTGAACCAAGCTTAAATCCAGCACATGATACTAAGCATGATACAAGGTTGCCGATACTTACGGAGGTCGACGGATCGATGATTCCCCTCAGAAGAACTCGACGACACGACTAAAAGGACTCGAAAGTTGGCGCAGGGCCGGTTTGTTGTATAATTGTTCGATCCTCATTACAATCACCACGGGTCTATATTTATACCCAGGTTTTGACACGACTCCTAATCAATTACGATTACAATATTTATTTCTAAAAATAAACGTCGAAGCGCCGTATTCATCTCATACTCATCGTCAAATCAGCCTTTTCCTTATATTCAATCCACGTCATCACGCGTTCCCGAATGCTTCTGTGGAACAGCTTCTTTGCCGAACGACGATGGGCTCCCGACCACAGAACGTCTTTACCGAATGCTTTGAAGAAAACCTTCCTTGCCGAATGATATTTTTTACCAAATCCGGTCCACACATCAGCCTCTTCCTGGTGCCAATTTTTGGTGTTAACAACTGTATAATTATTAAATAATATGCAGCTAGCTTCTCTACATGGACAGACATAACATATCATTTCCTTTTAGACCTTGTTTATTTTAGATTATAATCCATCTAGATTATATAATCTAGATTATAATCTAAGGATTGTAGGTAAAAGTCCATTCTAAAATTACATTGGGATCACAGATAATTTGAATATCCACTGTAGTGATTTTTTTACTATACTACCTATGTCTCATAATCTATTATTATGGAATCTACAAGCAAACAAACAGGACCTTAGTTAATTATGTAGAAGCTCCAAACTTCTTATGCATGTGCAGCACATTCCCTTCTCGTCGGACAAGAATGACATATTGAATTCTTGTCATTAAGTATCGGCAGCATCTTTGGGAGGTCAGCAGTCAGCTCCTTGTATGTACCGACGCATGCCGACAACCTGAGTAGTGGTTATTTCCGAAAACGAAACGACGATAACGACGATATCCATAAGGTAACAATATGCACAGCTTTGCACGAGGTAGAACCTGTTGTTGCAAAAAAAAAAAGACAAAAGATGACTATGTCGGGTTGTCAAAGTACTCTCGTCAATTTCACGTGGTTCTTCGACCAATCCAAGATAAGTTCTTTATTTACAAGAGTCACATCATCTAAACAATTTTGAGTTAACGAATGAAATTGACCACGTGAAATAGTTTAGAAGAATCCCTCTCACCCCAATACTTTGAAGCAAGCAAACACGGTGAAAACAAAGGAGTTTCCTGATGTATGAGCCCCCCCCCTGCTCCGGTGACACCACAGGTGGCCCTCTAATTTCACCTGCTAATTACCCTGGTTACCCTCAAGGCTCATGTTAATTAGCCCACCACTCTATGATCTGTTAGGTGTTGGCCTTTGATGGTATAAGCCCGTTAATTTCCCCTTTGTCATTCTAGTTTATTTACTACACTACATTTTAATCTATTTGGGGGCATTGTGACTTATAGTTGTTGGACAATAAAGTTAAAATAACACATTGATTTAAATCTATCAGTGGCTAGAATAATATCGGTAAGTAAATTTAGAAGACCATATATGGTTCAATAGATTTACTTCTATAATATTGTTATTGTCCATGTTATATACGAGTTATACTGTATTGCTTAAAAAAATTCTTTCTGAGGACATTTTTTACTTAGCATCTTGGCCCCCCTATGGTCAAATCCTGGCTCCGCCCCTGGTATGAGGCATACATTTACCTCCATAAACTCATGAGGATGAGGATGGGCCATCACCACACTCGTTTCATAGTCCTTGTGAAGCAAACATATCTCGAAATAGTCCTCCACCGACAACCATTTCTTCACCACGGAGCAAGGAAACATGGTGAAAAAGGAGGTTTCCCATTATATGAGGCATATATTTTTCCCTCTCCATAGATTCATGAGGATGAGTAATAGGCCATCACTTTGCTCATTTCAAAGTCTACTTGAAGAGAGACAAGCAAATCTCAAAACTGCCTTCCGACTAACTAACAACTAAATGTGGCGAAAAAGTGAAAAAAAGAAGTTTCCTTACATGGGCATACATTTTTTATATAATTTAGGTGATTAAGTCTTAGATATTGCTAGAAAACAATTGTCAGGTGCCTAGAAAAAGAAAACGAGAAAACATGATGATCAACTATGTTACAATAAAGATTGAATGGCTTAGCTATATGCAACATTGAGAAGGATATCTTAGACAAGATACATCATCTTGATATTGTTCTTAATGATTTTGAATCAATAAATGCTCAAAGAAGTTCTATTTAAGGATGTTGATGGGGTCATGGGGCTTAGTTATTATTCGAGGTAATCATACTCATTTTATTTTTCCATTCTTTTAGTTTTTACTATAGACGTTATTCATCAAGAATTATATATTTGTCATAGCACTATTTTTATTTTATCATGTTTTCTAAATTAAAATAATACTCTAAAGGGCCCATAATATCTTGTTTGCTGGAGGGGCCTTAAAATCATAGAATTAGCCTTGTTTGCATGAAGCATACAAAAGTAAATAAATTACAAGTAAAGATGGAAATAGGCAAAAGATGATACATGTGAATTATATGGTTTGATTTTTTGCTTGTATAATCAAAGAAAAGGAAAAAAATGTATGAGGATTGATGAAGGTCACAATATTGGGAAGGAAAGGGATAGATGGCTTAGTCATTCAAGAAGAAGTTCATATGGTAGCTCATTTGATCACAACATCAAGCATTCAAGCAATAGGAATAAAGATAATGAAAATAAGACCATGTTAGACAAGTAGAATACATGTGTTCATATTGATGGTAAGAGATGAGTGATCAATAGCAATGGTGAATCAAATGGTATTTTAGGATAGCTTGCTTTACCACAATATTGATATAAAAGCAAATATTCAAGTAAGGATCATTATATTGATAGAACAGAATTCATTGAATGCTTATTGTTGATGCAAGTCGAAGCTTTACTATGAGTAGAAAGATGTCAAGAAAGCGAGCTATGGGGTACTCAACAAGGATGAAAGGTAAGTGGCCGAAGAACCTTTGCTATGGTGAAGAAGCTATTACTTTGGAGACTTTGAGGTACTAATCAAGCCATGAAGAGAGAAATGTTGCAAAGCATCCAATCATTATTGGATTAAGGTGACTGTGTATATGAAGTTGTTTTTTGATCATTTTGATTGATAATCGCATGTCACTAGTTCTAGGATGGCGTGCTCAAGAGACAAAAATGGGTGCACCCTTATGATATAAAAACTAAAGAAGTGGCTATGATCAAGTTATTCAAAAACTCAAGAGATTGAACTAGGTTTATATTCGATCTTTAGTATAGGTATACCACCGTACTAAGAGGGATACGACAACACTTGCATATGGTGTTCTTGGTGCTTGTTTTTAGTCGGGTTGGGTTGCTCTCTGAATAAGCTTTCCTTAGAACCTATAAGATCATCGAATTCGAAGTTTAAAGAAGTTATGGTTGTTTTAATCTGACTCTGTCGAATATGGATCTTCTGTCGGGAGTTCTTGTTGATTTACGACAATAAGCGCTCAGTTTAGAATTAATTTATTGTTAGGTGTTCTGACCTGTTCTTAGGTGTTCGGACACAACACTTGTAATCTGAGTGTCATAGGATTCATTGTATAGTGTTTCTAGAGGTCAGCAGATATTCCGTGAAGTTTTCGAAAGACGAACTTTTGAGCTCTTCCCAATTTGTGTTTACTAAATTTGTGAGAAATCCTTGAGTTGGTTGAGAGTGTGGGTGATTCAGAATAAGAGTGAGCCATTGCCATCCTTGAGCACTTCAGAGCTTCGTCAAGCATCATGAAGAATTTGTTACTCTTTGGAGATTGCCACACCCCAAACATAAGTTTGAACTCAAGCCCGAAACCCACATGTCAGGAGAGCAATGTTCATGTGATACCTGATGAGTAATTCGACAAATGGTAGTTTTTCAAAAAAAAAAAGAATCGATGAATGGATGATTAAGTATCAAATCTCCTACACCAATACTCAGGCTAGAGCAACAAAAAAGACTATATACATGGCCCAAGCATGACAAAATCAATTATTGCTAAATCTTCTCTAGGCCCTCCCTCTTTTTTATCACCTACATAACTTGAACCCAAGTAGAGCCCATTAGACCAATCCCAACACAAAACTATCAAACTAGTATCCATAATATGTCATAGCATATAGACACCACTATAGAAACTATAAGGCCAATCCCAACTCAAGATACTAGATATAGTTTCCATAGTCTCTACATCATCAAGAAACTAGTAGTAGACACTCAATACAAACACCAACCTTCCACAGTTAAGTTTAATGCTACTCATCTCACATCTTGTCTGGGATGTTGTGTAAGAACCATGTCTTATGTAAGATCTGGTTTCTTTCTCTTTATTCATTTAATCACTTGCCACTTCATCTTTTATCTCAGTGGCAACTCATTTAATTCTATGGACACAATATCCTAGTGATTGGATTGTGATTCCGTTAATGTCCAAAGCAAGTATAAGGCCAGTCCTAACCCAGAATGTCCATAAATGGTATCTATGTTGCCTATAATAAAGACATCAGATTAGAAACTATAGTACCCAGCTCATAGTTTCTTCTTGTGGACCATTAATTAAATTTCTAGTCCATTCACTTTCCTCCAACTTCTTGGAACGTGTGTCTAAATGTTTTTACTAGCTTCCATCGCCTTTGTACGTGTGACGAGCCGGTTTCCTACATGTGACCCGGTTTCCATGTTTTTTCTTCTCTCTCCTTCTTAACTCTTCTGCCATATTAGATTTTTGTTTATTTGAGAGCCTCATTAATTCTATGGAAACCAGCTGACTAGGAGGGTTGGGATGAACTAAGCAATTGATTAGTTAGTCAATTGTATAGACACCACTATTCTCCAATGCAATGTTGGTAATGTCTATAGTATTGGTTTTCTTATAGAAACTTTGGGCACGTTTGGTACCCTTGCTGGGTACTGTGTTGCCTAGCTCAGCAAGGATAGATGCCGGATATACATGTTTGGTTAGCTAGCTAGCTACCTCGGGGGCTTGAGCTTTCAAGCTTTTCCTTCGCTAAGCTGGGCAAGCCAAAATGGCTCTCCGGCGCTGGCAAGGCATGAGACCCATTTTTTCCTATCTTCCTTTTCTGCTCCATTTAATATAATACCACGCCAACTAGATATCCTATGTGACAGTATAATTCATTCTATAGACACTATCTTAGTTAAGCGACCATCCATCCACTTTCCAAATGATACCTCGCTAAGATGACCTAGACCTAGTGATCGAGAGATACCCTCTTTCTCTCACAACTCAATTCGTTTAGCTTTACTAAATATCTTGATATTACCTTTGTTTTTCTCACTGGTAGACTTTTTTCATTTCTTTGATTGTTATCTATGGCTGTTTTTATTTTTTTATTTTTCCTCTTGCTATATCCTCTTTGATTATTATATATGACTGAAGAAAGGAATAATCGGTGCAAAATTTTGATTCTCCATACTCCTTCAGTCCAAATATAGTTTTTTTTTTCTAAATACATAGTTTTGCTTACAAAATTCTAAATTCATAGTTTGTGCTGTGCACCTAGTGCACTATGTATATAGATACATAGAGACCTATATATTTAAAAATATCGAATCAATGTATAATTTAGTATGGAGAGAGAATGCAATAAACGAAAAACAATATTTGCAGTACATTTTCTTTTGAAAGAAACAAACTGGTGCCTATGTCGTTACATGAAATTGCAAATATTTGGTATGTTTCCGAGTGACAATTTGTTGCGAGCTCAGTAACTAAACGTTGAACTATACAGCAATATCCTGTCTGACGTCCAGGCCTCCTAAAATGAAACATTCGATTGAGGTCAGCTACCTCCGCGAGCACAATCGATTCGGGTCAGCCAATAACCAAACACGCCTCAGTGTCGTCATGAATCACACATATTCAGTATGGCCATGATCCCATCCCGGTTCCACAGGGTAACCCTGCACAGGGACAATCCATAATCCAAACTGTGTCACACAATCGATGCGGGTTAGCCAATAACCAAATACGCCTCAGTCGCATGAATCAGACATATTCGGTACGCACACGATATCATCCGGGTTCGAGGGTAACCCTGCACAAGGACAATCCATAATCCATGCCCACAATCTGTGTCACGCAATACCAAGACGGTGAAACTTCGAGTTGCTGGACTGACAAATTCAACAAAGTTCAGGCGCCAGGATGTTTGCCAAGAAACATGGCTATCAACGAACGCACATGTATCCTGAACATTTGCTATCCTGGTTGCTACAGCTAAGCAATTGCCAGCACATGCAAAATTGCAAACAGTGTCCATTAGAGAGCGTTTCACCTTCAAACACTAGAGTTTCAAACTGGGAGTTACGTGAGGTTATGCAGAACAGAGAACTTGCACGGGACATGCCACCTTCATAGATAATTATCTGGCATTAGGTGTGATAATGTGCAGCAACGATGCGTCAACGCTTGAAACAGTGCTCAATTTTTCCACAACTGAATGTAATATAACACCATCAGATGCGGCAAAGAAACATGAACAAAACTAGAGGTAGGAATTCCAAAAATCAGAATTATTCTTGGCTTGGAGCACCATTTGTCGCCTCCTCCATAGGCTCTGCTGCATCTCCTTTCTTGCCTATATTCATGAGATATAGTCAGTCCAACAATAATACCAGCAATAATACCAGCATGAATAGACAAGACACTAGGGTTGTGAAACAGATATAACATTCAAATCAAAGTTGTTTCACTGTTTATCACAGAACAGACTCGGCAACTCAACATGCAGCTTAAGAGGTACGAAATAATGAGTTGTGTTTACAGGACAAACCTTTCTTCTTCTTTCCACCACCCTTCTTCTTTGATTTTGTCCCCAATGCAAGCCATGCCTTTATCTCAGCATTGTCTTCAATAGATTTTGTGGGCTGCAACTCCTGTAGTGGATGTGATGTAACCTTATCCGATCCATTTGGCATCAGCAGCACAGTGAATTTTATGTGTGCAACAAGATCACCTACATATGCAACCACTTAATATTACTACTGTTACAGTAATCAACTAGGTTAAACTGACTATAGAAGCTTTAATAATTACAAATGAGCACACCAATAAATCTGCATCATAAACCGACAAACATTAAAGAAGTTTGTAAAAAACCCATGGAGAAAAGTTAAGGCATGTTGAAAAACCCAGGCAACAGGCATTCGGTGGTCCAAGTTTACAGGAGACTATTTCTCTACCTGGCTTCTCATGAAGTACTGGGTATGGCTGCAATAGCTCATGGTTCATGCATTCCACCAAGCCTAAGCGTGCACGTTTCTCTTCCAATGCCCTGGATAATTCATAAACTCATGTTTCAATAGATAGAATCATAAAACATCAGATCAAAACAAGTCAGCGTGCAGTTACAAACCTAGCGGTGAAAGGCATGATAGGGAACTTCTGGCTGATCTCACTGAAAATAAACCTTGATGCTTTCATTTTCAAGTGATAATTCTTGTCTACAGCCCTTTTGTAGATGGTGGTCTGCTTCTCATCCAATAACTTGGGCTGCCATGAACGTTTGACAAGAATATAAGCAAGCAGGATTGAAATAGAGGCATCATATGCAAGTAACCAAAAATCTCACCTTTCCCTCTCCAGTGCTAGTAACAATATCAATCGCATATACTTCATTTTCTTCAAATTCAGCATCATCCACCTTAGTATCAGCATTGGAGACACTGAGCACAACTTTGTTACCATCAATAACGAATTGTTTCAGCTGATGGCTTAGAACACCTTCCACAATCTTGCAATCATAAGCAGCAGCAACTTTCTGAATTGCTTCAGTAACATCCTTGTTCTAGAGAAGATACGGGCAGTGGGTTAGTAGCAAAACCAAGAAACCGAACACGCACAAAACAAGAAAGGATGTACTTAGGTCACCAATTTAACATTTTTTCTGATATTCCTGATACTAAGATAAATATTAAACCATGAACAGATAAATCATAAAGAATATGCCAAGGGAGCAGACAACAGTGACAATGAAAATATAACTTGTGAAAGAAAATAAACTGCAAGAGACTGTACCTTCTTTCCAGGTCTCACAAGCCTCATTGCGACTTCTGCTGCAGTGTTGGCAGCAGCAAGAACATCAGCTGCTCTTCCAGTGACAGGCCCATTTGCAATTACATGAGTATGAGCCACCACAGCAATAAAACCATCGATATGACAGCCCATATCTCTGTCAGAAGAAAACAAAATTGTCCAAATGTCACATTGCAATTCCCCAAAAGAAACATATATAAAAAGTCGGAGCAAGGCAATTACATCTTAACCATATCATTTTCTTCCAGAACTGCCTCTTCAGTGGCAAGCGGTGAGAAGTGGCAGACTGTGTTGTTCACGGATACACATGTCGGGAAAGCAATGCCCCTTTCAATCTTCCTCTTTGCATTCTTATAGACATTCCCAGTTTGCCTATTCCCAACAAAGAAGCCCAATTAAGGATGCAAATTTGCAAGCAAGTAGCACAAGAGAACTAAGAAAGAGAAAGATTCATTACTCTCTGATGAAAGCGTCACCCTTCTCGCAAAGGTCAACAATCTTGGTTTTCGGCTTGCACTCAGATACAACCAGCTTCAGAGCATCTGTTGCAAGATGAGGAAAACACTTGAGCAAATACCTTTCTGATATTAGTATGAACCATTATGATACTATACCTTCAGATCTTATTCTATCAGCAAAATTATCAAAACCATGCTCTTGAACTTAAAATGCATACAAAACACAACACAGAAAAACTTCCAATGGTAAAGGAGCGAACAGATAGTGCTATGTTCCAAGTGTGAGCCTCTTCTGCAACCCACAACCGCTAAAGTCACACAAATAAGACCAGAAACCAAACTCTACCAATTTCTATCTCTCAAAAGCTATCATCACAGTTAATATGAACAACTTCGACATATCAAATTTCCAGTTCTCAGACTGCCATCACGGTAAATATTTACACTGTAAGACATATGTTCAGGGTAATATAGCTCACCAAACAGCTAAATCCAGCTACCGCTAAAAATTCAAAAAAAAACAGAGGCAACCGCCAAAAATCCCAACACTGCCCTTCTACCCCCAGGCAAGCGGCAGCAACAGGCAGCAGGTCAATCGCACAAATGATAGGCGAGGTTGCTTACTGTTGAGGATTTCGGCGGCGGCCTTGTACTTGGTGACGACATCGTTGGATGAGAGATCGAGCTCCTTCTCCTCCCGGACCTCATCGTCCGACGACATCTGCAGCACACACCAGCACGAACAACACCAAGACGATCAGAAATGGCGAGAAAGTGACAGGAACCGAAAGGAACGGGGCCGAATCGAGCACGGGGAACGTGGAGTCTGAAGGAAAATACTCACGGCTTCGATCCGAGGCGGGGGATGTCGGCGGATGAGGGCGGCGAAAGTGGTGGCGGTGGTGGCGGCGGCGGGGGTGAGAGGTTTAGGTTTAGGGTTTGGGCTTCGGGAGGGGGGGATTACAAATGGAGAGGAGGGTGGGGTGGGGCGGCGGCGTCTGGCTAGGGCTTAGAGGGGAGGCTCGCGTGTCACTGGCTAGTGGGGCCGGGTGTCGGCCGAGCGCGGTTGGCAGCTCGCTGACGGGTGGGACAGGAGGTGCGCTCGTCATGGCTGGGTTCTTCTGGGCCGCGCCGCGTGTGGGGGGACTGAATAAGGCTTACAGGTGGGCCACGGAACGGTGTGGCCCGAGCAACACAGAGCAGCCGCGTGTGGTTTGCGTCCCGTCTCCTCTACCCAAACGGGACGGAATGAACGGGGGAGCAGCCGAGCACGGCAAACGCGTGTACTGAACGCGGCAAGGCAAACGGTGGAGACGGTTAATATCTTTTTGACACAAACACAGCTGAGTTTATATAGGACATGTTTGGGAGAGTTCTACTCTACAAAAACTAGCTCCAGCTCTAGCAATTTTATATTTTTCAGCTCCACTCCGTCTACTTTAGTTAATATGGAGCTAGCTCAACGTGTTTGGCTACAAATGCAACTCCAACTCCAGAAAATATAGGATGTGATGGAAAATATCTTTTTTACCCTTGCATGATTTTGTTGGGCCGTTTTTTTCGTGATGCTATATTGAACAAAAAACGACGGAAAAAAAGAAAGAAAAAAAATCTCCGGACAAAAAACGGACGGAAACAAAAGAAAAAAAAGTATCGAAAAAAAACAACGGCAAAAAAAAGAAATAAAAAACTACGGACAAAAAACTGACGGAAAAAAGAAAAAAAGCTAGGCGGAAAAAAAAAGAAAAATAAACGCGAGGGAGGCGAGTCGGAGGAAGTTCACGGTACGTGTAATCGATGGTAGTGATGGGTAATTTTACCTCAACTTCGTGAGAAGGTATGAATTCTTTATTTCTGGAGCACACCTTAAGGTGCTCCATGTTTTATCTAGAATTGGCCTCCAACTCCACTTTTTTTATTGCAGCTGCAAAATTTGGAGCTGAGGATGCAGGTTTCAGTGGGTCAACCCAATGACCCACTACCCAAACTAGGAATAGTGATGTAAATACCCAACAAATTAACCCACAAAAATTTAGTTCTAGTTGATGCATGGATCTTTGGGTTATTGGGCAACCCAAATCATCTACGCCTGTAGCGTTATCTAAGCATCTGTCCCATCAATCTTCACTCCAATCCAACAAACCACCTGCTAAATCGCCTGAAAATTTCACCCATCCATCCACGAAGGTGCTAGCTGAATTTCTGAAGCCACCCAGCCGATCGAATGGGGAACTCGTACAGCGGCGGCGGCTCGTCGTTGTCCTCGGCGGCGGCGGCGCTGGAGGTGCCTGTGCACCTGCTTCTTCCCCCTGGTGTTGCTCCTCTTCCTGGGCTTCTCGTGGTACACGAGCTACGAGTCGGCGGCGGAGTTCTTCGCCAACCAGGCGCGGATCCTGCTCATGGCGTCGTTGTTCCCCTGCTGTTGGCCGTGCGGCTGCTCCCAGGTGTCTCCGACGAGGGCAGCGCAGGGCGTGGGCGACCTGCTGGCGGTGCTGATGCCGGAGCGGGACTCCATCCACCGCGCCGGCGGGTCGCCGTGGGGCATCGGGCTCCTGCTCCTGCTCAAGTAATACTCCAGCACACGCGTTCCTGACCCACTGTGTAACCAGTTGCCGGAGTTAAATTGATTTGGGTCGACCCAAACCAAATTATTGGCCGGTTGGGTAGTCTGGGTCAGTTTTGGTCAACCAAAAACAACCCACTTTCATCCTTATTTGGAGCTGCACGTGTTTGGGTAAAAAAATTGAGAGCGGAGTTGTAAAAGTTGGAGCGGAGCCGTCCCAAACGGCCCCATAATGGGCTATCTGTTTGGCTGTCTATATGATAATTAATTCATCATTTGACACACAATTTTATTGTGATTTAGTGCGCAAATGGATCTTTGTAGCTGTTTTTGTTGCATACATCAGGAATCTCTATCTCTACCTAATTATAAAGTAAGGATTGATTCAGCGGTACGTCATAATTTTATGAAAATCCCCCTCATGTATTACCTAATTCATGAAAATAATGTTGTACGTTATGTCCGTGTATTTCGTCCGACGTATACGAGTCTTGTTCTACTTTAAGGCCGAGTCCCACTCTAAATAAGCACCGATGACTCTGACTTGATCTCATCCATGCTCACCCTTCACCTGACGCCGCCGCCTTCATATATGTTGCTACCCATAGCAATGCACTGGTATTTAGTTAATCCACAACACCTCACCTCCTCTCTCTATCTCGCACCGCCTCACGCACCCCTTCGTCGTCTCACATCATTCGCATCCCCGTCGTCGACCCGCTGTCATTTCTGCGCGTAGTGTCTGCTAAGGATCTCTCATTTGTTATGCTTCCCATCAGATGCGGAATCGGTGGCGTCCATGGTTTTCACTCGCCTTTGCTAATGAAGTTTTGTTCACCCGTAGCATCGCACGGGCATATTTGCTAGTTAAAATACATGAAAATATATGGCTAACAAGTGGGCCCGCCACAACCTTATCCTCCCCCCTCCTTCTCTCTCTGACCAAGAAAGAGAAGGAATAGATAGCTGGGAGGACAACGAGAAGAGATAGAGGATTTCTATATACTTTATCTATCTATGTCACTCGGGTTAGAGATACAGAGGCTGAAGAGCCAGCACTCAGAGATCAAAGGTAAACCTATGTCTTAGCTTTGGGACAACAACCAACGACACACAGAATTGGGTGAGAAGGTGAAAGGACCGTGATGTCACCTAGAGGGGGGTGAATAGGTGATTCTGTAAATTTCCAGCACTTAAAACAAATTGTCAGTTCAACACCGGATACTCCGAGGGTATGCCGGATACTCCGGGGTTAAGGCCGGAGACTCCGCAACACCTCTGGATACTCCAGATCAACTTTTGCTGGGAAAATGACTAAGTCAGAACCGAAACCGGTCAGACCAGTTTGGGAAACCGATCAGACTAGTTTGGGAAACTGGTCATACCGGTTTCTGACTGAGAAACACAAGTAAGTGTAATAACTCCCTTTTCGAGCTCTAGCACAAATGCAACTTGATGTAGTGCTTGTGTAGATGATTTCCAACAGGTTCAACTAGTCCCTGCACACAAGATAAGCACAACCAAGTAGATCGAAGCGGAAGCAAATATATGTGCTAGAAAGGAAATTGTGAGGCAAACCGAAGTGGAGACGCAGCGAGTTGTTTCCCGAAGTTCGGATTCGCTGTTTGCCCAAAGGCTGCCCAAAAGCACAGCGAACCCTACGTCTCCGTTGAGGAAGCCCCTAGTGACCCAAAGGTCGAGCTATCTCCTCGGTTCCACTAACTTGATCTTTTCCCCGAAGGAGGCAAGACCACACCTGCACAAACAATCCGTGGCACACCACAACCTTGGTGGCTCACCAGCGACGCCTAGCCGTCTAGGAGGCTTCACCTCCAAGAGTAACAAATGCTTCAATGAGCTGCTAGACCTCAACCGTGAGTGCTCAACCTATGGATTCACTCTTTCTCTTTACTGAGTTAGCTAGCTCTTTAGCTCTCTCTAGCTCACACACAAACCCTCTCTCAACCCAATCCAAAGATATGAACAAATTCAACCAACTCTCACAAAGAGAGGCTTGGGGAGAGCTTGCTGGTGCTTGAAGTGCTTCTGGACGCCCAATGGACCCAATGGAACCAGCAGCCCTCAAAGGTGAGGGCTAGGGGGTATAAATACCCCACACACAAAAACTAGCCATTATGCCCGAGCAAAACCGGTCACACCGGTTTCCAAAACCAGTCACACCGCTTTTCAAATAAAACTAGCTGTTACGCCTTTGAGCTCCAAAACCGGTCACACCGGTTTCCCAAACCGGTCAGACCGGTTTTCAAACGAAACTAGCCGTTACACTCCCAAGCTCCCAAACCGGTCACACCGGTTTCCAAAACCGGTCACACCGCTTTTCAAACAAAACTAGCCGTTACACTCTTGAGCTCCAAAACCAGTCAGACCGGTTTTCCAGACCGGTTTGGGTCCAGTCAGCACACTAAGCCCCATAAACACTCCTCTCAAAGGCTTTCACACATGGGTTGATCTATGAGCACTTTTTGGTGTGTAGTCAAACAACTAATGTTGCATCCCTCTTGATAGCACGACATTCCTATGCTCAAGATTGCAAATAATAAATAGACTCTCCACTTGAGCTTCTATGTCTTCATTGACGCCATACTCGATCAATATCGACTTGAGGGCTTCAACATTCCATTCTTGCTGAGCGAAACCCACTTGAGCTAGTGGCTTTGAATTTCCAAGTGTATGATCACTAATTAATACCAATTCACAAGCCACTTCTTCATTTGATTCAATAATGATTAGACGCATCGCATTGCTTCACTAGTTATGGCTTGATTAATGCCTAGGGGTCAATCCACAAGACTAGCTCCTTCACCCTAGCAAGGTTCCTCGGCCACAAGACGACTCTTGTCCTTCACTTCGCTTAGTACCTCGTCACTAGCCATCTAGTTTGATCCCTTTCATCCTATCTTGCCGCTTTAAGTTTGGCTTTGCTTTGCATCCACATGAAATCCACATTGAAATCTATGTCTTCAACTATCCGAGATATATACAATATCTTCAATTTAGTTACCCCATATTATTTGATAAGCTTCTTCTAAATGAGACCTATCCATAAGCATCACTTCTTGTTTCATTTGCCATTACTATTTACTTGTCATTGTCTACATTAATCACATGGGATCACATCCACTTGTTTGCTTTCACACTATTAATCCAATAGAGCGCATATTCTTATCAATAATTACATGACATGAATATCCATAAGAATAATCCCTTGCTCATATACTTAAGCAAACAAGTTAGATTACAAATCATGTTGTCACACAAATCACCAAAACATTTAAGTGCCTAGATGCACTTTCAGAAGGGGTGACATCTACCCTGCACTGGGGATCCTACAGGCTGAGATGAACGTGATAGGCTACGAAGACCGTATAGGGCTGTCACCACCTAACGGCTACCACCTCCGTTGAATCGAGGGCAAACTAAGAAAATTGGCTAGCCTAGGAACCGCTCTATACTAGTCAATAACTACTTACTCCGCTAGCAAGAGCAAGCAACCTTGTCAATACTCTTAGTGATAATTAACCTCAAGTATCAAACAAGATCGAAGAACCAGCTAAGACAAGGACTTAAACAAGATCTAGAAGCACTAGAACTAGAACCAACTATAGTCTAAACTCGATATAGATGCAAATAGAATAAAGTAGAAGAAAGCTATGAATGACAAAGGCAAAGAGATAAAGATAACTATATTGATAACTCAAAGTCTTACAAAATGAAAAGGAAAAAATATAAGAGCTTATAGCTTCTGAAGACAACTATGGAACCTCCAAGGCACAGCTCGACTCAACTCTAACTCCCAACTAAACTATCCTAACTGTACTAGAACAAAGTGGAAATGAGAGCTCCTTGGCTTGGTTTGTGTTAAACCGGGGCTTGGACACCTCTATTTATAGCTTGAAATGACGGTTGGGGATAGAGTAACCGCCAAGGGACCGGGGGGGGGGGGGCGGGTT
>OAMR01000934.1:344546-356553 GCA_900205405.1 Echinochloa crus-galli
CTAAGGGGGGTAACCGGCCGAGTCTTGTCATTTGGCCGAATCGGTCATTTCTGACCCCTATAGCACGCATTTCTCGTTGTTGTACCTGCACAAGTGAAACTCACCAAAACTAGTGGAACTTTATTAGAAATAAACCAAAGTACATGGAATGTCACATATATCCTCTTTTATTTCCGAGTATTGGTGGTACAAAAATGAGCCGTAACGACCGCCAACAAGCTCTCCCAAGCTTAGACCTTTGCTCGTCCTCGAGCAAAGATAGAAACTTAGCCTCAGTGGATCAGGAGTTGCTACAATGCCAATTTTCTTGCAGGTAACTTTATAAACAACCATTGCTCAACATTACTTGAATTACTAGCAAAGTATTAATTCACCATTTTACCTATGGGGCTTATAGCAATCTCCTTATCTTGGGCGGATGAAAGGACGAGCAGTTCGACTTTATAAACAACCACTGCTCATTTCTCTTTTTGCCATGCTACTTAGCATGCTTTTCTTTTTGCATATCCCATGTCTCTATTCAAGGATATTTGGAGAGGGAATCATAGAACATGGAGCATTTATTTTGTGGATGGATGATGGCAAAGTTTGCTAACTCCCAGTGTAGGAATTGCAAGTGAGAGGTGGTGCGTATGTGAATCTCAATCTTGAAAGCATGAAAGGTTCCTCATGGTAAACAATTTGACAAAGCTTACTAAGATAACAAGCAACAAATGAGTAGAAAGTTTGGAACTAATCCTATCATATGGCTCTGTTAGGAATTTTCGACCAATGAGGAACTTTATTTTATTTGTGAAAACATAATCATCCCAGATATTTCACCATACTAAGAGCAAAAGTAGAACTTGACCAAAGTCTCACTATATCAAACCCCACGACAACTTAGATCTGGAATAAAGTATGTGGTTCAACAAGGTTTTCAGGTTAATTTTTACTCATGTCAGCTAACTCAAGCATTATCAAGCAACTAGTTGAAACAAGGCACTTGCAAGATTAATGACAGAGCAACTATTCATCATTCCAAAGTGAGAGGCATATCATTCATTCTATGCATAGTTGGGAGTTAATTTTATAAAAAGAAAATATTTTTGGTCTTTTCATTTTTTTAGATGGAAATAAAAAGATGAAAGGGAAATAAAAAGGGAAAAGGCAATTGCATAATCAAAGTGTTGAGTGAGTGTCGAATGTACCTGACGGGGGGTCCTCCCCCAAGCTTCAACTTTTCATCGGTAGGGATTAAACCTTGAGAAGTATTGGGTCATCTGATCCGTCTGCTGCCGAACGTCGTACTGTATGGACTCTAGCATGCTGCTATTCTCTTGGTGGTACTGAGAATGGCGTGCTAGAGTGTATTGAATGTCCTGAGTACGATCGCCAATGAGGTCGACTCGGTCGGAGATGTAAGACAACTCCCGGCCGATGTCGTAGCCATCGGGGGTAGTAAAGCGTGCGAACTAAGAGTGCCCAGGAAAGTAAGGCTGGGAGGCACTGTCGTCCCCCCCCCCCAAAAAAAAACCATCCCTTGGAGTACTCAGAGTCTGTATTCTGAGCGTAATCCCAGCGGCCCGAGGCGAAGTAGTCCGGGTCCTGGGGTTGTCCAGAGCCTCCTGCTCCGGACGTCCCAGCACCACTGTACATGTCGTAGGTCGCCTCGAACACAGACGTATGTTGGTGCGGCATTGTTGGTGAGGTTGCGAACTCCTGTGAGGTGGCGAGCTCGGCATCACGCTTAGCTCGTCCCCTCGTGAATGGTCCTTCACCTGCAACACTGTGCCGAGCAGGCTCTCTCCGAGGGGAGAGTCATCCGACTCGGTACTCATTTCAAGTGTTAATCTCTCGGCAGTATACAACCTTAGTGCTGCACAAGGCAGAGGCACCTCAGTTGTATAGTTGCGACAAATCATTACTAGTGTCGCATCGGGCACCCGTCGTATCATGTTGCCTTGCACAAAGTTCTCGACATCCACAACGGAGCGTGCTGTCTCGATGTACGTGAGCTGGGCGCCCTCCAAGACACCCACCCGGTTGGTGAGGTAGGTGACTACAGAAGTCATCGCCACACTACCCACATGAATGGTGTGAGAAAGCCAATGTTCAACCATATCTTTGATAGGGGAAACAACAATTTTCTTGACCATAGCCCACAACTCAACTGCGTTAACGGGGCGCAAATTAGAGCATGGGAACACCGTCATAGCCATCTACCGATGCATGAAACACAAGGTGGGGTTATGAATACAATTCGTGCGAGGTGCAGAATAGTTGGTGCTCCTAGAAAACTTTTTCCAGAACCCTCCCCGAATTTTCTCAAAGCTTTAGTAGGCTCTAAAGACCATTGCCGGACCTTAGGACCGGCAATCCACCTGGGGGTACCCGAGTGGTTGATTTGTAGGAGGGGCGATTGATGAACTAGCGACTTGATGGTACACAGGAGGCACTGATTTAGTCAGGTTCGGGCTACCCGGAGGTATAATACCCTACGTCCTGTGTCGGTGGCGTCGTTTGTATTGCTGTACCCGGCTAAGCTTCAGGAAGCTAGCACGAGCGTATGGTTTACAGTATGTGTTGCTGTTGGGGTGCGTTGTACGCGATGCCCTCATGGGGGTGCCCTAGGCCGCTTTATATAGGGTAGCGGGCTAGGGTTTACAAGTCGGTTTCCATCTAAACCTACTTGACTCCGACCAGGACTCTAGCCCTAGTCGGTTACAACTCCGACCGGGACTCTAGTCCAGGTCGGTTACAACTAGAATATCCCTGGATATCCGGACGAGCCGCCCGCCGGGTCTTCATCAACTTGTCCGTCAAGTCAGGGAGCCCGTATGGGCCGCCTAGGGGTCGGCCCATGGGCCTGTCAGAGGTGGCCCCTGGCCGCCGGTCTGGCCTGACAGTGGGCCCAGGGGTACAGGTGAAAGCATGCTGCCACCAAGGAGGGGGCCAAATTTTTTAGCACCCGTGACTCAACAGTGTGTTGGTAACGATGGACCGAGCCTGCCCAGTCAAAAAAAAACCTGTTGATACTGGCGACGCGGGAATCCCGCCGCTGAGCATGCTCAGTCAAAGGGCATTAATAGCCAGCTGCCCGGGAAAAAGCTGAACGCATGCGTATCTGCAGCCGAGCGTTAATGCCTCACGGGCCACCAGTACCGCGACCCCGGCTGCCTATAAATAGACGAATCAGCGCTGGGTCATGCCGCAGAGTGTTTGGAGATATTAGCCACCATGTGGATCTTGAGAATCCTTCTTCCTGAGAAAGATGTGAGGGCGGTGTAGAGGGCCAAGGTGCCTGCCTTGGTGTTTGCCATTGATGCCAGAAGAAAATCACCGAAGAGTGGCGCAAATGCTGCTAGAAAGGAGCCGGGCATCGCGCTCCTCATAGGAGGGGGAGGTGTCCATTTCTCAGTGGATCCGGGAGAGGAGGTTGTGGTAAGTGTACTCTTCGTCAGGAAGCCAACGAATGACGCCGAATTGACGGCTAATTTCGTAAGGGAGCTCATCGAGGATGGTCCGCCGAGTCACTTCTTGGCGCCATTGGCGGTGTTTAGTCCTCTCACTCCTCCAGCAATGCAGCCACGAGGTCCTTCAGTTGTTTTGATGCCATAAGAAAATCACCGAGAAAGCTGTGGAAACTGCTTCCGGTGATTGTGTGCTGACCATATAACTGAAGTGGTCCAATAGCCCTGTAGTAAGGGGCTTATATCTTTGTAGCTTGAAATGGCCGTTGGCCAGATGTACTTTATCTTTGCAAACTTTGTGAGTCGCAAAGTGCTGTTATGAACATGTTCGTCTCCGTGGTGGTGTGCTGGGTCACTAGATATCTTGTAGACGTACTGAAACCTACCCAGCGCCCAGCCCCCGAGCATGCGAGGGACTTGGCCTGGTTCTCATGGAACACGCCGAGTCGTAGTCCGGCGCCCAGCCCCCGAGCATGCGAGGGACTTGGCCTGGTTCTCTTGGAACGCGCCGAGTCGTAGTCCGGCGCCCAGCCCCCGAGCATGCGAGGGACTTGGCCTTGTTCTCTTGGAACGCGCCGAGTCGTAGTCCGGCGCCCAGCCCCCGAGCATGCGAGGGACTTGGCCTGGTTCTCTTGGAACGCGTCGAGTCGTTTGGGGATGGAAACATATCCAGTCCGTTGATTTCGGATCCGATGGATAGCGCATCACTAATCCCGCGGATTCCGTCCGTTAGTTTCGAAGCCGTTAGGTTAGGGTGGCGCCGCGTTATAAATACGCAACCGGGGGGCGCCGTCTTCGTCATCCCACCATTGCGCCGCACCCTTCGCCTTCCCATTTCTTGCCTTCCTCAGCCCGCCATTCTTTTCGAGCGCTGTTCTTGAGGTAGTAGATTGGTTTCCGTCGCCGAGCGCCTCTCACTCTAGCCTTCATTCTCGTCCCGCCTTTTCCACCAAGAGAGGCAATGGCCAAAGAAGCAGATCGTGCCGCATTGGAGGCTCTAGCGGCGGCCGGGGTTCCGCCGGAGGGCGAGCAGGAGGCGGCGTGGGGGAAGACGAAGATGACAAAGGAGCGCCTGGAGGACATGGCGAACCGCGGTGTGCTTCCCGTGGCGGACACTTTGTCGTGGAGGCTCCCTGGGAAGGAGAGGAGGCCATTCGAGAACACCGGCAAGGTGGCCGTCTTCGTGCACTTCGTCGAGCGCGGGGTTCAGCACGCCATCGGGCGACTTCTTCCGCGGGCTGCTCCATTACTATGGTTTGGAGCTTTCCTATCTCAATCCCAATGGGATTTTTGATATTTCGTTCTTCATCTACTTCTGTGAGGCGTTTCTTGGAATCGCTCCCCATTTCCATCTCTGGTGGTACTTGTACCGCGTCAAGCGCATTGGGTCGGGGAGTAAGGGAGATGGCCCTAATCGGATTACCGGTGGGGCTGGGATTGCGCTGCGCATGGGTAGGCAGAAGGATTATTTCGATCTGCAGCTTCTTGACTGTCACAAGGACTGGCGCCGCGAGTGGTTCTACATGGTGGACCAGTCGCCGTTGCTGCCGAGTAGGTCTGGCAAGGCGCCAAAGGAGCAGGACTCTGTTGGCGGTCGTTACAACCCAAATTCGACCACCAATACTCGGGAATAAATGAGAGTCTATGCAACATTCCATGTACTTAGGTTTTATTTCTAATGGAGTTCCACGAGTTTTGGTGACTGTCGCTTGTGCAGGTACAAGAATGAGAAATATATGCTATAGGGGTCAGAAATGACCGAATCGGCCGAACGACACGTTCGGCCGGTTACCCCCCTTGTGCAGGTACAAGAATGAGAAATATATGCTATAGGGGCTTGCTTAGCTTGAGTGCTTATCTGTCTGCGCAGTAGATAAGTACTAGTCAACTAGTGTAGGCGTGGTGCCTATACTTGAGACTAGCTCAGAATCCGCCCGTCGCAACGGAGGTGGTAGCCATAAGGTGGTGACAGCCCTTACGGTCTTTGTAGTCCATCACGTTAGCTCCGGTGACTTAGGACCCAAGGTTCAGGGTAGTCGGCACCCCTTCTCTTCCCTTTCTGTGTGTCGGAGGCTCTGTAGTCCCGAAGCAAGTATCTGTTCGTATCCTCTGAACTGCTCAATAGTCGGTAGAGTACCCTTACCAGACCTGTACCCTCTCTACCCTCTTATCCCTTCTCTTCTCTCCTTGTTGTCGTCGTCCACCTCATCCATTCCATTTCATCCACACCATCTACCTAGGACAACTTAGTTTAGGATTAGTACACTTCTCGTTCCTCGTGGAAATCGATACCTTGGAATACTCCCGGGTGAAAGCTACATCGGTATCCGTCCGCTTGCGGATTTATCTGTAGGCCGTAAGGAGTGCCAACAAGCTTTCTGGCGCCGTTGCCGGGGAACGGTAGCTGTTCTGATTCCGAACCCAAGTTGTCCGTGTATCCCACACCATCCACCATCCATATGGATTCCACTCTCACCTTACGCCAACACTCGGCTCCAAAGGGCGATTATTTGGAGCCACCACCATCATCACATCCCATATCCACACCCGGCTATGAGCTACGTCCTGGCTTCATAGCCATGGTCAAATGGAAGTTATTCCCGTTTTCATTAACGGGAGGAGCAAAGAAATGGTATTCTCTGTCTGTCGGCACTATGGACGGGAGCTGGAAGCTCTTAAGGAGAAATTCTGCTTGACTTTCTTCCCAGTCTCTAAGGTAATCAGTCTCCGAGTAGAAATCATCACCTTTAAGCAATTAAAGGGCGAATCGCTTGGAGCTGCTTGGGCTCGTTTCAAGCAAATACTGTCCTCGGGACCGGACCTAAGCCTACCAGAACCCGTTGTTTTACAACATTTTAGCTCTGGCCTGTGTCCCGTAGCCGCCACTTTCTTGGACTCGGCTTCAAGAGGGTCGTTCCTTCATCTGGTTCCTAGTGAGGCGAGGATAGTCCTAGAGCGTATCCTGGACAACACCCCCCACACTGGAATCTATGACGAACTCCCCGCTGAAGAAGAGAAACAGCCTGAACCTGAACCCGAAGAGCCCGTAAAAGTCCAATCCAAATCCATCAGCTCTTCCATTCCGTCCATACCCGAAACTCATTTCGAACCGCAACCATCCCCTAGACCAGCCTACTATCCTCCACTCTACACCACTCCCTACGATTTTGACGATGGTCTATTCGATGACATCGACTTTGCCATACGCTTCCCGCGGGGACAATGTGTAGAGTGTTGGCGGTCGTTACAACCCAATTTCGACCACCAATACTCGGGAATAAATGAGGCTTTATGTAACATTCCATGTACTTAGGTTTCATTTCTAATGGAGTTCCACGAGTTTTGGTGAGTGTCGCTTGTGCAGGTACAACAACGAGAAATATGTGCTATAGGGGTCGGAAATGACCGATTCGGCCGAACGACACGATTCGGCCGGTTACCCCCTTAGCCGTGCAACGGGGGCATGACACGTGCATCACCACCACGCCACTCTGGGCCGACTCAACTTGTACCTAGAAGACCAGCAACCCGAATCCAACCCGACGAAGCCCACGAGTCCACCGGAAACCCTCCAACTCATCCCGGGCCAGCACAACAAGGAAACCAAGCACCAGAGGCCTGCCCAAGGGGGCCCACCAGGCAGAGGCGGTGCTGGGGAGGCCGGCCAGAGGCCAGGCCCAGTTTGGCCGAACTGGGGCCTCCGGCCGAACCGCCCCCAGCCTGGAACCGCCTCCACAAGTGCAACCCTGGCCCTTGGATCAAAGGTCGGCGCATCCTCCGGTTCGGCCGAACCGGGGAGTTCGGCCGAACCGGCCCGGAATCTTCCCCCCGGTGCCTCACACACCATAGCTATAGGGCTTATCACTGACTATTTCCCTTGTCCCGAAGCAAGTATCTATCTGTATCCTCTGATCTGCTCGATCAATCAGTAGAATACTTCTACCAGACTCGTACCCTCTCTACCCTCCTGTCACTCCTCTTCTCTTTGTTGTTGTCATCCACCTCATCCATACCATTCTATCCACTCCATCTACCTAGGACAACTTAGTTTAGAATTAGTACACTTCTCGTTCCCCGTGGAAAACGATACCTTGGAATACTCCCGGGTGAAAGCTACATCGGTATCCGTCTGCTTGCGGATTTATCTGTAGGCCGTAAGGATAACGTAGGGAGTGCAACAAGTTTCCCATTGGAACAATGTGTAGAGCAAAAGGATTCACCACCCGACAAGGAAGCACTAGAATATCAAAGAGAGTACTTAGGTCGTCTCTCTGCCATCAAGAGTCGGGAATGGCTAGACGAGGCCGAAGCCTCGACCGAGGTTGTCAAAATGCCCAAAAGGATCAGAAGCATATTCTATGAAGTTATGGGCAATGACAGAGAAATCGGGTACGACCCAAGCCACGGAATCAACATAATCTCTAGCTCTTTGGTGCGAGCTCAACTCCCCGATGAACCATGGTCTTCATCTCAAAAACATCTAAGGTTCACATCGGGAAGGATCCTCAACTGTTTAGGGGTCTTGCGGGTCATACCCGTTAAGATTAACGACCTTGAACTTTTCCTGGATTTCCATATCTTTGACCTACCCAATGATTCCACTTTTCCCATCCTTATCGGTAAGCCAATCATGAAAATCCTAGAAAATTCACCAATAATCCAGCCAGAGCTTAGGATCGGAGAAAAACTCGTCCAGTCTCTTATTCCTATTCCTTGAATACCCCAATAGAGACAGATCCCGATCCTGATCCTAAAGAGGAGGTTATGTCAACATCCTTGATAAACTTAGAGCAGCCTTTCCTAGAAGAAGATGCCCAATCCCTTATGGAGGAAGAAGACATTCATCCTCCAATCGAGCCCAAGCCTTTTCCCTCTGTACTAAAGGATGCCTTCTTCTTTAAGGACAAACACATTCCAGTGACCATCAGTGACAAACCCTCTAACGTTGAAACCCAGCAAAATTTCACTGTCCTGGAGGAAGATCAATCAGTCTTTGGACACTTGGTCCAAGGTTTCAAAGGGATTACTCCTAACCTTCATACACATCATATCCCCATCTCATCTTACCTTGGGGTCACTAGGCATTTGTCATGGAGATTCATCTTTGACCGGGGAAAAACTAGATTTAAAGCCAGGAACCATCATCTTCCCCTTTCCAACTCCCTAATGCAATCCTATGCCTACACCTCCCACGAGTAAAGGGGATTCATAGTTTCCTTGGCCGCACCAGGCTTTACAGGTGTTTCATCGAAAATTTCTCTCAAATAGCCCGGTCGTTGACCAATCTCTTAGCCAAGGAAACCCCTCTCTTCTCTGATCAAGAGTGCTATGCTTCCTGTCAAACCCGCAAGAAAGCACTCAGTTTCGTTCCCATCATCCAGTCCCACGACTAGAGCATTCCACTAGAAATCATGTGGGCAATGGTGTCCACCTGGCTTAAGGAAAAGCCAAAAGAGAAGAGTACAACGCTTGAGGAATCAAGAATTAAAGCAAGCAAGGCCTAGGATGAAATCAATATGGCGTCGAAAGGACAGACCTGAACAGTTTCTCAAGACAGACCTGCCAAGAGTTTTACTGCCTGGACAATCTGATCTTAATGAAGAAGAAGAAAGGGAGAGGTTCTCTGGTCTGTTATACAAAGCTCTGGGAGATACAATGACCAATCATAACGCTGCATTCTTAAACAGCTTTAGATCCCGTGCACTCGCTCGAAACCTACATTAGACGCACCTACATGGCCGTTGAGATCTCCTCCTATGAAGAGTTTCTCGCTGATAGGCACGGTACTAACCATGCTATCCAAATCCTCCCAAAACTGCATCTTGGTGCTCATACGCATCTCTGCTACACTCAGTTGTTGTATATGTCGCCTTTTAGTAGGCCAACATTCAGCACCGTATAGCATCGCCGGGCGAATCGTCGTCCTATAGAACTTACCTTTTAGCTTTTGTGGTACCCTCTTGTCACAGAGGACACCAGAAGCTTGACGCCATTTCAACCAACCGGCTGAAATTCTATATAGGCTCACTGATGCACTCTGGGCATACTAGACCACTCTAGTTGGGCAAACTAGGACAATTCGGCCGAACCATGCTGGTTCGACCGAAGGACCCCTGTTTTGCCCCTTGAGCATCCATTTGGACCCTAGATCCTATCTCTATCCCATCTTGTCTCAGAGTCGCTAGGAAAATGTTGGGAAAGCTGCTTGTCGCTCTCGAGTCAGAAACCATCCTCCATCACTTTCCCGAACACGACCAAGTGTTCACATTTCCCAGCCACCATCCTTGTCCAAAGACCTTTCCTCACCCAAGGGCTCCCTCTCCATAAGTATGACAAGTCCACTAACGAAGAAAGCCATGGAGGAGGGAGAAGAGAAACCCATGGTTGAAGAGCCTGAAAAAGAACTGGCACAAACCAGCCAGAAGTTGAGCAACCGGGATGAGAAGGTCACTGAAGGCGAGCCTTGGCAGATGGACAAGAACAATGTCCTCTTCCAAGCATTCACAACCAAATTCAAGAGGCTCGCCAAAGCCACATGACATCTAGACCTTTACAATCCATCTATAGAGTAGAAGTCGTGTGGTTGTATGTTTTAGAGCACCATTAGTTTCAATTTATTTCCCAATTCAATTTCCCTTTGCTCAAATCATTGTTTAGGAGGTGCTCTAATTATTTCCCTTCCAACACATTTTGTTTCCAACCTTAGCTTGATGAATAAATAAAATCAGTGTTGAATGCAGAAAGAATAAAATTGTCGCTCCGGTTGGTGCATTTGAGCCAACCGGAGATTGCCCTGTTTAACAGAAAGATACATGAGTACAGGCATGACACAGTGGAGGAACAGGACGAGAACGAGCAGGCCGACTAGCTGACTCAGTACCTTTCAAGGTTGAATCCCTACCACAGTGAAGTCCAAGCTTGGGGGAGGACCCCCATCAGGTATGTTCCGAATTACTCAGCACTTTGGTCATCCAATTGAAAATAATTTCCCTTAACTCCCAACCATGCATGGAATGAAACATATGCCTCTCACGTTGGAAATGATGAATAGTTGCTCTGTCACTAATTTTGCTAGTACCATCTTTATTGGTAGGCCAATCATGAAAATCCTAGAAAATGCACCACATCAGCTAGTAGAGGGGTTCACATGCTTTATTCCAAATCTAGGTTGTTGTGGGGATTGATATAGTGAGACTTTGGTTGAATTCTATTTCTGCTCTTAGTATGGTGAAGATCTCGGATGAGTATGCTTTCAAAAATAAAACAAAGTTCGTCATTGGTCAAAAAATCCCACCAAAGCCATATGATAGGATTAGTTCTAAACTTTCTACCATATGCTGCTTGTCATCTTAGTGAGCTTTGTCAAAATTTTGTGACCTTTGTGAGGAACCTTTCATGCTCTCAAGATCGAGATTCACATACACTCCACCTCTCACTTGCAATTCTTACATTGGGAGTTAGCAAAACCATGCCATCCTCCATTCCACATAAAATAAATTTCATGTTCTTTGATTCCCTCTCCAAATATCTTTGAAGTAGAGGCATGGGCTATGCAAAAGAAAAAGAAAAGCATGCCAAGTGGCATGGCAAAAACATGAGAAAAAGAAAAGCATGCCAAGTGGCATGGCAAAAAAAAAAACAGATGAAGAATAAAAGATAGACCATGCTCTCGAAAAATAAATAAAGGAGAGGAAGAATCATTCCATGAAGATCCACCAATTTCCACTCCACATATTCCACTCCGCATATTCCACACACTTGCACTTCTAGATCTAAGAGTGTGATTTGATTCTCCTAAGGTCCGGTCTTTGACTTAGCAAAATATAAGATGCTTGTATGCCTTCATCCTTTGTCCCTGAGCCACACAAAAAGCCAAATTAGATGTTAGGATAAAAAGAAGGAAAAGCCTTTGGTGAGGAATCAAATACACTTGAGCGATTGAGTGAGCCAATGAGGAACAATTTATCTTTTCACAAAAGGGTGAAAACTCCGAGATAGGATCCTGAAAAGAGTAGAGTGGAATAAAACTAAGTTAAATTGTTCATCCATTCAACCGCCCAAGATAAGGAGATTGCTATAAGCCCCATAGGTAAAATGGTGAATTAATACCTTGCTAGTGATTCAAGTATTTGTGAGTACTAGTTGTTTATAAAGTTACCGGTAAGAGAAATGACATTGTAGCAACTCCTGATCTACCGAGCCTAAGTTTTTATCTTTGCTCGAGGACGAGCAAAGAGCTAAGCTTGGGGGAGCTTGTTGGCGGTCGTTACAACCCAAATCCGACCACCAATACTCGGGAATAAATGAGAGTCTATGCAACATTCCATGTACTTAGGTTTTATTTCTAATGGAGTTCCACGAGTTTTGGTGAGTGTCGCTTGTGCAGGTACAACATTGCGAAATACGTGCTATAGGGGTCGGAAATGACAGAAACGGCCGAACGACATGTTCGGCCGGTTACACCCCTTAGCCGTACAAGCCACCGGGAGCCGTCCACGTCACCAATGACAAGCGGACACGATGTACGACACATGGACGACCGCCAACACATCCCG
>OAMR01000929.1:20289-32178 GCA_900205405.1 Echinochloa crus-galli
TGGTTGTGAGGCTGATGGTGGGATTTGGGGAGTGTAATCTCTCTCTGGTGAGGAAAGGTGTTGGTGATGAGATGAACTTGGGTTTATTGCTGCTGCTCGCATAGGGAACCCCCAGCTTTTATTCCTTGAATATTTTATTACTAGATTAGGCCACTTTAAAGCTTGCTTCATATTATGGTTGGTGACGTGGACCTGTCCCATTTCCTTGGGGACAGACTTTGGATACACAGGAGAAGACCCCGAGCACGAGTTCAACCAAGATGGATGGTACGATTGAAGGGTTATGCGTGCGCTCAAGGATGCCTGCGGGAGTGGACCCGATGATTTAGCTACCGCCGCGTAGCTGTCCTCATTGTCGATTTAGCCCTGATGGCTTGTACCAGACCGCTATGTTTTATATATGTCATGTACTGGATCTTTTATCGTTGTATGGATGTGATATTCTGCTGAAATGAGTTCTGTCCGAGATAGCTGCTATTCCTGTGACTATCTCAAGGGTACAGGGAGTCGGATTCTTGTCGTTGAGAATCCGGTTCGTTTCAGTGCGGGGCGCCGAGGTCCGGGGATTGGATTGGATGCAAAGCGGACGGAGAGGGAGAGACCGGCCGTGCAGGCATCGGCGGAGAGCAGCAGCGTGGCCTCCATGGCAGCGCTGCTGTGCGGAGCGCTGAGGTCCATGGATTGGGGAGAGAGAGGCTGCCGATTGTCTGTTGGAGAGCACAACATTTGCCTATCCCCTTCTACACTGTGCATGAGAGGCAAAGCTGAATTTACCTCTCCAAATTGCAATGCTTTGTTGGAGTCAACCTAAAAGGATGATGATATCCATGTCAAAAGGAAGCCCCAACATATTTTTACTAGCTTCTAGCACCTGAAACAGCTCAAGTTGATCTGGAATCTGGATGCCAAGGCGAAGCCAGCACTGTTTGGGAAATGGGCATGAGAAGAACAGATGGTTTCTGCTTTAATCAGTGTTGCCATTTGCGAAAGTATTTAACTAGGTTTCAAATAATAGACTGTGACAAAACTATTTGTGTGACTTGTTGATATGCACATGCAGCTTAGAAGGCCACATGGCACATCTCTGATTGTCACTTCCGTAGGAATCTATTGCACCTCTATCAGGTAGTTTAGTGTTATTTGTTTCTGCAAGGTAGTAGTTGAATGTTTAACAGTAAAATATATGAGCAGTCCTTAAAATTTTTCGTGATGTCATCTAGGTTCAAAGTTCCAAAAATGCCCTTGTGTCTGATGACTTGACTGGTAATTGGGTATAATTTTTCATACTATTTGTCTCATTAAATCAGTTGTACCATAGCACGGTTATAGATTAAGAGATCGACAAATATCATCAACATAAGGGTAGTTTTGGAATTTTAGACCTAGATGGCACACTTTAGCACGTTTAGAGACCCTAATATGCATTTTAGGACTTCAAGGACCTAAGTGATACTCTCCGGAATAAGTTTGAGGGCCGTTAATGCACTTTACTGAATGTTTAATGTTTCCCTTTCTATTGCGTGGCACCGAATACCATCATCAAAACAAAGGAATCACAAAATGTCCATTTCCAAATTTTGGTATTCCAAAATTAAATTAGCAAGGTCAATAATGATTTACCGCATCTCATTCAACTAATATTCTGACTGAACGGTGAAGTCTGAAATCCTTGGAAATACCATAATGCTTCCCATGATCACTCACTGTTGACAGCCAAAATTGGCAGTCGCCCGGTCAAACCGGTCTGACCGGTTTGCCGAACCGGTCAGACCGGTTTTAATCTGTAATTCGAGTAGGTTTAGGATTCCGAGTTTAATCCCATATTGTAACCGACTCATGAGGGGTAAGACTTCCCCGGCCTATAAATATAAAGGCTAGAAGGCCGATTGAGGTATTCCAATCGAATCAAACACAATTGTTCCTTATTTTTACCTCTCAAACCTTAGCCCTTTTCCAACCCCATATTTGTTGTTCTTTCCTCGTCTCTACGGCGTTCAAGGACGTTCTAGGTGGCCTGCCGACCCTAGAGCAACCCTAGATTGCTTGAGCTCCGACGGGGTCCCTCCCGAGCTCGAGTTTCTAGGTCTTCACGACCTCCTGTCAGAAAGCGGTCTGACCGGTTTTAGGAACCGGTCTGACCGGTTTACCGAGGGAGGCCGGGTGTTGGCCGTGGTGACGGCCGTGCTGCGTTTTCGAGTGTGTTGTCGCATCTTTGTGTCAACATACTTTTTGGCAACTCCGCTAGGGAAGATTAATCTGGTTATAAAACCGATCTAATCTACTCCAAAGATGACGGGATCGATCAGTGATCTTGACAAGAACAACATCATCACTGCGACGATGGAAGAGCTCACGGACGAGGAGCGGAAGCGGTACCTGATTGCTGACGAGCACTTCAAGACACAATTCTTGAAGGGTTTCAAGAAGGATCGCGGTGGTTTCGTCAAGAGAGTTGAGGAGTTCGTTATGCCGGCTTTCAAGCTATCAGACGACAAGGTTGAAGAACTTCCTAAGATAACCAGTGAATCCTCATCCTCTGATTTCATGCAACAAGTGACTCATATGATGGATGAAAAATTAAAAGCTGCACACGCCGCTACTAGTGAGTTACTTGTTAGTATGGTTGGTAATCTTGATAAAAATAAAAGTATTGTAGAAACAGATCCTAGTACGTCAGGCATACCTGAAAACATTATAGATCCAAATTTAGGCATGCCGGCGAATTACTATTCAGGGCAGCCACCTCATCCTGGTTCGGTCTACGAACCGGTCAGACCGGTTTACACAGCCGGTCAGACCGGTTTGGCCACTTCAGTTGGTCAGACCGGTTCCATGGGTATTGGCGCAACAAATGCGATGGTTTTAGCTAATTCAGCTGCTTCTGGTTCTATTTTTACACCTCCTATTACTACTGTTGTGGAAGCTCACCCAATGGATCTGGCACTTCTTCCAGGCCGATTCCAAACACTTCTCAAGGTTCAACACTTAATACATCTCGTTATATGAATAGTGCAAGCTATCAAACCAATTTCTCTAATTTCAAAGAGGATCTGGATAATACAATTAAAACTAAACTTGGGATTGATTTGGGTAACTCACGCTTGTATCAAAAACCATATCCTCCTGAGTTTGATTTAGTTCCTTATCCTAATGGTCGGCGTGTTCCTGAGTTTGTTGAATTCAATGGTGAAGATAATCGTACTACTTGGGAGCATGTTAGTCAATATATTTTGCAGTTAGGAGAAGCAAGTTTCTATGAACCATTGCGCATTCGTTTATTCTCATTAACTTTGACTGGAACTGCTTTCTCCTGGTTTTCTTCGCTTGCTCCTAATTCTATTCAAACTTGGACTCAATTGGAGCGTAAATTTCATGATCACTTATTTAGCGGAGAAAATGAAACTAAATTGACAGATTTAACATCTATTAGACAAGGCCGAGAGGAATCGGCTATAGATTATTTCAGAAGATTTAAGGATACAAAAAATAGATGTTTTAATTTGTCAATCTCTGAAAAAGATTTAGCAGATTTAGCTTTTGCTGGCTTGCGGTCTCATTTCAAGGAAAAATTAGAAGGTTTTGATTTTCTTTCTATTAATCACTTGCAAATGAAGGTCATGAGTTTAGAGCTTAAGTTAAAGAATTCAAGAGAATCTGCTAAACCTCATCGTTCTAATGTGCATATTGTTGATAATGATTCTGATAGTTCGGATGATGAAAGTAAAGAGATTTATGCTGCTGAGTTTGTTTGGCCATCAAAAGCTAAGCCTTGTTCTTGTCCTTCATTGAAGCCGGTTCAGAAAAATCGGCGAGAAGAGATTAAATTTACTTTTGATGTTGCCAAGTGTGATCGTGTTTTTGATGAGTTGCTTAAGAATGGTTTTATTAAACTTTCTCATGCAATTCCACCAGCCGATCAATTGAAAAATCACGCATATTGTAAGTGGCATAATTCTTTTTCACATGCGACTAATGATTGCAATGTTTTTCGACGACAGGTACAATCGGCTATTAATGAAGGTCGATTAGTACTAGCTGAGATGCAAGTTGATAAGGCTCCTTTCCCTATTCATACTCTAAATTTGAATACCAGGGTGCTGATTCGGCCGGAACAAGCCGATGGAGCAAAAGGTAAGAATGTGGTGATTGGAGATCCAAGGCCGGAAAAAGTTGATATTCAATCTCCGGTCAGAAAAGTGATGCTTGGAAAGACTCTGGATGGAAAAGAGTCTCTGAAGATTATTATTAATACATCAAGGTCCGGGGGGCAAGAAAGTTCCTCAGAAGAAAATCAGTCCGCTGATCAGGGGAAACCGGTCAGACCGGTTTGCTCCTGGACCGACCTAGGACTTTCAAGCCCAAGCGTCCGAAAGTGGGTACTTGGAAGGTAAATGAACCCAAAGTGCAAGGTATGGCTCTGAAGCAAGGGCCTACTTTTTCTCAGCTCCTGAACAAGTACACAAAGGCCGTTCAAGGTGATCGGCCAGTAAAAAAGAGACCAAGGTCACCAATGCGTGGAGAAAGTTATTCAGAGAACAATAGGCGCCATGGTGATGTTATTACTGTTTATCCACCACAGAAGATGTATGCTACCATGCCATGGGCACCTCCCGCGTCAAATTCTCCATATCCAACATGGGATCAAGGGATGTGGATGCAATGCTTTCCAATGCCACAACCACCTCAGGATTACATGAACAATGGTCCAAGAATTCCAGTACATGACCGATTGGGGCCATACCAATCAGGTCCAGGACCAGCACCAAAAGCGGTTAGATCAGTTTGGTTTCTTCAAACCGGTCAGACCGGTTTCGGTCTGATCAAAAATTTCAAACTCCTCCCAGGCAAGAATACCATGTCAAGGAAAAGAAGGAGGATGTGCAGCCCGTGGTTGATCCAAAAGGAGCCAAGGACAGTGGTTTTATGATAATTGGTGAAGTTCCGGTGGCTATGCAGGACTTGGGCAAAAAGCCGATAGTTATTGGAAATTCGGTTCCCGTTGCAATTATGAGGTCGATCATGGCTAATGATCATGAGGTTAGCAGTAGCAAGGCTGTAAAGAAGGTGTTCCAACCAAGGTGGTGTCCTTCTAGTTTAACTCATACACAGAAGAGAAAATTACAGCGCTTGCGAAACAAAGAAAAAAGGGAACAGGAGGCTGAGAAGCTGTGAGGGATGAACATTTCAACAGGTACAGGCCCATGATTCCTCAGACCAAGACGTGGCAAGTTAAATCAGTTGTGCAGCCAGCAGCACAACCGGTCAGACCGGTTTCAGAATCCGGTCAGACCGGTTTGAGTGCCGCAGAAGCGGTCAGACCGGTTTCTGGAACCGGTCAGACCGGTTTGGAGACAGAGGCAGGAGCTGAGGTTGCTTTGGCCACCAATGAAGATATAATTCCTCCAATTCCTCCAGTGGTTGAAGATGAGGAGTTAGTTGACTTTGAGCCTTCTCCAGAGCGTGACAATATGGAGGTCAATGTCGTCTATTTGTCTCCGGATTATTTTGTAGTGCCGGAAGAGGAAATTGCTCATCTTCAGCTAGGGCCTCGAGATGCTATATTTCAGAAGCCTAAAGAATCAGAGAATCATCTCAAGGCCTTGTATATGAGAGGGCACATCAACGGAAAGCCAATTTCACGTATGTTGGTGGAGCTATTGTAAATCTTATGCCATATGCCCTCTACAAGAAAATTGGTGGTAAAGACGAAGATCTTATCAAGACAAACATGACTTTCAGTGGAGTCGGTGGAGGTGATCCCATTGGCGCTAAGGGAGTGGCTTCTATGGAGTTGACCGTCGGGAGCAAGACTATTGCTACGGCCTTCTTCGTCTCGGAGGTGCAAGGTAACTTTAGTTTAATTCTTGGTCGTGATTGGATTCATGCAAATCAATGCGTACCGTCTACCTTGCATCAATGCCTTATTCAGGGGTTAGCCGATGTTTTGATTAATGAAGCATCTGGACATCGTGTTGTTACCTTTCTTGATGGTAATGCCGGATATAATCAAATATTTATGGCCGAAGAAGATATGCACAACACGGCCTTTCAATGTCCGGGATTTATTGGCCTATTTGAGTGGGTGGTTATGCCTTTTGGATTGAAGAATGCTGGCGCAACTTAAGGGCTATGAATTTAATCTTTCATGATTTACTTGGTGTGATTGTGTAAGTATATATTGATGATATTGTAGTTAAATCGGATGGATTAGATCAAGACCGCTTTCAAGAACCGGTCAGACCGGTTTGGATCTGAACAGTGCTCGACAAGGCAAACCGGTCAGGCCGCTTCTGGAAACCGGTCAGACCGGTTTAGGGCGAAACAGTGGCTTCAAAACCGAATTGATCATCATCGGTCGAATACAAGTGGTATGTTTGAAGCTGTTGAAGATCTGGGTGATATGGATAAATTGGGTCAAGGATTTACATCAGCCGACCCTTTAGAAAAAAATTTCTAGGCAAAGTGAATTTCTTGAGAAGGTTTATAATTAACTTGTCTGGAAAAGTTGATGCTTTCACTCCTTTACTTCGGTTAAAAAATGAAGCCGATTTCACTTGGGGGGCAAAACAGCAAGAAGCTTTTGAGAAGATTAAAGAAAATTTATCTTCACCACCGGTGCTTAGGGCGCCTAAGAGGGGTTCCATTTAGACTTTATGTGGCGGCTGAAGAAAGAGTTATTGGAGCTGTTTTGACTCAAGAAATCGATGCTAAAGAATATGTGATTGCTTATATAAGCCGACGACTGATTGATGCAGAAACAAGGTATACTTTCATTTAAAAGTTATGCTTATCATTATATAATGCTTGTATTCAGTTAAGGCATTATTTATTATCTAGTACTTGCATCGTGTTTGTGTCAAACCGATGTGATTAAACATATGTTGCAAAAGCCGATATCTAGTGGAAGAGTCGGCAAGTGGGCTTATGCTTTGGTTGAGTATGATTTGACTTGTGAACCTTTGAAATCAATGAGAGGACAAATTGTGGCTGATTTTATTGTTGAACATCGGATAAATGATACAAATGAATTCGACGTCGGCTATGTTACTTGTACACCATGGAAATTATACTTTGATGGATCGGTTTGCAATGATGGACAAGGGATCGGTGCTGTTCTTATGTCACCAAGTGGTGCCGTTTTTGAGTTCTCAAATCGATTGGAAGAAAAGCGAACAAATAATCAAGTTGAATACGAGGCTCTTCTATTTGGCTTGGAATTTTTGCAAGATATGAGAATAAAGCATGTTGAGGCTTTTGGTGATTTGCTTCTGGTGGTACAGCAAGTATCTAAGGTATGCCAATGTTATAATGGTTCACTAAATGCATATCTTGATAGATGCCTTGATATCATTGCTTCTTTTGATGAATTTATTATCGAACATATTCCAAGAGAGGAAAATGGCAAGGCTAATACTCTGGCTCAGAAAGCATCTGGTTATATGGTTGCAAAGAAATATTTCTATCTCCAAAAACCGATGCAATCAAAAGCTGAGGCTCAGGTTCTGGACGAACCGGTCCAACCGGTTTCTCAAACCGGTCTGACCGCCAGAACCGGTCTGACCGGTTTGGAAACCGGTCCGACCGCTTCGTCTGCTGACAGCGGTAAAAATGTCTTGGATGGTGCTAATCGTACCAGAATTGAGGATCAGGACTGGAGGATACCTATTATTACTTATTTGAAGGATCCTGGTCGTGGTGCAGACAGAAAAATTCGGCGATTATCATTTAAATATGTATTGATTGACGATGAGCTTTATCGTCGAACCGCCGAAGATTTGCTTTTAAAGTGTTTAGACTCGGATCAGGCCAAAGTTGCCATGGGAGAAGTTCATGAAGGCATTTGTGGTACACATCAATCGGCTCTCAAGATGAAGTGGTTACTTAGACGAGCCGGTTTTTATTGGCCTTCTATGATGGCGGATTGTTTCAAGTATTATAAAGGGTGTGAAGAATGTCAGAAGTTTAGAAATTTGCAATTAGTTCCTGCTGCATTGATGCATCCTATTATCAAACCATGGCCGTTCCGAGGTTGGGGGCTAGATTTTATTGGACAAATTAGTCCTCCATCATCCAAAGGGCATCGTTTCGTGTTGGTTGCTGCGGATTACTTTACTAAATGGACTGAAGCGGTTCCTTTGAAGAATATGACGCATAGAGAGGTAATTGAGTTTATTATACAAAATATTATTCATAGATTCGGTATCCCTCAAACTTTAACAACGGATCAAGGTACTTCATTTATATCTAAAGAGGTACGTGAGTTCGCCGAATCCTATAGAATTAAGTTGCTCAATTCATCTCCATATTACGCTCAGGCTAATGGTCAAGCCGAGTCAAGTAATAAAATCTTGATCAAATTGATTAAGAAAAAGATAGAAGATAATCCTAAGAGATGGCATGAAGTTTTATCCGAACCGTTGTGGGCTCATCGTATATCTAGACATGGTGCTACTAAAGTTACTCCTTTTGAGCTTGTGTATGGTCAAGAGGCCGTTTTACCCGTTGAGGTAAATCTGGACGCTTATAGATTGGCTAAACAAAATGACCTTGATGCCTGCGTTGATTATCTCAATTTAATGATGGACAACATTGACGAAATATCCGACAAGCGATTGAAGGCTTTAAAGGAGATTGAAAGAGACAAGCTTCGAGTTGCTAAAGCTTACAATAAGAAGGTTCGAGGGAAATATTTTCAGATTGGTGAGCTTGTTTGGAAGACGATCTTGCCTATTGGAACAAAAAGCAACAAGTTCGGTAAATGGTCACCAAATTATTATATGTTGGAGACATTGCAGGGAGATCATCTGCCTAGAGCTATCAACGGAAGATATTTGAAGAAATCCTATCCAAGTGTTTGGCAAGACGCATGAAGATTAATGGCCGATAGATTTTTTGATATCGCCCTTAGCATAAATTTTAGCTCCTGAGTTGTAATTACTTGCATATTGCTTTTTAGTTCTCAAGTTCACTAAAAACGCAGGGGGGGCATGTGTTAACAGCCAAAATTGGCAGTCGCCCGGTCAAACCGGTCTTACCGGTTTGCCGAACCGGTCAAACCGGTTTTAATCTGTAATTCGAGTAGGTTTAGGATTCCGAGTTTAATCCCATATTGTAACCGACTCATGAGGGGTAAGACTTCCCCAGCCTATAAATATAAAGGCTAGAAGGCCGATTGAGATAGATCCAATCGAATCAAACATTACCAATTGTTCCTTATTTTTACCTCTCAAACCCTAGCCCTTTTCCAACCCCATATTTGCTGTTCTTTGCTCGTCTCTACGGCGTTCAAGGACGTTCTAGGTGGCCTGCCGACCCTAGAGCAACCCTAGATTGCTTGAGCTCCGACGGGGTCCCTCCCGAGCTCGAGTTTCTAGGTCTTCACGACCTCCTGTCAGAAAGCGGTCTGACCGGTTTTAGGAACCTGACCGGTTTTGCCGAGCGAGGCCGGGTGTTGGCCGTGGTGACGGCCGTGCTGCGTTTTCGAGTGTGTTGTCGCATCTTTGTGTCAACACTCACCTTTCAACTAATAATATCCCAGGTTGTATACAAAATTGCAGTTTCTTTTATATATATCTGTTGCAGAAAGTAATTTATCTCTCGATTGCCTAAAATTACACTACCGGAAACATGTATTTTTAAAAAAAATACTATAATTGAACTACATATAAATCATGTGGATACTAAAAAGTAGATAAGCCGATGAATGCATAGGGAAAAAAAAGATATCATGCAAAAACTTAGAAATTGCTTCAGGCGGCACTTCAAAAGAATGAACCTTGAATTGGTTAAAAATAAAGAATGAATCGGGAAGCATATAGTATAGATGAAAGAGGCAGAAATAACAATGGAGATGATAAGTAAATCCTCTTTTAAAAATTATTTAACTAGGTTACAAATAGACACATATTGTGCTAATCATGCATGTGACTTGTTTTGGCATGCACGTGCTGCTTAGTGGTCCACTTGGTGGTTGGAACACTAATGACTGTTTCCGTCAGAATAAATTGTACCTCTATCAGGGCCCTGTTTGGATCCTAAGTGTTAGTGTTAGTTTGGAGCAAACTAACACTAAACTAACACTTTAGATCCAAATAATGTTATTTGGGACTAACACCCTCCAAAAAACAAACCACTCCATGAGGTGGTAATTGGTGTTATTTCTGATGGGTCCCACCCTATTCACTCCACTTTTCCCTCTTTCAATGATTTTTTTTTAGCGTTCCCTCTTTCAATGATTGTAAAAGTAGCTTTACATGCAAAGTAACACAGAAATCCAAACACAACTGGTAGTTTGTTACGTGTTAGTTTGGGGTGCTAAAGACTACCACTAACACTAGCACTAACACTAGGATCCAAACATGGTCCAGGTAGTTTAATGTTCCTTTTTTTGCAACGAGGTAGATACTTAAATTTTTATGTTCCTGTTTTCCATTACGTGGCACCTATCATTATGGAAACAATGGTCCGTAATTATCGAGGTCAATAAAGGTTAATTGCATCTCATCATTCAATAACTATTATTATGATTGAACCATGAACCTGTAAGGTACCGTGGGTCCTGACAGAATATACCTACTTATACTCACTTTTTTCTTAATAACAAAATAGATAGACTGGGACTATATATATGGTATGTTTCTAAAAATACTAAAAATGACAGTTATTTAATTATCTTCATTTTTATTTTGGCAAATTAGAGTTACATTATGTCAGCTTGAACTCTCCGCAGTTCATCTCATAACTTGAATTTTTTTTCCCTAAAAGTGTGCACAGTCAGAGGTACGGTTTACATCGTGATGTTTCCCTAGATAGGCCCAAAAGATGTAAGGTCTTTGGATGCTGAGTTATGTTATCCGGAGATGCTATTTCTATATAAGTAGACGAAATATTTGGTGCATATTAGCATCAACCGCATCTCTCAAAGCCTGCATATTAGTAAACCATTTGATCGATGCTTATTATGCTGAGCTTCTCTAAATTGGAGACCCTGAAGCTTGTGGTTGTAATCTTGCCAGTACCATTCACCAGGTTCAGGCATCTTTCGTTCAATTATTAAGTGCAGATAAATTTGGTCCATAACATCTTGTTCGGCCATTCTTGTGACTGACTGTAATATGCAGTTTAATATTGATGTGCCACTATTATATTTTGCATGGTAAATCGTATATATTGATAGCAGAATAGATTGGGTAATTTCTTAAGGATTTCTTCAATAGAAACACACTTTCGAGAGAAATATATATAGCCATTTGTTTCATTTTATTTCAGCAACTTAGATTTATTTAACATAGGAATTAAGATACAGTAATACGTGCCACAGGCTGAAATTTGACCTTAGACTAAATGAAGGAAAACTAATGGAGCAAAACTGCAGCAGGTCGAGAATACCAGAGATGGAGTACTTTGATATTTTCTTGTTAATATGCCATCACCAATCGTGGACCATATATATGTTAAAAACATACCAAGATGATAAAAAAGGTTGTAGTGCTACCTGAGTCGTGAAAATGCAACTTTGCAAAGATGAGTAGTGCTAGTCTCGAGTTCAATGTGATACATTTCATAGATGGCGATATACCCCTTCCTTTCATTTTTAGTAAGCATATTATTAGGATTTAAAATGACACCACAGGTATACTTTGGTCATGGATTCCTTTTACCATTTATAATCGATTGCTAATGCACCTACTAAAAACAAAGCTTGAATCTATCTATCTATACTATAAGGATCAAGTAGAATTGAAAACACTTCTCACCTAAAATATCCGTACCCACCCTCTCACAGAGGACCCACGTGTCATGTTTTTAGGTGGCACCGCAGTCAAAATACATGTGAGGAAGAAGAAAAAAACACACTTTCGAGAGACTTTAGTTCATTCTCCGCAAAAC
>OAMR01000929.1:32281-44685 GCA_900205405.1 Echinochloa crus-galli
TAGGTAACATACCCATGCAACAGGACGTGCACACGATTATCCCGTATTGCTAATAGACAAAAGATTGAAGAGTTTTTCTCCATATAAATAAAGACCAACTAACTCAAAAAATAATGTGCCTCTAAATTTGAGAATAGCTAAAGCTTTATATACACACGTGCGTGCGCACGCGCAACCAGCTAGTTCTGTCGTGAGGAAGTAGCCAAAGCTTGAATTTTGATTTAAGAGCAATTAAACTAAATTGACATGTCTCTAGAAAACAAATTTGAGTTAATCAACCATATTGACCCGATATATGCTTCTATAGCCAATAAATAATTCACCTTCACATATGTTCATAGATGCATGCAGAAGGTGAAGTGTTGTGCCCCTGCTCATTTTCATTCTTGCTAATAAGCCTACATTCACAATTTCATAAAAGTTCTCCAAAGTTTATTTTTGCCCATGCCACACAATTATATATTTGTACACACCGCAATCACTTGTATTAATTATTTGCTATCTAACAATGTGTCCCAAACCAACAAACCTTACTGTAAATTTCCTATCATTGGTTCATGCACTCCAATTATGTGCACCTAGAAAGATCGCTACAAGCAAAAAGATCGCTACAAGCAAAACAAGTACTGAGATGATTTGCCACCGTCGGACCACTGCTACATAAGTGATTTTTCCCAGACACTCTCCTACCTCTTTCACATGTGTGGCTCATATGGCCATCCACCTGAGAAATTGGCAGAGGCCTCCTATGATCTTGGGCCGCCTGTGGGAACGTTATGGACTAATTGTTTTCTAAAGGCGATACATATAAGGAACACTAGTGAAAATGATATTTCCACATGTGGTTGCTTACAACAACCACCCAAGGAAATGGAACTATTTATAGAGAGAGTTAAAAAAAGGAACCGCATGTGAAAATGGTTCTATTTTTTTCTAAAATGACTCTAAAAATGGTTCCATTATCTGTGATAAAGACATCTATTTGTATATTTTAATTGTGTCAACGAGTTTTGTTCTGAGATTTTTTGGAGGCATAATATAATGTCTACTCCCATCTCTAGTTACATTTATAGAATATTTGCAAACCTTCTGTGACAAGTGAAAATATGCTCTATACAATTGAAACATCCTCATCAGTGGCGTATGGGGAAGGATGCCATGATGTAGTTCTTTACTATATTTTCAAAAAACCAAAACTTTTGAAAACATATTCTAGATTTTACAAGATATGGGGATGGATATGATATATGCCTCCAAAAAAATTGTTTCTAAACTCAACTTAACTTAAAGGATAAATATGAACTTTCTAGTGGAAATCATAGCATTTCCATGTCTCTAGAAATCATTTTCACAAGCTTCAAAGGGAATGAATATGTTATTGCCAGTAGCAACAACTATATGGTGGGACGGTAAGGAGGGATCGCGTGAGTGGGTTGTTGTGGATTCAAAGCTAAAAACCATATAGTTTTGTTGTGACCTATATATATGTTTTTTCATGGCGAAATAGCCAATTCAGTCCCTGAAGTATCACTCAAAGCTCAATTTTGTTCCTGAACTACGAAAACGGTCGTTTTGGTCCTCAAACTTTCGTATCTGGTCCAATTTCATCCCTGAACTACGAAAACAGTCGTTTTAGTCCTCAAACTTTCGCATCCGGCTCAAATTCGTCCCTGGCCGATAGCCAAATACCCTTTTACCCTTCTCCTACCCCTACGCGCCGCTCGCTGCTGGCTGCTCGCTCACCCGCTGCTGCTTCTGCTCCTACGGCCGTCGGCCACCACGAGCAGGAGAGGGCGAGCCACGGAAAGAGGACCGAGGCGACCAGGACATGGAGGCGGCGATGCATGCGTTGTACCTGCGTGTGCTGCGAACCACAGGGTCCTCGCTGCTGCACTTATCCAACGCCGAGCCGGAGAACTCGCAATCGTCCGTGGCGCACCACCGCCATCCCCGTGATGCTTCGAGCTCCGAATTGGGGGCGAACCGGCGCTGCGGGGGAGGCCGCCGCCTCCCTCTGCTCCTCGCCGCCGTCGCCGTCTCCACGAAGGCCGACCCCTCCCGTTTGGCAGCCTGCTGCCACGCCAAATCCACCACGCCGGCACCTCCTCCTGCGCCGACGGGCGCGGATCTTGGGCGTGGGTGCGCTCGACGAAGGAGGCACGAGGCCCCTTCTCCATCTCAGGGGAGGACCCTGAGGATGACCTACAGCTCCGATTCGCCAGTAGCGAGCGGCGCGTAGGGGTAGGAGAAGGGTAAAAATGGTATTTGGCTATCAGCCAGGGACGAATTTGAGCCGGATGCGAAAGTTTGAGGACTAAAACGACTGTTTTCATAGTTCAGGGACGAAATTGGGCCGGATGCGAAAGTTTGAGGACCAAAACGACCGTTTTCGTAGTTCAGGGACGAAATTGACTTTAAGTGATAGTTCGGGGACTGAATTGGCTATTCCTCCTTTTTTTCATTATTTTTCGTGCCCATGATTACAAAAAGTGTTTCCTTAATGAACCATCATTACCACATGCGGTGTCTTTTTGTTGTGACCTATATATATGTTTTTTCATTATTTTTTCCTGCCCATGATTACAAAAGTGTTTCCTTAATGAACCATCATTACCACATGCGGTGTCTTTTGTACCTGTAGAAATCCACATCCCTTCTATCACAAACAGGCCGGTGTGGCTACACGCCTATAAAAACTACTTTTGTTGTAGTGCATGAACCCCCGTAGTGTATTCACATTTGGTAGCTGTGCGCTCTCATATCACATTTCATGTTAAAAGAAAAGAGTTATGTTATGAAAGTACTTTTTGTGTGAAACAATGGCACCTCTTTCACTATGCCCTTAAATATAAGGCATTTTGGTTTGTCCGAAGTCAAAGGACGGCTGTCTTTATACACTTGTGTAAATGCTAGTATTTTAATAGAGGGGGCAAACCAATGTGGCGGCGCCATTGAATTTGCAAACCAAAGGAGGTTCTAAATTAGATGGAACAAAAAGAGTGTAAACATGTGCAACAAAGGTACACGGATAATAGATTTCTTATCAAGGGTTTGCCCTCATGATGTCTGGTAATTTAACCCCTACACTTAAGATCTAAACGTTCATTTCACTAAACCAGATATTGCAAGAAACAAACAGTGGAGATTAAGATTAGAAAAATAAGTGGTTAGGCACAACCGCTTTAAAGAATCAGTACCCTAATCTGTACAATATAGTTAGGCGGAAGGATGCTCCAGTAAGAGATGTTTTGAGCACAGTCCCCCTAAATATTTCTTTTCGGAGAAGTCTAGTTGCCCAAAATCTTAATTCCTGGAATAATCTTGTTTTAAGAATTGCAAACATACATTTAAATGATCGTCCGGATGTCTTTAAATGGTCTTTAAATTCAAATGGCATGTTTTCGGTTAGATCAATGTATAATGCAATGCTAAATTCAAACAATATATCTTACAATTGTTTACTATGGAAACTTAAGATTCCCTTAAAAGTTAAAGTCTTCCTTGGGTTTCTTTATAAAGGAGTTATATTAACTAAAGATAACTTAATTAAAAGAAATTGGCACGGAAATGTTAACTGTTGTTTTTGTAACAATGAAGAGACTATACAACATTTATTCTTTCATTGTGTTATTGCTAACTTTGTTTGGAGAACGATACATTTAGCTTTTGGGCTGACACCACGTGTAAATGTGATTCACATGTTTGGTACTTGGTTGGATATTATACCAAAGGACAAAAAATCTTTAGTCCTTGTGGGAGTAGGCGCCATGTGTTGAGCCATGTGGTTAAGCCGAAATGAGATTGTTTTTGTCAGAGCACCTATTTGTTCATTCATGCAGGTTATTTACAGGGGTTCATACTGGACAAGGATGTGGTCTATGTTCCAGAAGGAGGAGCAGCGGGAATTCATGCAATCGGCATGCCGCAATTTGGAAACATTGACCATGAATATTTTCGCCAAGAATGGGTGGAGGTTTAGCAATAGATTAAGTTTATGATGAACATCTTTGTTATGTCTCAAACTTTTGGCTTCTTAGCTATTGGGTGTGTCAACTATGTGGGCGACGGAGTCAACCACTTAGATAAAAACTGTAATAAGTTTTGGCCTCATACATCCTTGGATGTAGCAGCCGGGATTCTTTCATTTGCTTGATGAATTAAATTTCCCTTTATCTAAAAAGATTAGAAAAATAGATTGTGTGGCTCATGATCGTCAGCAAGACAATACTTGATGAACAGCCCTCTAGCACCTACACCTTAGAGTGGTTTCATGTTGATACTCATTTTGATCCGCCTAATTTGGGACCACATTTACAAGAAACACTGACCTGGCTAACTAAATCACGTCCCATTTGGTTTGACTCCTCTATCAGATATACCAGAACTATACAATGTATAGATGATATATATGTCATTTGTACCAAATAAATTTCAAATAACTAAACTATCCATGTACTCCCTCCGTCCCAAAAAAGAAGTCGCTCTAGAAATTTTAGGACAGATTAACGAGAAAGTAAAATGACCTTGATTGTCCCTAATTATTAGCCATATTTGGCAAAATTTGTTGTTGCATGCACATGCACCTACTAAATATAGTAGAATGACTTCTTTTGTGGGACAAATTTTGAATCCTAGAGTGTCATCTTTTTTGGGACGGAGGGAGTACTTCCTAATTTCTCTAAATAAATTCCCAACTAATTTTCCTAGCAATTTTTTATCTAAATTGCTAAATATGTTTCCCAACCTGTGGTGGAGGAGCATGTTTTAGTACACAAGGAGCCACTAGTCCTGATGGAGCATCCATGGTCAAGGAGCCCATGGTGGTAGAGTCATCATGGTGGAGGGACTCCCATTGTAGAGTATGGGTTGATGGTGGATAGTCGCCCATGGTGGAGGAGATGCCATTGATGGTGGAGCCTTTCATGGTGGAGGGGCCACCGGTGGTAACACGTCTTGCGGTGTAGCAACGCCACTCATGGTGAGCTGCCCATGATAGAGGAGGCATCACCAGTGGTGGAGCCGCCCACAGTAAAGGAGTGGCTGCTAGTGGAGAGCCCCCTACTATGGAAGAAGGGCCAACAATGGAGGAACGGCCACCTATGGAATATGGCCCATGGTGAAGGAATGGCCACTAGTGTAGAAACACCCATGATGTAAGATGGGCAACCTATGGTCAAGTTGCCCATGATGTAGGAGGGGTCACCAATTGTGACGTTGTATCTTGATTTGGTGATGAAGGAGGGGTGGCGCGAGGAAAAAGATGGTTAGGAGGCCAAGCATATTTGGTTAGTGTTTTGTGCAAACAAACTCTTATTTGTGTAGAAAAGGCACTTTCACTCCTAACTCGAATATGGATTTGGAATGATGGTCTCAACACTTACAGTTCCTACCTGAAATCAGGAGTAATAGTTGTCGAGTTTCCATAATAGCATCCAACACGAGAGTATAATGTAAATTTTGAATAGAATCCATGTTTTCAACTTGATTTTGAACAAAATATGCATGATTAAAAAGGTCATCAACAAGAATGTTGTATAGATAGTTATTTAAGGTGTCTCTACATCTTGATGTTTGCATATTCTCACATATCAGTTTATATATTGTATAATATGAATTTATATGTTAACTTATTTCTACGTTTATGGGAAAATTAAGAGAGGAGTTAATATAGATTTAGGTATACTCATTGTTTCACCAAAGATTAGCACAATAATTAGACCCACATATGAGTGTGTCAACAACATTCTCAAAACCTCATTATGTGTTCTATTTTTCCATTATGAAAAGTTTGAGGGAATGGCACTATCACCAAACTTAGATGATATTACATACATTCCTCTATTATCCTTTAGTTTCCCATGAGCATTCATTAAATACATATGATGTCCCAAAGGTTCTCCATCCAACGAAAAGCTTGTTAGTGACAATGACCGAAGCATGAGGTGGAGGATATATCTAAAAAATTTAGGAGTTTTAAAGCTTTATAGCTTTAAAAAATTATCTAAATGAAAGCTTGATGATGCGATATGATCACTAAACACCTGAATGGAAAGCTTACGGATACGACATTATCACCGAACGCGAACAATATTTTTTTTAGAGAATAGTACATACTTTCCTTTGGTGTCCTTCAGTTTTGCATGAACAGATAAGCATGAGCTGCCAATGACCAAAGCATGAGGTGGAGGATATATTTAAAATCTTTAGGAGTTTTGAAGCTTTATAGCTTTAAATTTTTTGTCTAAATGAAAAGATTGAGGATATATAATCACCAAACGCCTGAATGGAAAGCTTGCGGATACGACATTATCACCGAACACAAACAACATATTTTTCTAGGAATAGTGCATACTTTCCTTTGGTGTCCTTTAGTCTCGCATGAACAGACAAGCATGATCTGACAATGATCGACGCATGAGGTGGAGGATATATCTAAAAGCTTTAGGAGTTTTAAAGCTTTAAATTTTTTGTCTAAATGAAAAGATTGAGGATACAACAAACGCCTAAATGGAAAGCTTGCGGATACGACATTATCACCGAACGCGAACAATAGCACATATTTTTTAGGAATAGTACATACTTTCCTTTGGTGTCCTTCAGTTTCACATGAACAGAAAAGCATGAGGTAGAGGATATATCGAAAAGCCTCAATGTTCTAGAGCTTTATGGGTTTTCTTTTGTTTTCCTTAAAGAAAAGCTCGAGGATACGACATGATCACCAAACACAGACAATACTCCATGCTTTCCTCTAGTGAAACGATGTAAAATTGGCAACTTGCTAAAAGGGATCCTTGCAATCCTATATAAACCATTGAAGGCATTAGCGCTCTCATATCTATTACTTGCCAATTTGATTTGACAATTTCAAGTAGAAGTTGTTGAAGCTTTAGTAAGGTAACACATCTACCTTGTTGATTTTGTAAGTGAATTTACTTTTAGATGGGATGAGTCAATATTTTGTTTTGAGTGTTATTATTCTACATTTGGAAAGTATCTCCTAGATTGTGAATATTTTAATTGTATTTTTTTGGAGATATATTGTATATTGTTAACTCTATCAATTTTAACATCCTATTGCAAAATAAATAGTACTGAATTGAGTATATGTGTATTGAATAGATTTGAATATATATATATATAGGTGCTCAACTATGTCACATGGAGCTAAGCATCCACAGGAGTCCCATAGATCTCTGCCACAACCTTTGCCATCACTGCAACAACAAGCACTTGATGAGTTCTGGAGGAAGACCCTAGAGAACATTGAGAACACAGTGGATTTCAACAATCACATTTTACCCAAGGCCTATGTTACAAAACTCATCAGAGACAACCAAGGTAGCCTCATGATGTCACCTGACACACCACCAGTCTTGACCAAGCTCCTAGAGATATTCATCCAAGAACTTACAGTTCGTGCCTCCATGTCTGCCACATCCCACGACCGCTCCACAATACTTGAATCAGATATTCATGAGGCCATTAATTCTCGTGGGTCTTATGTCTTTCTAAATGATGTTATTCAAGGGACAAATCATGCTGAGGTGTGCATGTCTAGCAATGCTCCTATGCGACATCAGGTACATAGGATAACTTGCAAAAACTCAATTTTTGACCATTATCTTGACTAATTCAGCACAAGATGTTCATTTTACTTATCTTTTGTTTCAGGAACCAAATTTTCTTGTGGAAAGTAACACACTTATGGAAGAAACAAGCACTCAAATCAATCCATTGGAATTGAAGAATGACCAAGATATCAAGAACATATCAGACACCTCAAGTAGGAGAATTGAATAAACCAAATAAACAACAAACAATGATGGAATCTCCAATGTTCATCCATCATCTCATCGAGTGCTCTAATAAATAAAAAAGTGGCAGCATCAACTATGTATGCATGTCCTACATATAGAAAAAAATGATGGGAAACATTGTATTGGTTTTGTTTGATTGTGCAATTAAATAATTTACTTTGTATTTCCATATATTTATACTATTTGTTTTATATATCAGCATCGTCTTCTCACACATTAGTTTATAGATCATAAGAAATATGAATTCAGGAATTCCCCTATTTCTGAGGCCGCGGCAAAATTAAGAGAGTAATGAGAATTCAAGCATACCCGTTGTTGTTCTAGATACTAACATAGTGATATGAATTCAATGGTGAGTGTGTCACTATGATTGCCTTCTATTGACGGAAAGTCAAAGATTGCACAAGTTCTTGACATTTGAGTGTAAGAGCTTATTTTAGTGCAGTGTTCTTTCCATGAAGGAGATGCAACAATCCACTCTTCCTTCTCAAATAATGCGGTCAATAATGTATCCCTACTTTTTTAGTCTATTGTGGATACAATGTATCTTCCTCTCCCTCTGTTTGCTATCAACATCCCGCATCTCGTACGTGCATTTTGTTTAGCTTTTCAATGTTCTTCTCCTTCTGATATAATGTGGTGTGCTCTCGTCCTTTTTACAATCCGTTCTTCCTACTATGCCTCCATGTAGTCATCTCTTCCTTTTCCAGATCATCAATCATCATCTTCTTCTTGCCACCATTTTCTTCTATCTCCCAGTTGTCGGCCATCATCTTCTTCTTGCTATCAGTTTTATTCAGCTTCGCTTTTTTCTCTCCTTGACCAATAAGGTGGTGAACACCTCTATGTTCTACATCCTTCTCTCACCATTCAACATCTCCTTCTCCTTTCCATTGTCAGCATTGTTTTGGCATTCCTTTTTGTTCCCCTTCTCCGAGATGGTACTATAGCTATTGTCTTCCTATACTTCACCTCATTATTACCATCCTGTGTTCTGTATTCCCTCTTCATTCTTGGCATTATTGCAACATTCAACCCTTTTGTGATGCAAGATTGGGAACATCATCGGTCATCCTTCGAAACCCCAACCAAGATTATGTTGTTCCCTAACCAAAACAAAGAACAATACCTATGGAGGTCCAAGTACGATCAAGAAAGTGGCAAATGCCAGATGATGAGACTGGCCACATGTTGGAGGCAAACATCGACGAGTTCTTGAAAGGTAGGCCTCCATCTCTCTCTTGTGTTGATCTGCTTCATGCAAATGTTCAACTTGTCAAGGACCACCAACAACATACTAATATGTTGGACCAGCTAACCCAATTTCAATTTATTACACACATTGATATTGACAATGCAATGAATTTTCTTAATTCCCATCAATGAAGACCAAGTCATCAGGTGACATAGTAGTCCATGTTCTGTTCTTCTAACATCATGAGAATCTATACAAACTGCATAGAAAATATCTTCTTGGCAACATACTCAAACAATAGCCCACTTAATCGAATGGTCTAAAACAAAAATATACTTCATTGCTCGTAAAAAAATATTCTCACTACCAGAATGATCCACTTTGGCACCGGTTGGGAAGTGCCTTTAGCACCGGTTATCCCAACCGGTGCTATTCCTCCGAGGCTAAAGGGTCGGTGCTAAAGGTGACCATTCGTCAAAAAAATATGTGCGCTGCTGCGGGATTCGAACTCAAGACCTCTTGGCTCGCGCGTACCCACCTAACCATCTCAACTACTTGGCACCTGTGATGGAATAGAATATGCTTTCCTTTTAAAGTAACATGCAACACCCCCTTTAGCGCCGGATCGTAACACAAACCGGTGCTAAAAGGCCTTTAGCACCGGATCGTAACACCGCCCGGTGCTAAAGGGTGACCCTTTAGCACCGGGTGGTAATATGATCCGGTGCTAAAGGGTCGAGGGGCTTTAGCACCGGATCCTAACACCACCCGGTGCTAAAGGTCACCTTTTAGCACCGGTTGGTGTTACCAACCGGTGATAAATGGTCTCCGGGAGCACTCAAATTTTGCACCCGGTGCTAATGTACCTTTAGCACCGGGTTCAAACGGCGCCGAGGCCTATGAGGGGGTCGGATGTGAGTTTTTCTTGTAGTGTCTCACGAAGCTAAGGCAAATGATGATAGAAGAGATGATCACAGACCATACTTATATGACCACTTTGATGTTGAGTAAATAGAGTAGCGTTTGGAAATAGTGAAATTGAAAGGCAATGAAGTATCGTCCGCAAAGGTTCATTATGTTATGGTATTGTGTTTATAATTTTAATACAACCTATTTTTCTGGAAAAAATGGGGGTCACAAATTATGGATGAGGAATGAAGATACTCCATACAAAAGTATATTCTAATAAGAAGGCATATTCTAAATTTAAATAAACATCACTCCTGCTTTTTGTTACAACAGATAGCGGTAGTCTGTATTGAAACACGACCGGTTGGAGCTACCATCGGTTAATTGGGTTTTCTCAACTAGTTTGTACATTTATTAAACTGTGATACTAACCTTCCAACCGGTAGTAATACAGTTCTCGGTGATGCAACCACTGTTCAGGCTTTATTATTGTTGAACCCATTGACGTCGCTACCTGTTCATGTCGAACGGATAGAGACGAGGCATGAGTGATGCCCTGTTTTGTGGTGAAGGTGGAGTGATACAGGCATACAGCCCTGCCCATTTTCCCTCTTAGGGCATGTACAGCCCTACTATAAGACCCGTCGGTATAGTGGATGTTTTGCCAAAAACCCCCCGCGCGCTGTAGTCGACGGGCTGCCCGTCCTTTCGCGAGTCGACGGGGGCAGTCCCGTTCTCCTAGGCGAATCGACGCGTACCGACAGCGATGTACTCCCTCGTCTCCCTGAATCGACGAGCCTGCAGGATCCCGCGCGGCGACCCCTCGCTTGCCCGCCAAATCCCAGTCCCCGTCGCCTTCCCCTGTCCAGTCGCCAGTTCCCCCTGCCGGATCCTGCGCGACGGGGCGCATGGCCGCGAGCGCCTGCTCGAGCCGCGGGCGCAGCGCCGATGCGGCCTCCACAAACGCGGCGAAGGACGACGCCGACGCGACGCCCTCCCCGCCCGTGTGCGTGCGGCCGGCCGGGAACGGGAGCTCGGCGACGGCCATGGAGACCACTGACGCATAGTCGGAGGTCGAGCTCAGCACGCTCAGGCGCACCAGGTGCGCCACCACGCCGAGCATGATGTTGTTTGTCGGAGGAATCGGGCGCCCATGCTTGCTCTTGTCGCCGGAGGCATGGCCATGGCTGTCCATGGAGGCTAGCTAGGGGAAGGGGATACGGGGTGGCGACGAAGAGGTTGTAGAGGAGCGTGGAGGAGCAGAGCTGTCGGCGAGGTGGAAGGAGAGGGAGCAGTCGAGGGACGCGTGGGGCAACACGGCGGCGTAGAGGAAGGGGGCGAGCAGCGGCTCGGCCTCCGCGTCGCGCCGGGCCTCGGATGAGTTCGACGAACTAGTCAACTAGCGAATGAATGGATAAGAAGGGAAGGGACGCGTGAATGGATAAGAAGGGAAAATGAAAAAAAATAAAGAAATAAATAAATAAAATTAAAAAACATTGTAACCATGTTTGTCTTATTTATGTTTGATACATTTTTTATCATATAACCACAAAATGGTATACACAAATACATTTATAATTGATCTTAAGCTACATGCAAAGCATTAAATAGCCTATAGACAACCTTTCTGTCTATGAGTTGTATGAGTTGTCTGTATATCTGTCTGTATGTTAAAATCGAGGTTGTAAAGACGATCAGCCGTCTATGGGGCCGTACATGCCCTTACTCCGCCACCATTCAAAACTTTACACGTCTTCTCATTCTCTTGCTAGTAGGCTTCAGTCCCCATCGGAACTTTCACCACACATCACGAAATCACCGACTCGATTAGTAAATTAATTCACATCACTTATCAGACCCATCATACATACCAAACTTCCCAAAGTAAACATTAACAATCACACACATTTCTACCTCAAGTACCCACCCACGCAACCGCAAGCCCAAGGCTGCGAATTACCATGAGGCACGACAAGCCACTCCGACAAAAACGCCACCACGTCACTGCTGCACCTGCACTGCTGCATACGCCACGCACGACGAGCCCACGACAATGACAGCGACGGCGAGCCCGCAACACTGATCACTCGCCGCTGCCACCACCGCCGGCGCTTTCTTTAACACTGGTCACTGGCCGCTGCCGCCGCCGCCACCGCTCTCGGCGACGAACTCGGCGATGCGTATCATGAAGTCCCGCGCGTCGTCGAACACGGGGAAGAGGTAGAACGCGTGGATGGCGTCCGGGTACTCGGCGACGCGCACGTCCTTGCCCATGGCCCTGAGCATCTCGGCGTACCGGCGCTGCCAGTCCTGCAGCGGGTCGAAGCCGCCGACGGCGAGCAGCACCGGCGGGAACGCCGGCGAGTCGAGGCCGGCCGCGGCGGCCGGCGCCGCGAAGTTGGCGGCCTCGTGGGTGCGGTCGGCGCCGGGCGGCAGGAACGCGCGCCACATCCAGTCGGCGCGCTCCACGGACACGATGGGCG
>OAMR01000929.1:48939-101113 GCA_900205405.1 Echinochloa crus-galli
TAATACAGTTCTCGGTGATGCAACCACTGTTCAGGCTTTATTATTGTTGAACCCATTGACGTCGCTACCTGTTCATGTCGAACGGATAGAGACGAGGCATGAGTGATGCCCTGTTTTGTGGTGAAGGTGGAGTGATACAGGCATACAGCCCTGCCCATTTTCCCTCTTAGGGCATGTACAGCCCTACTATAAGACCCGTCGGTATAGTGGATGTTTTGCCAAAAACCCCCCGCGCGCTGTAGTCGACGGGCTGCCCGTCCTTTCGCGAGTCGACGGGGGCAGTCCCGTTCTCCTAGGCGAATCGACGCGTACCGACAGCGATGTACTCCCTCGTCTCCCTGAATCGACGAGCCTGCAGGATCCCGCGCGGCGACCCCTCGCTTGCCCGCCAAATCCCAGTCCCCGTCGCCTTCCCCTGTCCAGTCGCCAGTTCCCCCTGCCGGATCCTGCGCGACGGGGCGCATGGCCGCGAGCGCCTGCTCGAGCCGCGGGCGCAGCGCCGATGCGGCCTCCACAAACGCGGCGAAGGACGACGCCGACGCGACGCCCTCCCCGCCCGTGTGCGTGCGGCCGGCCGGGAACGGGAGCTCGGCGACGGCCATGGAGACCACTGACGCATAGTCGGAGGTCGAGCTCAGCACGCTCAGGCGCACCAGGTGCGCCACCACGCCGAGCATGATGTTGTTTGTCGGAGGAATCGGGCGCCCATGCTTGCTCTTGTCGCCGGAGGCATGGCCATGGCTGTCCATGGAGGCTAGCTAGGGGAAGGGGATACGGGGTGGCGACGAAGAGGTTGTAGAGGAGCGTGGAGGAGCAGAGCTGTCGGCGAGGTGGAAGGAGAGGGAGCAGTCGAGGGACGCGTGGGGCAACACGGCGGCGTAGAGGAAGGGGGCGAGCAGCGGCTCGGCCTCCGCGTCGCGCCGGGCCTCGGATGAGTTCGACGAACTAGTCAACTAGCGAATGAATGGATAAGAAGGGAAGGGACGCGTGAATGGATAAGAAGGGAAAATGAAAAAAAATAAAGAAATAAATAAATAAAATTAAAAAACATTGTAACCATGTTTGTCTTATTTATGTTTGATACATTTTTTATCATATAACCACAAAATGGTATACACAAATACATTTATAATTGATCTTAAGCTACATGCAAAGCATTAAATAGCCTATAGACAACCTTTCTGTCTATGAGTTGTATGAGTTGTCTGTATATCTGTCTGTATGTTAAAATCGAGGTTGTAAAGACGATCAGCCGTCTATGGGGCCGTACATGCCCTTACTCCGCCACCATTCAAAACTTTACACGTCTTCTCATTCTCTTGCTAGTAGGCTTCAGTCCCCATCGGAACTTTCACCACACATCACGAAATCACCGACTCGATTAGTAAATTAATTCACATCACTTATCAGACCCATCATACATACCAAACTTCCCAAAGTAAACATTAACAATCACACACATTTCTACCTCAAGTACCCACCCACGCAACCGCAAGCCCAAGGCTGCGAATTACCATGAGGCACGACAAGCCACTCCGACAAAAACGCCACCACGTCACTGCTGCACCTGCACTGCTGCATACGCCACGCACGACGAGCCCACGACAATGACAGCGACGGCGAGCCCGCAACACTGATCACTCGCCGCTGCCACCACCGCCGGCGCTTTCTTTAACACTGGTCACTGGCCGCTGCCGCCGCCGCCACCGCTCTCGGCGACGAACTCGGCGATGCGTATCATGAAGTCCCGCGCGTCGTCGAACACGGGGAAGAGGTAGAACGCGTGGATGGCGTCCGGGTACTCGGCGACGCGCACGTCCTTGCCCATGGCCCTGAGCATCTCGGCGTACCGGCGCTGCCAGTCCTGCAGCGGGTCGAAGCCGCCGACGGCGAGCAGCACCGGCGGGAACGCCGGCGAGTCGAGGCCGGCCGCGGCGGCCGGCGCCGCGAAGTTGGCGGCCTCGTGGGTGCGGTCGGCGCCGGGCGGCAGGAACGCGCGCCACATCCAGTCGGCGCGCTCCACGGACACGATGGGCGATATAATGCAAGAAAAGCTCAGTTCGCCTAAACTAGTCAGCCTCCCCAAAAATATTGACTGAAATGCAAACAAATTTCATCCGATCTTGACAGGTTAAAGAATAGATAGAGTACGTATCGTCTTGTTATTTGGTCATGAAAACTGAAAGAAAGAAGTCACTACCAAAAAAAAGGAAATAACATTTGCCTCTTTTTTTGGAAACAGAAATACTCCCTCCGTCCCATAATATTAGCATTCCAAGCATTCAAACTCGGAAAATAACAGAACACTAAAAGACTTTATACTCCTCATTTTACATTACCACCAACTCTCACCTACCCTACCCAACCCATTTAATTTTGTCTTATTATAGGAATGTTTATATTTTGACAAAAATTTGAACCCTATAAATGCTTACGTACTGGTACGGAGAGCCTATAAATGCTTACGTACTGGGACGGAGAGAGTAACATCTGCCTCTAGACAGGACGAACAGTTTAACATTATTTAATTACCAATTTACACCATCGAGATTATCTCGTGAATCTCGCGCTTTGTGAGGCCGCAATCCACACGCCTTGTGCGACACGTCCACGTCACGCAACACAACACCCGTACGTCCCTGTCCACGTCACTGATCGACCCCAGTCACTCACCCGACGCCATCAATCATCCACCAACCTAATCCTCCGCTACCCCATCCCACCCCAACCAGAAGCTCGGCGACAGCTGCTGCCCCGCCGCCGCCATCACTCGCTGCTGCTGCGGCGACGATCTCCTTGATCCGCAGCATGAGGTCCTTGGCCTCCGGGAACTCCGGGAAGACGTAGAAGGCGTGGATGGCGTCCGGGTACTCGACCACCCGCACCTCCTTCCCCTCCCCGCGCAGCGCGTCGCAGTACCGCCGCTGCCAGTCCTGCAGCGGGTCGTACCCGCCGACACCACCGTGGCCGGCGGGAACGCCGCCGCGCCGCGGAGGCCGGCACGCGGCCGGGGCGCACGCCTCGTGGGGCCGCGGCCGTATATCTGTCTGTATGTTAAAATCGAGGTTGTAAAGACGATCAGCCGTCTATGGGGCCGTACATGCCCTTACTCCGCCACCATTCAAAACTTTACCACGTCTTCTCATTCTCTTGCTAGTAGGCTTCAGTCCCCATCGGAACTTTCACCACACATCACGAAATCACCGACTCGATTAGTAAATTAATTCACATCACTTATCAGACCCATCATACATACCAAACTTCCCAAAGTAAACATTAACAATCACACACATTTCTACCTCAAGTACCCACCCACGCAACCGCAAGCCCAAGGCTGCGAATTACCATGAGGCACGACAAGCCACTCCGACAAAAACGCCACCACGTCACTGCTGCACCTGCACTGCTGCATACGCCACGCACGACGAGCCCACGACAATGACAGCGACGGCGAGCCCGCAACACTGATCACTCGCCGCTGCCACCACCGCCGGCGCTTTCTTTAACACTGGTCACTGGCCGCTGCCGCCGCCGCCACCGCTCTCGGCGACGAACTCGGCGATGCGTATCATGAAGTCCCGCGCGTCGTCGAACACGGGGAAGAGGTAGAACGCGTGGATGGCGTCCGGGTACTCGGCGACGCGCACGTCCTTGCCCATGGCCCTGAGCATCTCGGCGTACCGGCGCTGCCAGTCCTGCAGCGGGTCGAAGCCGCCGACGGCGAGCAGCACCGGCGGGAACGCCGGGGAGTCGAGGCCGGCCGCGGCGGCCGGCGACGCGAAGTTGGCGGCCTCGTGGGTGCGGTCGGCGCCGGGCGGCAGGAACGCGCGCCACATCCAGTCGGCGCGCTCCACGGACACGATGGGCGCGGCGCCGTCGAGCCGGAGCTCGGACTCGGTCCGCTCCTCGCCGCCGAAGAAAGGCTGGACGGCGATCAGGCCGGCGATACGGACGTTCCGGAAGGAGGCGGCGACGTAGCGGCGGGCCACGTGGTGGGCGATGTTGCCGCCGGCGCTGTCGCCGGCGAGGTAGCAGCGGGAGACGTCGAGCGGCGGGACCGGGAGCGGCGGGTGGTTCTTGGGGTCGTCGAGGAAGCGGAGCGCGGCGAGGCCGTCGTCGTAGGGCGCCGGGAACCGGTGCTCGGGCGCGCGGCGGTAGTCGACGGAGAGCACGGCTGCGCCGGCGTAGCGCGCGACGCGGCGGCACGCGGCGTCGTAGGCCGGGGACGCCGCGGAGAGGAACGCGAACCCGCCACCGTGGAAGAAGACGATCACGGGGAGGCCCCCCGCCGCCTTGTCCTTCGCCGTGGCAGGGTGGAAGAGGCGCGCGCGGAGGCGGGGGGCGGGGTCGAGGACGACGTCCCGGGACGCGACGCCGCGGCACGGGGAGGAGATGGCCGGGACGCGCGGGTCCAGCAGCGACAGCGCGCGGCGGTTCAGCGTGCCGTCGGCGCGGCGGGTGGCGTCGGTGACGCGGTCCACGGCCTTGAGGGTGAGCCGCATCAGCCGCGACATCGGCGGTTTCGGCTTCTGCGGCGGCGTCGTGGGAGTGGGAGGCTCCGCCATGGCAGATTGGCAGCCAGCGCGCGGGGCTGACGGCGATCGGTCGTTGCCTCGTTGTGGGCTAGAACAAGGCCTCACAAGGTTGGGTTGCCCAACAGGCGCTGTATTTATACGGGCCGGGTTGGGCTGGGCCGTGAGCGTGGCTTTCAAGATTCAGCCTCTGTCTGCTTTTCGTTGGCTGGATGGCCCGCCAATCGGTTTGCTAGTTTTGTGCGGCTTCTGGAAGGGTAGGCAAAAAAAGCAACATCGCACCAACTCTCTCTTCTCTGGCAATTGAATTGCCGCAATAGTAGAGCAATTTCATGTACTGCAACGTTGCTACTGCAATGGATTTCTGGTTGCCCAATCCACAGGCATTTTTTCTTCTTGATTGAGCCAATGGCCCCAGTATGTATCTTGTTCCTTGGTTTTTCTTCTACCTAAGTCTTCTTCACAATTCCACAAAAGCATAGTTTGTTTTCCTAATTCCGATGTGCTTGATAAAGAAATCATCAGCGTTAACTTCAAAAAAAAATCATCAGCGCGACAGCGTGTAGCATGACGCCCCCTGTCCGGCGTTGCTCCTCTCTTCGGAGTGGTTCCATGCATAGCCCACTAGTTGCATGAGGCCTATTATTTTTGGGTCTTCCTAGCGTCCGGACGTCCGACGATGGATAAAATATCGGACGGTACTGTAGCATGCAAAATTCCCGCCGCAACATGTATGTAATGTTGCATGTAACATGTAAACTTTTTGCAACAGACAAAAATAATATATGCAACATCATATAACAATATCTGAAACATGAAAAGCAACCGGTTGCAACATTGGGGACACCTATAGAAACGAACGGCATCGGATATCATCTAGTTGCTACGGGAGTTGAGAAAAAATTCCCACCGCAACATCAGAGCATGTTTCATGAAACATCCAATTCATATAAAACATCCAATCGGATTTTATATGAAACATACAATCAAACTTCATGCAACATCAAGATAAGACTATTGCAACATTAAAATTATGCAGCTGCAACATTGAAAAAAAAATTATTGCAACCAATGCAACAACTGTGAACATCGATTTCAACACACAAAAATCTAAAATCAACATGCCGCAACATGCTAAAAACGCAGATGGAACATTCATATACAATGATTGCAACATTCAGAAAATCTTAAAATCATGACTGGCGGCAGCACGAGCTCCGGGGCGAAGATGTACAACGACCCAAGGACGATGGCGAGGCCCGGTCCGAGCGAGCCATGGCGCGGGCATCCGCTCCCCTCGTCCAGCAGCGGCGGCGCGCGGACCGTCGTCCCCACGGCCAGCGGCGGCGGCGGCGGCGGAGGAGCAGGATGGGGAGCGGCGGCGGCGCGGAGGAGGGGGCCGGCGACGGCGCCCGGCGAGGCGACGGCGGCAAGAGGAGCGTCGGCACGTGGAGAGGAGGGACGACGACCCCCGAAGACGCGGCGGCGCCCGACGAGGTGACGGGCGCGAGGAGCGGAGGGGAAACGCCCGCGGAGCGGCGGCAGCGCGAGGAGTGGAGGGCGACGACGGCCCGCGGAGCCGCGGCGGCGCCCGGCGGGGCGACGACGGCGCGAGGAGCGTCGGCGCGTGGAGCGAAGGGGCCGGTTCGGGCCGGCGACAGCGGATCCATAGCCGCGCAAACTCGGCGTTCGTCTTCCCCACGTCCGACGGCACGAGCTCGGCGCGAGCTCCACTGCTGGCGGTGCTTGCGGGTGCCCGCGGAGGAGGGCGGCGACGACGGTGATGCGGAGGATGGCGGCGGAGGAGCTGGACGTAGCGGAGGAGCGGCGCGGCGGCGACGGCGACGGCGTGCGGAGGAGAGCCGCGGCACGCGAGAGGAAGAAAGCGCTCGGAGGTTTTTTTTTTCTTTTAGCGGTTGCGGTGGCATGCAGGGCTCTTGGTATTTTAGCGGCGACCGAAATGGGTGGGCGTCCGATCAATTAGATGGGATCGGACGCCCTAATAGAATGCATTTCCATTATTTTTTTATTTACTGTTTTTATTATCTGGTTTCCTTCCTCATTGCTGCAGTATCTAGCATGGTGAACTTCTCCTCAAAAAAAAATCTAGCATGGTGAACTAGAGCTGCTTGGAGCTCTACCAAACGTGAAGGATTCTTCTTGATTTTCTATTTCTTCTTCTTATTCGTTTTTGCAGTGGAGTTACGCTACTCTCGCTAGCCCATGGGTAACTCGGGTACAGACTCGTTCTTACAATATCATGTATTTTGAGGTACAAATGATTTTTTTTGTCGCGGGTCCGTTCTATACCTTGGTTGTGTTGATTTGCAGCTCTAGGGAACAAGATCAGTTGTATTATTGTTGGATCCTTTCCTTGATTGATTTGTTTGCAAGTACCATTAACTAGATTATGCTTCATTTGTTTGTTGCCAAGTTCAGCTAGGCGCTAGTCGGATTCTAGGCGGTGACCCACTGCCTAGCGCCTAGGCGGGAGTAATCGCGCCTAGGCGGCCCTAGGCGCTTTCCTAGGCGTTTCACAAATACACGTATATACACGTATTACCTCACAAAAAAAGAAAACAAATAGAAGACTACAGTATAGAGATGCATAGAAAGGCCCATAAAAACGGCCCAGCCCACCTTATCCACCTTAAAGTTGGCCCAGCCCACCTTATCCCTCGTCTCCTCCCACCCCGACGCCGCCGCTCGCCCGCGCCTGCGCCTGCTGCCGCCCACGCACCCGACGGCCGCCGCCTGCGCACCTCCCCTGCCTCCTCCGAGCACCTGCCTCGGCCTCCTCCGCCGCCGCTGCGCCCGTCCCCTGCCTCCTCCGGCGCCGCCACGCCCGTCCCCTGCCTCAGCTCCTCCTCCCCCACCGGCGACCTCCGCCGGACGCCCGCCGCCCGCGCCTGCGCCCGCCGCCGCCGCCTAGGAGCCCGCCTAGCCCCAAATCGACGCGGTGCCCCTCCGATTAGCGCCTAATCGCGCCTAATCGCCGCCTAGGCGCCGTCTAGCTGAACAGGGGTGATGCCTTGTTTGCTTTATGTAAGGGAAACATCCAGTGAGAGTCACCCTTTAAATAATATCTCGTGAGAACTACCTCAAGTTATCACCAAAATTTAAACATAGTGGTAGGTATGACAGTATTGACTTTTAATTTTCAATCTGCATTTCTATTCCATGTAGAAAAGTCTACACTGCCAGAAAAGATCCTATTTACAGTCTCCGTGAAAATATTGACTGAAATGCATACAAATTTCATCCGAATCTTGACACCTTAAAGAATGGCTAGAGTATGTATCCTCTTGTTATTTGGTCATGAAAACCTAATAAGAAAAAGGTGAGTAACGTTTAGTCACTATCAAAATGAACCGTTTAACTGTCATGTTCGGTTGGCTGGTAGCTGGTGCTGATTTATGCTGAGAGAAAAATACTGCTGGCTGGTTGCTGCTGAGAGAAAAATACTACTGTTTAGTGGCTGATAATTCAAACGAACACGGCGGGAACTGGAAGGCCGGTTAAGTTCATATCTAGACAGTAAATAGGAAATACTAGCATTTGCCTGACAGGACGAACAGTTTAACATTATTAATTACCAATTTATACCATCGTGATTATCTCACGCTTTGTGAGGCCACAATCCACACGCCTTGTGCGACAAGTCCACGTCACGCAACACAACACCCGTACGTCCCTGTCCACGTCACTGATCGACCCCAGTCACTCACTCACCCGACGCCATCAATCATCCACCAACCTAATCCTCCGCTACCCCATCCCACCCCAACCAGAAGCTCGCCTCGGCGACAGCTGCCCACGCCGCCCGCCGGCCGCCATCACTCGCTGCTGCTGCCGGCGACGATCTCCTTGATCCGCAGCATGAGGTCCTTGGCCTCCGGGAACTCCGGGAACACGTAGAAGGCGTGGATGGCGTCCGGGTACTCGACCACCCGCACCTCCTTCCCCTCCCCGCGCAGCGCGTCGCAGTACCGCCGCTGCCAGTCCTGCAGCGGGTCGTACCCGCCGACGACCACCGTGGCCGGCGGGAACGCCGCCGCGCCGCGGAGGCCCCCCACCGCGGCTGCCGGCGCGCACGCCTCGTGGGTGCCGCGGCCGCGCCGGCCGGCAGGAACGCGCGCCACATCCAGTCGGTCCGCGGGACGCTGACGATGGGCGCGCCGTCGAGCCGGAGCTCCGCCGGCGTGCGCTCCTCGCCGCCGAAGAAGGGCTGGATGGCGATGAGCCCCCGGAGGCGGACGCGGGCGAAGGTGGAGGGCCGCTCGAGCGCGTAGCGGCGCGCGACGTGGTGCGCGATGTTGCCGCCCGCGCTGTCGCCGGCGAGGAAGCACCGTGAGGGGTCGAGCGGCGGGAGCGGGGCGTCGGCGTCGCGGTGAGGGGTGGTTGGCGGGGTCGTCGAGGAAGCGGAGCGCCGCGACGCCGTCGTCGTAGGCGGCGGGTAGCGGTGCTCGGGGAGCGGCGGTACTCGACGGAGAGGACGGCGGCGCCGGCGTACCGGGCGATGCGGCGGCAGGCGCGTCGTAGGCCGGGAGAACGCGGAGAGGTACGCGAAGCCGCCGCCGTGGAAGAAGACGACCACGGGGAGCGCGGCCGGCGCCGGCGCCGGGGGTGGAAGAGGCGCGCGCGGAGGGGAGAGGAGGGTCGATGTCGATCCCGGGAGGCGACGCCGTTCCGCGGCGTGGCGGACGCCGCGACGCCCTTGTCGAGGACGCCGAGCAGGCGGCGGTTGACGGTGCCGTCGGCGCGGCGGGTGGCGTCGGTGACGTACCCCGTGGCCAGCAGCAGGAGCCGCGTCCGCCACGGCATCGGCGGCGCCACCCGCCCCTTGGCGGTCTCCACCGCCGGCGCGGCCTCCCCCATGGCTGCTGCTGCTGCGTTCTGCTGCTCTGCGAGGCGGAGAAGTTCGTGTGGCGCTGGACTCTTGGAGAGTGCGGAAGGAAGGAGTCGGAGGAGGACACGACGACGAGGCTGTGTCCGTGTCCGTGACTCGTGTCCACCGTCGTCTTCTCCTTGGCGCTTATAAAATAGTCGAGGCGGAGACGCGCCGGATCTCGACGTGGCGTGGAGAGCTACGCCTTCTCCCTGACTGGTGGGTCCGGTACCTTCTCCCTGACTGGTGGGTCCGGTGAGGTGCGTGGCGAGCTGTCAGTGGGTCGGGGTCGCGGTCGTCAGAGGTAGTAGTAGGTCGTCGACCCGGGGTTTAATTTCCGTCGTCGTGGCATTTACGCGGAACAGAGGAGCGGCATGGCCGGCTCGTGGTGGGGCCGGGGCGTCAGCGAGCGGTCACGGGAGGTTACCGCCTTGTCCAACGCCGGCGGGTGGTTTCTGGTTGGCGGTGGTGGCGGGGACCCACGCCGGCGGCGACCATTTTTAATCGCGGCCACGTTCCCAGCGGCAGCTGTTTACGGCGAGTGTACGTGCATGGCCTGGGCTGGGCTGGGCTGGACAGGCAAGCGATGGATTGCGGTGCTGCAGATTTGGCAGAGTCCAGCGGCGGGAAGTAATGCGCAACGACCCCGCACCGGCCGCGCGCCCGCGCCCACTGCACTGTGCACGGCATCGAATGCGCCGTCCCGGCAAGAATGGCACCGGCAACCCCACGACATATGGATGAGCAGCGTTGTGTTGTGTACAGTGTACCGGACACGACAGCGATAGAACAACTTCCAGGTTCTCTTTGGCATGTTCTGTTTGCTACAGTCTTTCAGAAGAAGAAAAACGATATTTCGAAAAAAAAATAGAAGAAAACTCGCAGGGGCCCATTTGCTCCTGCAGGAAGGGGACCCAATTCCCTAGGCCCGATTTATCCAGGTCCCGGCTCAGGGAATAGGGGCCAGTTTAGCTTTAACGAACAGGCGTGGCCCAGTGGCTACGCGGGTCTTAAATTTGTTCAGCCCAGTCTATGTGGGCTTGGCCACTTGGGCCTCGCAGGCCAGGGTTTTTTTTCTAGAAACAAGTGGCGCCGCAGCGCGGGAAACACATAGCTTCCGCAAGCTTTTTTTAGCTAGTTGGCTTCCAGTGTTGTGTTTAAGATCCGTGCAACGGTGAGGATCCTATATTTATTCGGACCCGAGACGAGTTGGCAGCGGACGACGTCGGACGTCAGCCACGTACGGACGGGAATCTTATTTGAATTTCAACCTTTAAATGTGATTTTCTCCTAAACCGTTTATCATTTTTTGAAACCGTTTGAACTACCATATTACTTACAATTAATGCGACAGAATAAGATCCAGTATGAGTATATTTTTATTTTATATGTGTATCTTTTAAAATCAACACTTTCAATATGTTATTTCAACATTTCGAATAACTATCTCAACATTTTAGACATACTGCTTCAATATTTTCATATAAAATGCTGATCTAGTTTATACGAATTTATGAATTAAATTTGAGAAACATGTTGAACCTAGTATATGAAAATGTTGACTACATTAGTTTAACACTTTGAGCATGTTAGTTTAGCTTTTATGTGGAAAATGTTGAAATGGTATAATCGAAATGCTGAACTGTTATTTTTGAAATGTCGACTGCAATATCGTACCTTCTATAACTACATACTTAGTAGTGATAATTGAGCACGTTAAAAAAAGTCAAAGCACGAGGAAAAAGTCCGTTTAAAAAAGTCAAAACGAGGCAACGCATGATGGTAACGGAAAAAGTCCCGCGCGCGTCTGTTGCTTGGGCCGCTCACTCGTTTGTCCTCCCACGCTACTTGATGGGCTTCAACGGGCCCTAAGCCAGCTAGCTAAAAAAGTGAACAGAAGCTCTATAGGAGCCCCCGCCGTAGCGCGGCAAACCTATATGGCTTTCAAAAGTTTTTTACCAACCTAGCATTCACTATTGCAGATTCGTGCAACGGTTAAGATCTATCACTATCAGGTTTGCAGCGCGCGGGCGGAGAATTGATGGATAGGTGTCAGTAGTCGAGTGGAAGGACGAACGAGACTCTAATAGAAAGTGCATCTAGGCTCTCCCTAGTGGGTTTTGGTTGAATGATGACAAATGTAACCAAAGAGCTAATGGTTTATTTGAGCCTATGGACAGGTCATTATGTAATAAAATTCATGATTGGATTCTAATGAAATATCCCCCTAAGGTTCATAGTGGACGGCGGAAAGATTGAAGATTTAAATTATTTTTCATTTTGAATTTGAGTTAGGAATGTCGTACTATCAAGTGGATGCGTGTCGATCGTGTCATGGATGTTTTAATGCTCAAAGAGATCCAACCAAGTACCTATGAGAGACACAAGTGCACTCACGGACACACCTTATTCTTGCTGTTTTGCTGGAGCAAGAATATCCGGGACAGGGCCAGAACAATTTTATTCCGCGCACCCCTTAGGTTTGGGGTTTCTCGGAGTATCCAGGGTCGTCTCGGAGTAGTCTGGTACAGAATTACACACGTTCTTTTCTGGAGCAAGGTACTCCGGCCCGGGGTCGGAGTATCCGGGTCAGATCTCGCAAACTGCACAACGGCTAGTTTTGGGGGCCCGAGTATATATACCCCTTCGCCCCCTTCTCTCATGCCTGCCGACACCACAAGCAAGAAACACTCTCTAGAGCTTCCCTTTCACTCCCTCAACCTCCTAGAGCTACTCCAAGTGAGATTTGAGAAGGGGGATTGAGTGAGTCCACGAATTTGAGAGTGTGAGAGCTTGAAGTTCATCTCTTGAGTATTTGAAGCATCCTCGGCCATCGACTCGTGTTTGTTACTCTTGGAGCTTTTGCTCCTAGACGGCTAGGCGTCTCCGGCGAGCACTCAACTTGTGTGAGCTTGCCCCGGACAGTTTGTAAAGCCATCCCCTTGGGGAAATCATAGTAAGTAACCCTAGCTTGGCTTTTGGGCCCTAGGGAGAGGGTAGAGTTGTGGCTCAACTCGGTCTCTTTGGAGGCACCTCAACGGAGACGTAGCTTCTTTTGGGAAGTAAACTTCGGAAACCAAATCTCTTGTCTCTTGTTGTTGTGCTTGTTCTTTGAGTTCATACTTGTTCATCGTGTTCTTGCTAGTTCATAGTTGACTTTCATAGATTTGCTCCGATCTACTCGTGTGTGAAGTTTGTGGTGCAGCCCCTAGGTGGAAAAGAATACTTGGACGATTTTCCACCAGCTAAGTTGTTTGAAATCTTTAAATCACGTGCTCACTCTTTTCTGTCATAGGAAACTCCGGTAACCTGCCAGATACTCCAGTCTCTGAGCCGGAGTATCTGATAGGGTGCCGGAAGTTCCGGTTACTAACCCAACATTGAGATAATTGAGTGCAGATTTTTGAAGAAGATCCTATTCACCCCCCTCTAGGTATCTTGTGATCCTTTCACTAATCCAAGTTCCAACTTTTGACTTTGATTTTCTTCTAAACCGTTAATCATCTTTCAAATCCGTTTGAACCACCATGTTATTTGGAATTAATACAATAAAACAAGATCCAATATAAATATATTTTTATTTTATATGTGTATATCTTAGAATCGACATTTCTAATATGCCATTTCAATATTTTGAATAACTATCTCAACATTTTCAAAATAGTGCATTAACATTTCCACACAAATGTTGATCTAGTTTATCCAATTGTTGAATTAAGTTTGAAAAAATGTTGAACCTAGTATTTTAAAATGTTGATCTAATTTATCCTGCATTATTTCAACACTTTGAATATGTTAATTTTATTTTTATATGAAAAATGTTTACAGCGCGAGGATACTTCTGTACCCTACATCGAGTTTAACGACGCGATAACAAAAAAGGTTGTTCGCCACGCGCTGCTTCATTTACTTTGGCGTGTCTGCTCGTTGGTGGGCTTCTCGTTCTTACGTGCGTTGTTGGTGGGTTTTAGTGGGCTTCCTACCTCGCTTAACGGGTGGCCGGAAGTCACATATGAGCCCCCGCAACGGGCGGCGCCTGCGGTCACTACTGCTACAGTGGACTTTGTGGCCTTGTATTGTACTGTATACTCTTCGTGTACGTATCTCAGTTCGGTGCCGTATGAGGACAATTGCAATACGTGACCGTTGCTTGCGTCTCCTTTTCTGCAAAGAAACAACCGCCGTTGGTCCTGGACAAAACGATACATCCAGTCCAGCTCTAGCAGACATCGGTTTCTCAGACAAAAATACGGTTGGCATTACTGATACAGGTGCCGTCTCACGCTATGCGCTATACTGATGACGAGGAACCTTTGATTGTCATCAAACCTACTCCGTATGCAGTCTGATGCACACAGTCAAACCACCACCGCGTCGTGTGTCACAAGTGTCGCCTGTTGAACATCTCATCAAAAACACCTGTGTCCTTTGTTTGTTTGGGTGTTTCTAAGGTGAAAACACTTTTTGTAACAGGATTTTTTTTCCTGGAGTGTGCATAATTGTTGATTGTCCTTTGTGGATACACACATTCATCTTTGAATGGTGCTTTTAGATAACGGGAAAAAAAACTCGACTACGCTGGAAACTCCCACGAGACTGAAGGTTTTGGTCTAATGACGTGCCGTGCTTCGAGCCCGAATCGGAACGAGAGTTTCAGTGATTTCCAGAGTTTAACGCACCGTGAGGAGCTTGGCACCTCTCAATTACATACTTTCTCCGTTTTAATTACTATTTGTTATTGAATTTTTCTCACAACGTTTGACCATTTATCTTATTCAAAATTTTTGTCCAAATATACGGAAAAATAAGTCATATCTAAAGTATATTTTGATGATAAAGTGAGCCATAAATTAAAAAAAGACACTTACAATTTTTTTTAAATAAGACGAATGGTTAAATGCTTTGGACCACCTTCGTTCACTTCACACATCCTAGACCTTTTCCATGTACATGTTTACGGTCACCAATAATATCCTCATGCCCATAAGTACATTTGAAAACGAAAAAATTAGATATGTGAAAAGAAACATATTTTTTCATGGACCCAATTGAATGATGTCTAGAAAACACGAACTAATATAAAAACAACAGTATGGTAATACCAAATCAACTATCTACGTCGTGTCAAAGAAAAATCAACTATCTACATGCATGCTTAACTAATTATCAATGGGGACAGATAAAACGTGACTAATACTCTATCCGTTCTAAATTGTAGGTCGTTTGACTTTTTTGATCACAAGTTTGATCACTCGTCTTATTCAAAATTTTATACAAATTATTATATATTCTTTTTATGGTGGCTTGCTTTATTAATACAAATTTTTTAAAAATACTTTAAATTTGACTATATTTTCATAAATTTTTTGAATAAGATGAGCAATCAAACTTGTGGTAAAAAAGTCAAACGACCTATATTTTGAAACAGATGTAGTACTATGTACTACTCCCTTCAAAATATTGATTTTATGAAATTTTAATTTTGTTCCAAAAAAATAACATTTCAGGATTCAAATTATCTTTTTGAAAAGATTAATAAATACGTAAGAAATTGACACCAAATAAGGGAAAAGACGTGGTTCATCATGCGCTGAGGTGCATCATTGCACACTCATGAAGAACTGGTTCACACGCATGTTACATTGGCTCTCACGGCTCTTTGGACCACGACATGTTACATATATATTGTCGTCCTTGCGGTCCTATCCAGTGTGGCACATCACATGACCCTTTATTCTCACATGCTCGGTCCAAGGACCCCTAAAAACCCGAGCATCCGGCAATCGAATTTTCGCGGCTGCAAGCAGAGCGACTACTTAAACTAGGCATCGGCCGCGGGGAGGATATCGGGGATCTCGAGGAACGACGTACCTCGAGGACGAAGCTGACGGCGGAGCCGAACCGGAGTCGGCGCTCGGGGGAGATGCGGTTCCGGAAGTCCGCGACGGCGTCCTCGAGCGGGCGCGAGACGGCGGAGACCAGCGCCAGGAGGTCGGCGCACTCGCCGCCCCGCAGCGCGCCCATGGGTACGTAGGAACCCGGCTTCCGGGGTACAGCCGCGGGAGGGGCCGCCGCCGGCGGCGGCGGCGGCGGCGGCGAGACGCCGGCCGCGCCGTCCTCGTTGGGAGACATGGTGGGGTTGGGGAGAAGAGGGGTTAGGACGAGACGCCGAATGGGTTTATTGGCTCCGATGGCCGCGTGAGGTTTTTATTTGTTTGGACGGTTTTACCCTTGCCGTTTGGTCAGTGCAGTGAGGATTCACATTGGCAAACACGGTATTTCAACCCCCGAGCATCTTCCATATTGGAGTCAACTACTTATAATATCTAAAAGACTTATCGCTTGAGTAGAAAACTAGATTTTTCATTTACATGTATTGAAATATTGTATGTTAACTACTCCCTCCGTTCTCTTCAAAAATGCCTTAAATTTGACTATATTTTCATAAATTTTTTGAATAAGATGAGCAATCAAACTTGAGATAAAAAAGTCAAACGATCTATATTTTGGAACGGAGGGAGTAGTTAACATACAATATTTCAATACATGTAAATGAAAAATCTAGTTTTCTACTCAAGCGATAAGTCTTTTAGATATTATAAGTAGTTGACTCCAATATGGAAGATGCTCGGGGGTTGAAATACCGTGTTTGCCAATGTGAATCCTCACTGCACTGACCAAACGGCAAGGGTAAAACCGTCCAAACAAATAAAAACCTCACGCGGCCATCGGAGCCAATAAACCCATTCGGCGTCTCGTCCTAACCCCTCTTCTCCCCAACCCCACCATGTCTCCCAACGAGGACGGCGCGGCCGGCGTCTCGCCGCCGCCGCCGCCCTTGAGATCCCCGATATCCTCCCCGCCGCCGATGCCTAGTTTCAGTTGCCGCTCTGCTTGCAGCCGCGAAAATTCGATTGCTGGATGCTCGGGTATTTAGGGGTGCTTGGGCCGAGCATGTGGGTATAAGGATGGGTGGAGGTATACGAACCGGGTTGATTGCGGAATAGTTAAGTTCTGAGACAATGGCTGGCCCTGGCTAATCCGATTGTTGGTTGGAATGGTGAATTTTGTGTTTTTTTTTATGGTTTATATTGGGGATTTAGTGAAGTTTACTCTTTTCTTGGTGATGTCTGTAATTATGGCTGCTTTGCTTGTACAAATCTTCAGTTTGGAATTAGTGGAAGTTTCCGCTTAGGGGGATTGGGGAATTTCAGCTGCTGAACACTATGATTCGAAATTTCAGTTGAGAATGTGGGTGGTTGCAAACACTTGGAATGACAATTTAATTTTACGCCCCTTTCGAATTTGCACTTAGTTGATGCTTTGACTACTGCTGAGGTTTTGTAGTTTTTTTTTTGGAAATAGTTTTGTAGGAGTGTTGGATTGGAGCAAATAAGTGGATTGTCTGTTGGTCAATTGACTCAGAAATGGAAAAGTATAAGGTGACAATGAGGTTGTTTGGTGTCTGTAGCTTGAATCTTTTACCTTTTTAGTTTGTCTAGTGCTGTTACCATGATCCTTCCCCTCAAGTTACGTGTGCAGCGATCTGGTGTCAACAGAGTAAGGGGGCAAGGGGCTGTGCCACCATGGAGTGTAAGCCAAACCCTCCAATGATCCCAAGGCACGAGATCCTCCAGGGTCCTGTCCCCAAAAGTTGGGTACAAGGAATTGTCAGTTAGGCATGAAAATCTATACACCTGTTAGTTGGGATATTCAATGGGCATAGCTGATATTTTCTCTAATCTCTGGATCATTTTTGCTGGAAGCATACCTTCTGTTTTTCTATTATATTCTCATGTCCGAGCAAAGGTCTGTTGGAGGTATGCATATTGTTGCATGTGTCCTGTAGTTTCAATAGAATAAATCCTAGTGAAATGCAGGACTTTGATTTACATAGAGCAATACTATTTTTTTACAAGGTTTTTGTAACCTTTGTTACATTTATATAATTCTATGAGTGTATGAGTTTTTCATGTGAAATATTAAATTTTGTCTCATCTATTTAGTAATTGACTTATTGAATTTTCTATTTCTGGAGAATTATAAATAGAAAGGCACTTACACAAGGGGCTTCCAGAGTAGATGGGCTTGATGATATTTCATATTTATCATTTTTCTATAGGCAAATGCTTGGCATTATATATTTGTTTGAATTGTATATATGATTCCGTAGTCCAGGCTTAACTAACAAATTGAGTCTTAAGGATACGCAGGCAGGCAGTTCATCATTCCATTTGATGTTCTATTCTTAGATTTATTTTCTCAGCATAGCAGAACAAAAACCAGGCTTTAATCATGATACCTTTTTTTTTCTGTCATCAGGACAAGATGATGCTTCAACCACCTGAGCGTTTAATTGCATTTGCAATTCTACATCAAGGTTATTCCTCACAGTTGGCAAACCCGTTTGTTCCTCTTTTAATAAATGTAAGCTGTAAAACTTACCTATTCCTTTGTGATTCATTATCAAGTTGTAAATCCTTTGCCATCTGCATTAACTAAAGCAATAACTAAATCGATCCAAGCCTAACTTTAATCCTGCCTAACCAAGATTACTTAATCCATGTTGACGTTCTGATGAACGCTAAAGAGTATAATCTGAGAGGGGATCACAGTGCTACAGTCATTTTTTTTGAGTAAATTATATTTTGCCAATTGCCATCGGCAATTGAGCTACAGTTTCAATAAACCCTAAGTCTAAGCTGTAGTCTCACTTAATCCCATCTATAGAAATGACATGCGTGCGAGTGCTGAGTGAATGCCATCCAGTTCTGCCGTAGCAAAATAAATTCTGCCTAACAAATTAGTTGATCTCGACATTGTTCTTTCTATGTTTTGTTGATTGGTGTAGCTATCAAAGGGTCGATTCCCTGCAATTTACTTATTTGCCTTCCTTCTCATAGAGCCTTCTATAAACTCGTTACCTTATGAGATGTATATGCTACTGTGCTACACTCGTTATCTTAAGCTAGGTAAACCTGTTGCAGAGTGTCTGTTTAGAGGTGTGATGTAATGTTACACGAATCGGCATAATATCTTACCACAGTTATGAATTTCATTGTGCTTAATTATTATGAGCTTTTGCCCATAAGAAGACAAGTCACTGCTTTTCTCATGCACCACAGCAATAGCACAGTCCAATATTTGCATATCTTTGTGCTTTCCGAAGTGTTACATAACACATGTAATGTTTGGAGTCGTTCATGACCCTTTTTTTGTTTCTTGCAGGCTGCATGTGATGAAACCTCTGAGAAAGCAGAACGGGTGTTTCTCCAACTTTTGTTAAGTTCGACTAATGCAGACAATAATGAGGTATTTTCTTGTTCCACATCTTCCTTCCCTAAACCATAGTTGTGTTGGCACTGATATGCATATGCAAACAATTCATTTTGTTTTCTCATAAATCTTGAAAGTTACATAATTTAAGGCCTATAAGATGAAATCCAGTTAGGAGTTGTATGATAATGCTCCCTCCATCCACTTTTTATAAGGCATGACTTAAGTTGAACTTTGACCAAAATTATTCCTTGTAATAATTGTTACTAAGGATAAAATCACGGCATTACAAATGTGGATGATATGAAAATCTAGTGTTACTGTTTCTGTATCACAAAATCTATATATAATTAGTCCAATTGTTTGTTGAAACCAGAAAATTGCAAAGTTTAAATGTTGAGATGCACATATGCCTTATAACTTTGATGGGGTACTGTTGATGTTCAGGAAATAGCAAAGAGTAGAAGTGTTTGATTACATGGTAAGTGGCAATGGTAGCATGCTGTACTGGATGACTTGCAATTGTCAATTCCTGATTGGTTTAGAACTGAGAGCTGTTTTTTTCTACCTCTCTGCTAGCTTATCCTTGAATTATCCACATTTTATTGCCAGTAGAAAAAAAAACTGATAACATTATAATCCAGTGTGGGAACCGGTAAGGCTGCCTGAAAATAAATGTCTGGGATTTAGGTAATCTGGCCTCAGAAGATTAGGGGTTAGATACTAAAAGGTTCAGCATTAGTTCCTTGTCACCTTGCTAACATACATCAGAAAAATGGTAGATCTGCTTCGGCAAGTTTACGAGTTAGTTTTGAATTTGTACGTATACTGAAAGATACACTTCAGAAGTTTTTAAGGTAGTTCTCAATCAGTACATTCCATGCTCGGCATTGTATAATAACTCTGCTTATGTTCAGGTTCTGAAGCAGTCTGCTGTAGATTACTTGAATGGATCTGATTATGCATCCCAGGTAGATGGTTATACCTTCATATAATTATGGAGCCTAGTGGATACAGTTGATAGTTAAACTATGTCCAGTATGTTGGATCAACTGTTCAGAAGGGCATCTGTTTTATAGGTCTTATTGCCAAAAGAGCAGCTTGAGAAGCAATGCTCCTGTGACGCTGCACCATCCCTGCCCTACTCTAGTAGCTTCAGAGGTGCCACTGTTAGAAATGCTATTCCTGACCCAGATGTTTTCCAAAGCTGTGAGAGTTCATCAGAGTATGTATACTTACCTTCTTGCAATGACTGTTGATGGGCATTCATAGCTTAGAGTTCATTTTACTTCTATTAGTTTGGTTATGAACCAAGACTTTTCATTATTTATAGGGTGTCACCAATCAAACCAAATAGAGATGACATGGTTGCTAGTTTACTTCAACAAACAGCACTCAAAGGATTGGATCCTCAATGGATACGACCCTCTCCACCAATACTTGAAATTTTTGAAGGGGAGGTAAGGTTGCAAGTTAAGAGTTGTTTATTCATACGCCATTTTCATTTCTCAACATATATGCATGTATCTATGAATGTACAGTTACAGTGGTTGAACCTGGACAACAACCATGAGCTACTATGGGATGGTAGCATGTGTGCAGACACTAGCCGAGGGGCCGTGATCCGAGATTTGGTCGAAAAAGCTTGTAAAGGTCCACTTGCACCTGCCCAACAAGAGGTTCTTTCTGCAATCTTATTCTAAAAAATGAGCGGTCGTTAGAGTTCTGAATATTTTACGATTTTTTTCTGCATGATGCTACATCCCTTCATTTCTTTAAATGTTATCTAGAAAAAATAGAACTAAGCCCTTCAAGCTATTTCTTTAGTAGATCCTTTTTAATTTAGGAAAGGTCTTATTTGTGCCTTTCAACTATCCTTGCAATGTAAGTCCACCCTGAGTTAACGCCAATGTTACTTATCCCTCGGCTCAAATTACCCTTGTTTCGGTCTTATGAGGTACCAAGTGCTTAGATATGTTAGGGATAAAAGATACAGTCAGCATAGGGTGACACCTGCCAACAAATTTACCATTCTTCCTCACTGCTTTTCTCCTCTCTTGCCCAACCGGATCAAGCCGCCGTAAGAAACATCACAACTGCTGTCGCTTGGCGATGCACTTTACTGGGATCTTCCATCCCCTTCTCGAACTGTTGTGCAACGAGTGGAAGGCTCCTAGCCGTGGTCTGTTTGTTGCTTCCTTGTGGGTAGAGTCTACATCCAAAGCACCGTAGGTGGACTATGGCCACAACCATATTTGGTCTATTCTCTGTCTTTCCTGTTCTCGAAGTAAGCTGTCATTGTTGCTATAATCCCATTTCTTTCGCTGACAACCACTGACTGTTGAGGTGTTGCCAAGTGTTGGTTGTGTAATTGGTGGTCATGGCTGGTGAAAGTATTGTTGTGCTGCTGAATGCTGGTGTGTAAGTGTTGGTTATGGACTGTGAATGACACTATGGGAGCAGCTTGTGTAATGTGGTCATGTGTGACTACTGAGGAGTGATCGTGTGCAAATGCATAGTATTGCTAGGCAACTTGGCTGCCTGACACTTAGTGCAACAAACCGCTGGCCAATGCTAGGAGTCTCAACCTGAGGCGACTTGTGATGATATGAGGGGCAACTAGAGCAAGTCCATGGGGTGCAAATATAGTGGGGAACGAATTTTAAATCGTTGATTGGATGCAAGAGGTTAGGACTAACTGTATACTTTTCTCAACTAGTAGAGTATAAAAGGTGACAAGTGGTGATTCTCCATCCCGGCTCAATTATGCCAAATTAGCTAGTTTCTGGAAATTATAATATGTTGTTTTGATCCTATTAACTATTACTTTGTTTAAAAAGGAGGAACTAGATCACTTGCATGAAGAAAGCAGGAAAGGATCATGTTTTTTAATAGATTTTTGTATTGTTTAGTTTGTATGGATTTTCATGTCAACCTTAGTTCTGCTTGAAACTTGTCTTAAAATGAGCATGTATAGTTCACATAGAAATCTGAGCCTAGACACATGAATAAAAAAGATGAGGGACCGACACAAAGCAGGACTCTTGGTGGATGTTTGAAAGGATTTTCTTGTTAGGAAATAGACTAAACAATAGTTTTTTTCTTTTTCCTTTTGATATCAAGGGTAAACACCTTGCTTTTTTCTCTCAATCTCATATGAATACTTTAGTATTTTGGTTGAGCAAGGTAAATAAAGTTTTGTGATAGCAAATAGTGATATATGTGATATTTGGGTGTGAAATGCTCTAATCTTGTAAAAAAGGATTGTATAGCGTTATTCAAAATCAACTCCTCCAAGATAAGTGTTTAAGCTTATTGCACTGTATTATGCTTGACTTAAAATTGTGTGTTGTAAATGCTGCATTCACCTTTTTTTTTGGATGTTACTACATATTGTTCGAATGCTCATCTTATGCAGTCTATTATTGGAAATACCCTAGTGCTAAAGTTTGTTTAATGCTAATTTTTAGTACATATGCCATAACAGAAATGTATAGATTTGCCTCGTAAGGGTGCATTCCTCGGCAAGGTCTACACCAGGCGCAATCGGAAAAATGGTAGCGGGTCGACCCAATCATCGGGTTCCAAACAACACTAAATTTATAAAAGATAAACATCAAGGACATATTTACTTAGTGATTTGTTACTATGTTAGCTATTGTATAGGATGAAGTCGGTTTTTGGCCATCCAACTTCCATTGAAGTCTGATTTTGGCCGTCGAACTCCAATGGACAATATATACACCCTGAAATTGATAGTATTGTGTACTTTTCACCCCCTAAGTTGGTTTGATGAGGTTTTTCCATGTTGAGAGCTATGTCATCATGTGTTTGTTGACATGTTAGCTCAGACTTAATAATAGCGGAAAAATTTAGAAATATCAATGGCCCAAAAGTCAGCCTGATCATGTCTTCCTCTTGTGTCTCAATTGTCAATCCTTCGGCTCCCATGGCCAGCATAGTTCCTCCTTCCGAGCGTTGTGGAGACATCTGAGCGGCATGTAGACGAGCAGTGTAGACATACGTCGTTTTCTAACTTTTTTAGCTAGCTCTTGGACCTCCACATCCCCCCTCGAGCACCCATCCGCATCACCATGTCACGGTTGGAGCCCTAGTTATTAGGACTGGACTGGGCGGAAAACCAAGAGCTAGAGCGTTGGCCTGTACGATGCAAATAAAAGATCGAATGTGCAAGTGAGCCAGGAATAACCGACCAATGGGTTTTACAAATAAACTGGCATAAAATCGAACAACGAACCTATACTAAACTGGAGAAAACCAGTCCCGCGCCAGGTTGGATGGTGCGGGGGAAAGTGGAACAAATGCGACAGGTGGGAGGGTGCGGGTGAAAGTCGAACAGATGCTAAAAATAGGCGCGGGAGGGAGATTCGAACACACGACTCCTAGCTTAGGACGTTAGTTCCCTACCACTGTGCCACTTCGCAACTTGTGTTAGCTATGAAATACAGAAGTATTTAAACCGTTTCGAACCAACGATCTAACCGGTTGGACCAATGAACCATGGAACCGAGGATCAGGGCAGAGATTATTTGCTGGCCCACCATGACACTCTATGGAAACCCAAGATGCATAGTTCACTCCCACGAAGGCATCATTGTCCTCTTGTGTATAGAAGGTCAAAGCGAAGCCATCACTTAAGCTTTATTTGCTTTGTCGATGTGCTTAAAGTTTCCTAAACCATGAGGGCATCATGAACCCATGTTCTCACTCCTTTCAAGGTGAGTGGCCGCTAGAGCCATCTTAGATGACAGCTACTCTGCAGTTAAGTCATTGTTATGGATCACCTTTGACCACGATGTGTGCTACAACATCTTCCCTTTGTTGATCCTTGATCCTCCTTGGACAAAGATAGTAGGTGGTGTGCAAACCATCAATGCACCTAGCTAGTTTTGTGGCGCCACCGTCACGGTGGCCGTGTCCATCCATGGCTTCTTCCGCATCGGTGTGTTGGCCTTCTTAATGATGGGAAGGTGTTATGGTAGCGTAGCGTCCCGTTCCTCTCCTCAACTTTGCTTGGGATTTGGCCAGCCGTCTCCATGTTACTAGCTTGCAGGTGACTAGATAAGACAGTGAACCGGTTGCTTGGTCATGTACTTTAGGTGGATATGTTAAAATGTCCACATTGCTTGTGTCCTTGGCCTCGATACATTGACATCATTCTTCCTCCTTGCTTCAATTGCAATGTTCCTGGGATGAGCACACACTAAGACCTTTTGTGAATCCAAGTGGTTGACTTGGAGAACATGAGAAGGAGATGGAGGAGAACATGTGAGTCTTCATGCAATGGAGAAAAGAATTGACAAATGAGGTGGTGTGGGTCATTGATTTTGCTAGTGATTAGTTCAAGATTGTGACCAACGATATGTGGTCAATGGTGGAGAAGGTACTTAGGGAAAGAAAGCTAATTGGTATCCATGAATTAAGAACAGCAGAAACTTTAGGGTATGCTAGATTTAGGCTTATAGGTGGGTCAAATGGGCTAGCAAGCCAACAACCTAAGACATGAATGAATTGTTAACATTTATTAAACTTGGTACCAAATAACTCTTGGAATATTGCCATAAATCGGGGAATGTATGTTTTTATAGAATTAGACAGTCTTATATTCTACATCAATCCTACGACTTGCGATTCTATTGGTCTTCGAATTGATTTAGAACCTAATTGTTCTTAGACTTATTATGAGGGCCCATTTGCCAATGTCTCTCTAGCGTGGTATGTGCATGGTGGATCCTTAGGCGTCATTGCCCTTTGTGCATTGCCGCTTGAGCCGTATGCTGTGCTTCATTGGTTTCCTCGCAAGCGCTGCCAATACAAAGGCATCTCTTGGTCCACATCCTTCCCCTTGTGCTATCGTTGTTGCAAGAAGGCTCCTCATTTCAGTCATGAGATTGGCTAAATTGGTTGACCAAATGAAAATCAAATCGATATTGAAAGTCGAATGGATTGGAGAGGAAAGTAAAAGGTTTTAAAGGACTACTATAAACAAAACAGCAAGCTTTTGTTACTTACCAACATAAGAAAAGACAAATCTCCATGCGTGGTATCAAGTTTTTGCTAGACACACAAAACAAAAGTAATCGATTCAAATTTGCGTGGTCTCAACCTCGCACTAGTTGCCAACTACTCAAAGGTACAAAAGAAATCAATCCCATCCAATTCCATGTGGACGGAGGCACACACGAGAAAAAGTTCAATCTATGTTTGGATTTGTGTATCTCTTGCCCATTCTAGCCATGCTAAAGAAAAACAAACAATTCAAATTTACAAAGGAAATAAAAAAGTAAGATATTGATCAGTCATGCCAATGGCAGTGTACCCTAGAAGAGGAGGTGGGCTTTGAAGGATTTGCTACTAGGGCAAGCAGGCCTGTTGCCTTGGTTTTGGTCCGGATATACCTTTGGACATTCTCCTATATTCTCTATGTAGCCCAGCTCAACATTCGTTGGTCAGTCTGACCAAACCCTTCCACCCTTCCATCGTTGCTTTGAGGCTGGATACAAGCTTAATAACGGAAGAATGGGGACCAGCAACGATGGGAAAGGTGTTGGTGGTGTTGGGGTCAACGGGGAGAGATGAGAGTGAAGGGAGATAGCATGAAGTGTATATTGTGAAAAATGTAGGCCTGGTAAGTACAAAATTTTTATATGATCAATTTTCTGAGGAAGTGAAAAATTGTTAGCCATGTCATGAGCCATGGTGGCAAATTCACTTTTTGGGGTTGTTTAGAGTGTTTATTCTGGGTCCTAAGTAGCTGGATCTGGCTTCTTTAAGGGAGATGAAAGAAAGGTGAACAAACTGTGGTCACCAACTCAATTTAAAGAAGTAATATAATTATAGTAAACATCGCAGGATTGTTCTTGGATTTATTGCTGCTTTTGCATGGCCTTTCCCAAACTGATTTAGGTGCTTCACTTCATTCTTGAGTGAACTGGGAACTTTGAAATTAGGTCTAGTGGTAAGGGGCTACTGGGTTATGAGGGAGTTGTTCACAGTTTGGATACCTACAGCGTGAGGCCATCTGTGGGAGGGAGAAATATACAGATGCATTCATGAGCCACACTTGCAGTGGTAGCCATTGGAGAAGTTGCATCATGGCAGTGGGCCAGCGCATAGATGCCTCTCTAAGTTGAAAGAGTAAATTCTTGCCTATTTTGTTAAATAAGATCCATTCCCCTTTTAGAGATGTGATACTTTGCTGGGTAGTTATGTTATACAGTCTCATAATCCTTATTGTATAGTTTAATCTAATGAGAATTGCAGATTCTTAAAAAGATATGGAAATCAGCTTGAAGTCTCCTTGAAGTTGAACTTATCTCCTTCTTTCCTGGCTGTCGGTCGAGTGTCTTGCTGGGTGTTTTAATCACTCCTAGGTGCTGCCTGTGGGCATGTCCACAGCCTTTCTTCACTATCTGGATTGATTTTGGTTAACCATTGGCTTTCTTGTTACACTCCGTTTCTTGGATGGAGAAATGAAACCGGCTTTGTCGTAAAAAAAATGGAAAAGTGATAATGAAACGTCTAGATATGAAAGTCAGCAATAGGACTAGGAATACAAAATATGAGTGATATCTTTGGAAACATGGAATAGACAAATCATAAATAAACTTAAACATATTTGTATTATAGTGGTAGTAGCCGGCTAGCCGCAACATAGTGCAGTTGGTTGTAGGTCATGAAGCGTTTACCTGGGCATGCATGTAAGTATGTAACAGCATTAGCTCTATAGTGGCCCAATCATACACTGTATTGTACCATTTTGATCATTTCATATCTCTAATGATTTTAGTATATATCTCTAATGATTTTATTACTTATTCCAGAAAATTGTTTTAGATTTGGGAAAGGACTGGAAGCTTGTCTATCATTGTGGGATGACACCACAGAAGCTCCATGTATGTGCTTGCTGCTGACAACATGTTGAATCCTTTGCATGCTTTATTGTTTATCTGACAAATTTTGTTTTTCAGGACCTTGTTGAACATAATCCATGTATAGCTGTCGAAGTTCTTTCAAAGCTAATCAAGTCTCCGGACATGGATGCGTATGCAACTATGAATAATAGCTTTGTTTTATTCTTTATCGCTGTGAATATTTTGTTTTTTTTTGCAAATCATATTTCACACTTGCCTTTTATTGTTTGACAGATACTTTGATGTTCTTGTCCACATGGACATGAGCTTGCATTCAATGGAAGTAGTAAACAGGCTCACTACTGCAGTTGTTTTACCACCAGGATTTATTCATGACTACATCTCAAACTGTATTCGATCATGTGAAGACATTAAGGTTTGGTTCTGAAATATGCATGTCACCTTTTATGGTAGATCAGCATTTTCCAATTAATATAGTAACATGATTCCAACATTAGTTCTGGGCTGCTTAAAAAGTTATTGGATTGATCCCTACTTGTGACCAATATAATTCTGATTGTCCCAAGGACATGAATTTAATTTGTAATGCAAATTTAAAGTATTGGATATTATGGACCAACATCCATTCTTCTTGCGATACCAGCGGCAATCACCTCCAGGTGGAATCAGTCCATTAATTTCAGGTTTTGGGACCAAATCAACATGTTTCTCTGGGATAAAAATAATTAAGTTAACGATGTTGTCTACGAAGCGTTATATCACACTAATATTTCAATTCAAGTTTGAATGTGTCTATTGAGTAAAACCATCTACTTACTCCTTCAAATGTACTATGATAGAGTACTTCTATTTCCTATTTACAGTTTTTTTTGCACATGCTAAATTGAGGGCTATTTGAATGAAAACTGAATATTCCTATGTTTGTTAAATGTTTCATACAGAAATTTGTTTGATTTGTAGAACGTTGATAATGCTTCTTAATTGACATATTTTGCAGGACAAGTATATGCAAAATAGGCTAGTGAGGTTAGTATGTGTTTTTCTACAGAGCCTCATTCAGAACAAGATAATTAATGGTGAGTGCATCAATGTGCATTTCTCATACTGCAGTTTTAATGCACTTTGTTTGTTTTCTCTGTTGTGCAAAGTACGGGGCCAAATCATTAAGATGTCTTTAGTTGTATAATATTTAGAACTTGCATGTCCTTTTGCAAGCTACTCAGTTTTATACTTGTATCTTGTATAGTTATTAACACTTAACAATCAATCATATTTGGTCCACTGGGAAAAGTAATAACAAGCTTTCATGCAGATAGCACTGTAAGCTTTTCTACTATGATGAAACTAATTTTCATTGGCTCCTTTGTAATCAACTCAATGGTTTGCTGAAAACATTTGTTCAAATTCTGACATGTTTAATTGTTTACTTCTCTGTGTATATAACTCGGCAGTAAAAAAAAAAATGAAGTTGTTTGGTCCTTCCTTTTATAGGAAGGTTGCAATAAACTGGTGTATTCATTACATGTGACAATTTTTTTAAAAAAATTATGCTTATTGTATGCACAGAGAATTGAGTTATTTACCTTTTGGAACTATGTTGAAACCATCATAGAAGTATGGTTACAAATGTGTTTCCCCAAACCGTCTGAAATTCTAAAATTGACCTTTTGTTTTCAGTTTTTGATAATCGGGCTCACTAAAATCTGTTCCACAAAAACCATGGATCATGTTTGTGTCATTTGGGCCCATAACTTGGCCTTAGAATATCTGGGCTAGTTTGACTATTTTTCAAGGAAAGCTGATGGTTCCTTGAACTGTTCATAGAAGAATGGTATTTTGCGCACATCACTTTTCTTTCTTCATTTGCGAGACTATATTTATTGATTTAGACTTCTGATCATTACGTGCATTACATATTTGGCTATTCATTAAAGCTGAAATCCCATCCTATGCACAGGATGACATTTTTTTCTGGATGCTTCTTTTTGTGCAGTGCAAGATCTCTTCGTGGAGGTGCAAGCATTTTGCATCGCCTTCTCGCGAATAAGAGAGGCGGCCGGGCTGTTCAGGCTCCTCAAATCTATAGAATGAAAAGCGCTGTATGATCTACGGGGGTGGGTTCCGTTCTTAAACAAAGTTTTCCATTGTGTACATCCGTGGTCATGTTTTTGCTGCTAAACTGCTGATCCTGCATAGGTCTGGACTTTGTAGAGCGTAGCTTTCTCTTGACGTATCAGGTCGTTAAGCTGTGTTCCCTTCACCTGAGAGAGACGGGGAAAATGATCGCATAGTCTGACATGTTGGGTTCGTAGGTAGAACTAGTTCTGCTGGCGGTGTCGCCGCGTTATGCAATGTAGTATGCATGCAAAGCGAAGTTGTGGGGGCTTCCTGTTTTCGTGTATCAGGCAACAAGGGGAAGCCCCATAGTTGATTTGGAAAGAGGTAATGGTCGAATGAACTGAGAACAACCAGGTTGGATGTTGGATTAAAATGTGCATCTTCAGTCTCCGTAAAATCGGTGCTTGTTTGATTGAACTCCGCGCAGTTCCTGAAGTTGGCATACCCCAGTATCACCGTTGGAGTGCATGATAGGACTCGAGATCAGATAGCATACAGTTGAGACAGCTGTTACATGTTTGAGACAGCAGTGATCGGAGCACTGCCAGCTGAACTAGTGATTGAGATTCAGATGCAGAACAGAGCTGTATCCAGCCGCTCCATGCTCCGTCGTATATTTGGATCGGAACTCATGAGATGCATTTGATTTTCCTTTTCCTATTTCCTATCAAAATCTTTTCTCCTAAATTTCAAAGCCTGGTCTTTGCAACATCGACGTCAAGTCAATAATTTACAGTTTTATTATGATCGAAACCCCGGCCTTAGTAATCAAAAGACCGTCAAAACGGTTACAGCACAGTAGGGAGGGAGAATCACCCCAGGAGTACAGTTTAGCATCACTCTCAGCTCACGTTACAGCACACACCAAAGCCACTATCCAATCCAACTATCAAGGGAGCAAAACTCTCGTTTATCATCACTCTCAGCTCAAGTTACGGCTTCAGTTGGCACCGGCGCACTCTTCCCACATAAGGCCAACATCAATTTCCGATTACTTGATGAATTTTACCTGAGGCATGAAGAACACTAACGGCACACGAAGCAATCGGATCCTTTCTTTTTCTCATAGCGCACGCGACGACCTAGTTGCCTGCATCCACAAGCTGCCGTCCGTCCTTGCATTTGCGTCACATGGGAGGCACAGGGGCGAAGCGGCCGACAGAGATGCCGTCCAATTTCCAGACATGCGCCGTGCACTCCGGCGGCAAGCCGGCAGACCCATTTCCCCTGTGTTTCACAGCACGGTAATATTCCTGCCGTTTATGCTCTCACTGATTCCGATTCCAGTCAACCTCGAAGACGGAAATCCATGGAGAGGAACGAAAATGCTATATCTAGTAGCCTCGCCTCAGAAGATGAAAAATACGAAAAGTATTTTTTTTAAAATGCTCCGGTTCAAGAGAGTAGCAGTAATATTCCATTTCTCTGTAAATGATTCACACATGGCCTAGTTGTGGTACCAAAGAACTTGACGACACAACGGAACTGGCTGCACGTTTCTGGATGAACCAAACGCTTCAAATTGGCTCTCTCCTTGGCCTGACCAGCAACAAAATTCGTCAGAGCAGAAATGCCTTGTGTTCCCTGCAAAAGGCCAAAGCACCCATAACCGCCCACAAGTGCCCCCTTTTGTTAGTTGCAAAAACACACAAAGTACAGAGCACAACAGAACATGACCCGAACCAATTGCTGTCTTGCATTAACCTGACAGTGCTTAAGACCGGGTTCGATGCATCGGGTCGCAAGTTGTTGGTATAGAATGCAGTAGCAGCAACCAAAGGTTTAGCTGGATTTGATGGATCTTATCGCTTCAATTAGTTGCTCATCAATTGGTTCATTATGTCTTCCGTGCTGTACGTATGCTTGTACTTGCGACTGGAAGCCTGGAAGTACTAGTGTGTTCCTATTAGAGGTTCTACACTTCTCCACAAATATTATTCTGTTCTTTTCTTTTTATGAAAAAGTCCCTTTGTAGAGTTGAACCGTAGGTGTTCAACTCTTTTGTAATATGCTTAAAACTGCTATTTGTTTCTCAAAGTACTAATTTCTATAGTTCTTGGATTCTGCACCGTTTCTTGATTCACCTACTTGCTTACAATAATAAAATTTGTAGAAAAAACAATATTACGTTTTGATACAGGAAACCAAACAAAGTGACATGGATTCCTTTGGCCCAGGGCTTTTGCTACTTTTGCTCGACAGCAACTTTCAGTATCATAGAAATAAGTGTTGTAAGAAACCTTTTTTATTCTTTGTGTGTTGCTTCCTAAAGGCAATGCATGGCTAACGTCCGTAGAAGGAGGCTTACTTTTATTAAATCATGATGAACGTGTACTGTGCAGGATCCTCAAATAGATCTTGATCGACACCACGTAATGTTTATTAAAGCATCGATCCTAATGCGTGGCACATGGCCAAAATGCGGCTGACCGGTTGCAATGGTTTAGTGAGTTAAGAATTAGAATAATGACCACAAGATTCCCCACCTGTGCTAAATAAAAGTCGGAAAAGACTGACGAATGGGACCTATGTGATAATTTTGTTGAGTCGACATGTCGGGTCCCATTATATGTATGATATCCAAACCCGTATTCTGTTATACTCCTTCCGTCCCGCAATAACAGGTCATTTAGCATTTAAATTTTGTCCCACAAAAAATGTCAATTTAGCTTTTAGAGATGCACACATTAATATAAAAGTGCAGAGAAACGTAAAAGTGCATAGAGAAACACAGAGAGCCAATCAAATAGCTAGTTAATGCTACTTTTGTAACTCCGTTGAGGGGTAACATGGTCATTTGTCATGACTACTAATTTGTCTGATATTTTCCAAAACGGCCTGTTATTGTGGGACGGAGGGAGTATGATTTTACAACCAGAATTTAAGTGTTTGATTCTATGATTCTAGTCAAGAATTTACGAACCATGGTTTTAATTTTTAAGATGCTACGAGTATTGTTGTAATCCTGCATTGGAATCTGAGATTTTGGCAACCTTGATTGTATGAACCAGTAGAGATTGAAAATTAAACCATCAAACAAAATCAAGTTTGTGAGTTATATATAGTTCTCGTGGACACTTGCTAGAACTATGGATCTGCTCAATTTGTGGTCATAGTCATTAATCCACGGGGTCTGTCATCACAAGAACTATTCCGCATTTCTTCATGCACAACTCCTTTTAATGTTTGTGCTTCTATCCCTATTTTGTTTGTACCCCGTGTTGTTTTTCTCCCTTGTGCCTTGCCCGGAATTCTAAATTTGTTTTGAATAGACATATTCATATTCATATCTCAAAATTTATTCAGATTTGAATTGAATTTTGTTGAGATTCGTGTTGGATGTATGTTTCTTTCCAAACAAAAAGTTATCCAATGTGTTTCTTGAAATTGGTGAATTTTCGTTGTAAGTTGGTTGTGAAGAAATGGTTAGAGGAGTTTGGCATTTGGAAATCCTCACCATTTCTCTGGTAAGCCTTCAACAACTCCAGCAATAACCCCCAAATCAGATCCTTCAAATGCTAAATGAGTGCTGCCCCTATTTTTTGAGGTCCTTTTAGTTGCCCCTGTTTGCTTGACCATCTAAACTTGGGATATGGGCCTGATTAGAGGGTTTTTTGCAGTTACTCTAATCACATTTAAGCTGATAAGCCACTAGGGGCAACTAAGATGCCAATGACAGTTGGTCGAACAGCACAAAGCATCCATCTCCATGTGCACAGCAGCAGCATCTGCAGAAATCTCGCTGTTAGATTTACTCATCAGTACTTAATTACATTCACCAATGTCAGGCGATAGTGTGGTTGGATACTCACGGCATTGCTTTACTTGATCACTGCTTTTATTCGCGACCCGGTGGTCGGATGTTGGGTGTTAAGTGCCTAACCTTAGATGAGAAGTGTTATCTTGTTTTGGTTTCATGTCTAATTGTTGATCCACAGACTGGGTGCTTGAGCGAACAATGGTCTAAATACATATCAGTATAGGTCTAAGGTGTTGGGATGGTTATGGCTGTTAGGGATCATTACAGGTAGGCTGCCTTTGGCGTGTTAGGGCTTTGAAAGGAATACTCCTGCAGGAATCCCGGTTTCTATGGTAGAATTCTGCTAAATTGTTGTGTTGGAACTTGGCTCTTATGGTCTTTACTCGTCATTAGTCACAGGATGCTAGTAGAGATAATCACGAACAGTGCAACTTTGGATATAATTTTATCAAACTAGAAATTTTCAGATGAAAAAATATTCTCTTTTTTCAGAATGGTCATCAAAAGGAACTGTACATATTACTTGGGTTGTGAAATAAGCTGTCCATTTTTAAATAAAATCTCTTTTGTCTAGATGAATAGCCAACCTGATTAAGGTACGCCATAATAGTATGACTCTTTTTTATGATGTGATATTTGACAAATGAGAAGGGTCCATTTGACAGTATGGGCATATAAACACTGGAACAATAATAACCACTAAAAGAATTTGCTATTTCAATTTTTAAAAAATTTCCATTATTTTCTTTGAACCATCAAATTCTTCTTCAAATAATTGAACCCCTTTTCCAAATAATTTAAGAAACATACCAAGCTGATGAGAGCCTCGGCAAAATAAAATACACCAATAATTCACCAAGTCAATTTTCCATGCACAAGTTGTGATGCATAACTTACATAAAAAAACTTGAGATGCACAACGAGTAGTCAAGTACGTATAACTAACTTGATTGAACAGCCACCATCCACTTGGATCGATGTAACTGACGCAACAATTTGGAACTTGCAGCCATATCAATTCCAGTCAGATGAGAGACGCCTACAGCTGCCACACCAGTTAGGACAATCTGCTGCAGTTCTCGCGTTCCCATCCTTTGCTGTTCATATTGGATTCTTCTGGAGACTGAAGAACATCAAAATTAATACCTCCATTTCTAAATGGTGCCATTCTTAGGGACATACGTGTTCACCTCGTCGCCCACACGAAGTGCCGGTATCGTATCGGCAAATTTATGACAAATATATGCACAACCATCACAATGCAATCCCATGCATATATTTCATCCTTGCTGATGCACTCTGGAGCAAGATGGTACCTGATTTAAACAAAGGTGGCTGGGGTTGATCTTGGATTCTTGGTCCTGCGCCAGGAGACCAAGGAGCACCCAAGAATCTAGCGGTCGCCATCCTGCCGCCACAGTGTGGTTCTCCGATCCCTTTGTCAAGCACATGATAGGGTGTTGAAAAGGTTGTGTACTCGAGCAAAACTAAAAAAAAAAACATGCCTCACTAAGTGCAGTGTTACTAGCTTCATTCTTGTGTGGGATTCTGGTTAGAGATTAATTAGTGGTTAGTGTCCAATAAAGTAGAGCAGAGATGTCGTTAGGTTAATCGTTGTGGTGTTAAGTTCTCATCACGATAATTATGGTTGTGTTTGTTAGGGTTTAATAATGGGGTGAGGTGTCTCCCCATATGTTGATGTTTCTGTGGAGGGAACAAGAGTCAGCAATGGAAAACAGGGTTAAATAAGTGATTCAAGCCATGATGGGAGTAGTAAGTAGATAACAGATATTTTTGTTTCATTGATCGTGTGTGTTTATGAGGACAGGGTAAGAAAATTATATGAACCAGCCTCATTGTGATATCTACCTACCAATGATTGTTTTGGATACTTAAAAATTTCGTTCAAAACTTTAAAATAGGAGTGATACTAAACATTAGAGGCACCGAATTTCTGTACCTATTGGTACCAAACTAGAGTTACAATTTGCCACCTCGCCCAGATAGTACATAAAACTCCATCTCTTATTTCATTCCTTTTCTCCCTTTTGTGTATTTCAGGGAAAAAATGAAATTAGGACAAATATTTAAAATGTTACTTCAACTTGGTCATCTTATACTAATTGAATTTATTGAGCAAGTTAGCTTAAGTATAAATACATAAAAGTCTGATCATATCGAATTGCTTGGTGCCCAAGTTCATATAGGTGCGCGCCTATTTTTTTCTTTCATATAGCATGTGACAGTCTAATTGAGCAATAATACACATATGTCTTTGTCCATTGTGCCTAGAATTCTAGCTCAAAGAGATCCATGATCCACACATATTTTCTTATTTTGTACTAAATAAGGAAAGAACCTAAAGTGATAATTGTACAGATTATAAATCAAGGAATAACCTAGAATGAACTTAGCGGAGGACATATGCCCCTCCTCACTATGCAGTCTGGAGTGTGGACCTACCCTTTCTTCTCCCTTATGATCACTCAATGTGCAATAGACCTGACCAAACAATACAATTTTAATTTATATTTTCTTTCTTTTCTCTCGTCGTGTAGTATCCCAACATTCAGAGGTAAACAAAATAAATGAGACATCATATTAGACATTATGTTTTAGGTAATTAAGGTTTTGAGTCTTTAACAGTCTCAATGGGGGTTTCATTAAGAGTTTAATGGTATTAAATTCTATGCCACAACAACAATTTTGCTGATGTGGCAAGGTTATTATGAAGAGAGCGAAGGGGAGAGTTCCATCAAATGATAGAGGAGTTTCCTCCCATGATATTTTTTTAGATAATGGATAATATATTACTCGGCCTTGACCAAAACGGCTACGGCTAAAAAAACCATGAAAATTACATCCCATTAAGGGGCTCTAGTAGTCCTACGCGACCATCAAGATCGCTATAACACGTTTGTCAGACTCTACAAAAACTAAAAATGCTGGACACCAACCACCATTAATGCTTCATCCAAGGCAACAACACGAAGACTTGGTGCAGATACTGCCAACCAATATCCGAACTGTTACGCCATCCAATGCCTTCTCCGTCCTGAGCTGAATACCGAACATAGTGTCCACACGGGAGAACTGCCCGGCCTTGGCGAACAAGAACTTCGACGACGCGCCTGCACTGCCGCCGCCGGCCTGGAGCAACCAGGCTAGGTTTTCACCCAGTCATTGATCATCCACGGATGCAACAGGGGACGGTCTGACCAACAACTTCAGCAGCGCCTTCAACAAGGTGTGTGTCACGGACACTTCACCGCCGTCGGTCCGACAAAACATGCCAGACAAGGATTTCACCCAAATCACCGCCATCACCGTCACCACTGCGCCCGGCCAATGGAGAGGCCGCCCTCACCGGAAGGACACCAGCATCTTCGCACAGGACGCCGCCACAGCAAGACAAGACGCACTCCGGCCGCCGTCGACAAACACCGCCACCCGGAGGAAGGTTCTACCGGCAAAGGGACGGCACCAACCCGTGGGGAAGGCGGCTGCACGACAGCTAGCGAAATCCGTCCAGATTGCCCCCGTGGAGGCGACGCGGAGCGATGGAGGCACTACCAGAAACTTCAACATCCGCCCGCCCCCTCCGCCTCGGCCATTTTTGGACCCGGTGCTGATGGGGCTTCAGCACCGGGTCCAACGGCTAGGAGCGGGGGCGGCGCACGGGGGCGGCGGGGGCAGCACATTAGCACCGGGTCGTGGCAAGACCCGGTGCTAATGCGCACCCTTTAGCACCGGGTGCAGCCACGACCCGGTGCTAAAGGCCTCGGGCACATTCTCCAACAAGCCACAGGCGGGACCGGTTCCACAGAGATGTGTATAAGAGACAGGTTTAATGCTTTGCATGAAGTTTAGATCAACTACATATATATTTGTGTATACCATTGTGTGGCTATGTGACAAAAATGTATCTAACATAAATAAGACAAATATGGTTACAATATCTTTTATTTTTATTTATTTATTTCTTTTTTTCATTTTTCTCTTTTTTTCTTTTTTTTCCTTCTTATCCATTCACCTGCCGCTGCTGTTCTTATCAATTCACTCCGACCTCTCACGACCTCTCCCTCCTCTGTTCCTCTCGAAGAGCACCGACGGATGATTCCCCTGCGACGGCAAAAGATTAGCAGCGGCGGCCGGGCGGCGAACTGGGCAAGGCAGAGGCTGGGCAAGAGGCCACGCGCCGGCGTCCCTGACGCTCGTGGGAGGCGGCGGCCGCGACGCCTAGCACCGGCGGGATGCAGCCCCGTCGCTGGCCTGACTTCGGCGCTTGCCGGGGCCGGCCGCTGCGCTCTCCCCGTGGCCTGTCTCTTGACAGTACGAACACTTGGATCGTTGTCCGGTTTGCACCTGCGCGCGATACAAGATCAGGCGGGACGACCCTGGTGATGTTGGGGGAGAGCGTTCTAAGAAAAAAATCCCTGCGAAGGTGATGTGGTATTTCCCTCTGATACCCCGTCTGAAGCGTTTGTTCAGGAACAAAGACCATGCCAAACTGATGCGCTGGCACAAAGAAGAACGTAAGCAGGATGGCATGTTGAGACACCCCGCCGATGGATCCCAGTGGAGGAACATCGACAGAGCATTCCCAGAGTTTGATGCTGATGCGAGGAATGTTAGGCTTGGTTTAAGTACCGATGGCATGAACCCTTTTGGTGAAATGAGCAGTAGTCATAGCACTTGGCCCGTGACTGTTTGTATCTACAACCTACCCCCCTGGCTCTGCATGAAGCGGAAGTTCATTATGATGCCAGTGCTCATCGAAGGCCCAAAGCAACCTGGCAACGACATTGATGTGTACCTAAGACCATTGGTTGACGAACTTTTGCAGCTGTGGAAGAATGAAGGTGTTAGCGTGTGGGATGAGGACAAGCAGGAGCAGTTTGACCTTCGAGCACTGCTTTTCATAAGCATCAACGACTGGCCTGCACTAAGTAACCTATCAGGACAATCAAACAAAGGATATAAAGCATGCACTCACTGTTTAGAGGAAACCGAAAGCATGTATTTGAAACATTGTCGTAAAGTTGTGTACATGGGTCACCGTCGATTCCTTCCGGCGAAGCATGAGCTACGAAAGGAATGTGCGCATTTTGGCGGGAATGCTGACCGTCGTACAAAGCCGAGACACCGGAGTGGGGGAGAGCTATTTGATATGGTGAAGGACCTACACGTGGTGTTTGGCAAGGGAGACGGAAGCCAGGCTGCTCCGACGGGCGAGGATGGTCGTGCCGCGATGAGGAAGAAGAAGTCTATCTTTTGGGAGCTACCTTATTGGCAACGTTTAGAGGTCCGTAACGCGATTGATGTGATGCATCTGACGAAGAATCTTTGCGTGAACTTGATAAGCTTCCTGATCTTATAAATTAATAGAAAATCTTATAAATTACTAGAAAATCAATATAAAATGCTAGAAAATCAATATAAAATGCTAGAAAATCAATATAAAATGCTAGAAAATCAATATAAAATGCTAGAAAATCAATATAAAATGCTAGAAAATCAATATAAAATGCTAGAAAATCAATATAAAATGCTAGAAAATCAATATAAAATGCTAGAAAATCAATATAAAATGCTAGAAAATCAATATAAAATGCTAGAAAATCAATATAAAATGCTAGAAAATCAATATAAAATGCTAGAAAATCAATATAAAATGCTAGAAAATCAATATAAAATGCTAGAAAATCAATATAAAATGCTAGAAAATCAATATAAAATGCTAGAAAATCAATATAAAATGCTAGAAAATCAATATAAAATGCTAGAAAATCAATATAAAATGCTAGAAAATCAATATAAAATGCTAGAAAATCAATATAAAATGCTAGAAAATCAATATAAAATGCTAGAAAATCAATATAAAATGCTAGAAAATCAATATAAAATGCTAGAAAATCAATATAAAATGCTAGAAAATCAATATAAAATGCTAGAAAATCAATATAAAATGCTAGAAAATCAATATAAAATGCTAGAAAATCAATATAAAATGCTAGAAAATCAATATAAAATGCTAGAAAATCAATATAAAATGCTAGAAAATCAATATAAAATGCTAGAAAATCAATATAAAATGCTAGAAAATCAATATAAAATGCTAGAAAATCAATATAAAATGCTAGAAAATCAATATAAAATGCTAGAAAATCAATATAAAATGCTAGAAAATCAATATAAAATGCTAGAAAATCAATATAAAATGCTAGAAAATCAATATAAAATGCTAGAAAATCAATATAAAATGCTAGAAAATCAATATAAAATGCTAGAAAATCAATATAAAATGCTAGAAAATCAATATAAAATGCTAGAAAATCAATATAAAATGCTAGAAAATCAATATAAAATGCTAGAAAATCAATATAAAATGCTAGAAAATCAATATAAAATGCTAGAAAATCAATATAAAATGCTAGAAAATCAATATAAAATGCTAGAAAATCAATATAAAATGCTAGAAAATCAATATAAAATGCTAGAAAATCAATATAAAATGCTAGAAAATCAATATAAAATGCTAGAAAATCAATATAAAATGCTAGAAAATCAATATAAAATGCTAGAAAATCAATATAAAATGCTAGAAAATCAATATAAAATGCTAGAAAATCAATATAAAATGCTAGAAAATCAATATAAAATGCTAGAAAATCAATATAAAATGCTAGAAAATCAATATAAAATGCTAGAAAATCAATATAAAATGCTAGAAAATCAATATAAAATGCTAGAAAATCAATATAAAATGCTAGAAAATCAATATAAAATGCTAGAAAATCAATATAAAATGCTAGAAAATCAATATAAAATGCTAGAAAATCAATATAAAATGCTAGAAAATCAATATAAAATGCTAGAAAATCAATATAAAATGCTAGAAAATCAATATAAAATGCTAGAAAATCAATATAAAATGCTAGAAAATCAATATAAAATGCTAGAAAATCAATATAAAATGCTAGAAAATCAATATAAAATGCTAGAAAATCAATATAAAATGCTAGAAAATCAATATAAAATGCTAGAAAATCAATATAAAATGCTAGAAAATCAATATAAAATGCTAGAAAATCAATATAAAATGCTAGAAAATCAATATAAAATGCTAGAAAATCAATATAAAATGCTAGAAAATCAATATAAAATGCTAGAAAATCAATATAAAATGCTAGAAAATCAATATAAAATGCTAGAAAATCAATATAAAATGCTAGAAAATCAATATAAAATGCTAGAAAATCAATATAAAATGCTAGAAAATCAATATAAAATGCTAGAAAATCAATATAAAATGCTAGAAAATCAATATAAAATGCTAGAAAATCAATATAAAATGCTAGAAAATCAATATAAAATGCTAGAAAATCAATATAAAATGCTAGAAAATCAATATAAAATGCTAGAAAATCAATATAAAATGCTAGAAAATCAATATAAAATGCTAGAAAATCAATATAAAATGCTAGAAAATCAATATAAAATGCTAGAAAATCAATATAAAATGCTAGAAAATCAATATAAAATGCTAGAAAATCAATATAAAATGCTAGAAAATCAATATAAAATGCTAGAAAATCAATATAAAATGCTAGAAAATCAATATAAAATGCTAGAAAATCAATATAAAATGCTAGAAAATCAATATAAAATGCTAGAAAATCAATATAAAATGCTAGAAAATCAATATAAAATGCTAGAAAATCAATATAAAATGCTAGAAAATCAATATAAAATGCTAGAAAATCAATATAAAATGCTAGAAAATCAATATAAAATGCTAGAAAATCAATATAAAATGCTAGAAAATCAATATAAAATGCTAGAAAATCAATATAAAATGCTAGAAAATCAATATAAAATGCTAGAAAATCAATATAAAATGCTAGAAAATCAATATAAAATGCTAGAAAATCAATATAAAATGCTAGAAAATCAATATAAAATGCTAGAAAATCAATATAAAATGCTAGAAAATCAATATAAAATGCTAGAAAATCAATATAAAATGCTAGAAAATCAATATAAAATGCTAGAAAATCAATATAAAATGCTAGAAAATCAATATAAAATGCTAGAAAATCAATATAAAATGCTAGAAAATCAATATAAAATGCTAGAAAATCAATATAAAATGCTAGAAAATCAATATAAAATGCTAGAAAATCAATATAAAATGCTAGAAAATCAATATAAAATGCTAGAAAATCAATATAAAATGCTAGAAAATCAATATAAAATGCTAGAAAATCAATATAAAATGCTAGAAAATCAATATAAAATGCTAGAAAATCAATATAAAATGCTAGAAAATCAATATAAAATGCTAGAAAATCAATATAAAATGCTAGAAAATCAATATAAAATGCTAGAAAATCAATATAAAATGCTAGAAAATCAATATAAAATGCTAGAAAATCAATATAAAATGCTAGAAAATCAATATAAAATGCTAGAAAATCAATATAAAATGCTAGAAAATCAATATAAAATGCTAGAAAATCAATATAAAATGCTAGAAAATCAATATAAAATGCTAGAAAATCAATATAAAATGCTAGAAAATCAATATAAAATGCTAGAAAATCAATATAAAATGCTAGAAAATCAATATAAAATGCTAGAAAATCAATATAAAATGCTAGAAAATCAATATAAAATGCTAGAAAATCAATATAAAATGCTAGAAAATCAATATAAAATGCTAGAAAATCAATATAAAATGCTAGAAAATCAATATAAAATGCTAGAAAATCAATATAAAATGCTAGAAAATCAATATAAAATGCTAGAAAATCAATATAAAATGCTAGAAAATCAATATAAAATGCTAGAAAATCAATATAAAATGCTAGAAAATCAATATAAAATGCTAGAAAATCAATATAAAATGCTAGAAAATCAATATAAAATGCTAGAAAATCAATATAAAATGCTAGAAAATCAATATAAAATGCTAGAAAATCAATATAAAATGCTAGAAAATCAATATAAAATGCTAGAAAATCAATATAAAATGCTAGAAAATCAATATAAAATGCTAGAAAATCAATATAAAATGCTAGAAAATCAATATAAAATGCTAGAAAATCAATATAAAATGCTAGAAAATCAATATAAAATGCTAGAAAATCAATATAAAATGCTAGAAAATCAATATAAAATGCTAGAAAATCAATATAAAATGCTAGAAAATCAATATAAAATGCTAGAAAATCAATATAAAATGCTAGAAAATCAATATAAAATGCTAGAAAATCAATATAAAATGCTAGAAAATCAATATAAAATGCTAGAAAATCAATATAAAATGCTAGAAAATCAATATAAAATGCTAGAAAATCAATATAAAATGCTAGAAAATCAATATAAAATGCTAGAAAATCAATATAAAATGCTAGAAAATCAATATAAAATGCTAGAAAATCAATATAAAATGCTAGAAAATCAATATAAAATGCTAGAAAATCAATATAAAATGCTAGAAAATCAATATAAAATGCTAGAAAATCAATATAAAATGCTAGAAAATCAATATAAAATGCTAGAAAATCAATATAAAATGCTAGAAAATCAATATAAAATGCTAGAAAATCAATATAAAATGCTAGAAAATCAATATAAAATGCTAGAAAATCAATATAAAATGCTAGAAAATCAATATAAAATGCTAGAAAATCAATATAAAATGCTAGAAAATCAATATAAAATGCTAGAAAATCAATATAAAATGCTAGAAAATCAATATAAAATGCTAGAAAATCAATATAAAATGCTAGAAAATCAATATAAAATGCTAGAAAATCAATATAAAATGCTAGAAAATCAATATAAAATGCTAGAAAATCAATATAAAATGCTAGAAAATCAATATAAAATGCTAGAAAATCAATATAAAATGCTAGAAAATCAATATAAAATGCTAGAAAATCAATATAAAATGCTAGAAAATCAATATAAAATGCTAGAAAATCAATATAAAATGCTAGAAAATCAATATAAAATGCTAGAAAATCAATATAAAATGCTAGAAAATCAATATAAAATGCTAGAAAATCAATATAAAATGCTAGAAAATCAATATAAAATGCTAGAAAATCAATATAAAATGCTAGAAAATCAATATAAAATGCTAGAAAATCAATATAAAATGCTAGAAAATCAATATAAAATGCTAGAAAATCAATATAAAATGCTAGAAAATCAATATAAAATGCTAGAAAATCAATATAAAATGCTAGAAAATCAATATAAAATGCTAGAAAATCAATATAAAATGCTAGAAAATCAATATAAAATGCTAGAAAATCAATATAAAATGCTAGAAAATCAATATAAAATGCTAGAAAATCAATATAAAATGCTAGAAAATCAATATAAAATGCTAGAAAATCAATATAAAATGCTAGAAAATCAATATAAAATGCTAGAAAATCAATATAAAATGCTAGAAAATCAATATAAAATGCTAGAAAATCAATATAAAATGCTAGAAAATCAATATAAAATGCTAGAAAATCAATATAAAATGCTAGAAAATCAATATAAAATGCTAGAAAATCAATATAAAATGCTAGAAAATCAATATAAAATGCTAGAAAATCAATATAAAATGCTAGAAGGTGTTGGATCTGTTGATCCGTGCCCGAGGACGACGGAGCAAGCCGGGACCCCACCCGATCTGGCGCGAGCGGCCACGCTGCCGCCGCCATCGCCGGCCTGCGAAGCTTTGCGCCGCCCGCACGAGGAAGCTCCACACATGACCCGAAACACCTCGCCGCCACGAATACACACGTACCTGTGCTCGCTCTCACGTTACAAAACAGGGCTTGATGATTGGTACCTCGATCCAGAAGCTCCCATCTAAATACGTTCTTGCCGATAAAAATAATGTAAGACCATCACATCCTGGTTGCGCATCACGGATAGATCTTGTGTGTGTGTGTTCACGTAGCATAATCACACTCTACATTCCAATCATTTACAACTCCAACCACAAGCACACATCTACTGTTGTTGAAAGAAACACAGACGACACAGAGGACAGAGCACAGATATATAAAGGGGCGACCTGCCCTCCTATAGCAGGCAGCACACATCAACATCTCTCAAGCACCTCGCCAAAGGCCGGAAGGAGACCGAGGGGAGACGAGACCACGCGCCGCCGCCGTCGCCGCAGCGCGCCATGAAGAAGCCCTCAAAGCTCCTCCGGTCCTTCTCCTCGCGCCTATCCACGCGGCTCGCGCCGCCTTCGCCGGCTGTGGCCCCGTGGCCGCCGGTCCGGTCCGCCTACGACCGCTGGCTCGCCGCCGAGCTCGACGAGCTCCGCGCCGACCCGCTCGCACCTTGCACCAGCGCCACATGGCTCTCCCGCGCGCTCAGCCTCGCCTGGAGGAGACGGTGGCGGCGTTGGAGGAGAAGGTTGGCGAGCTGCATAGAGAGCTGATAGGTGTTAGGATGGTGCTCTTGGAGTGGGGTCAGAGAGCAAGAGGGCATGAGCTGCTTAGATTTGAATGTACTCCATGGCATGGGACTACCGCTCATTCTGAAGCATCTTGTCCAAGATTTTCATGGTCTAGGAAAAGTGATGTTAACTAACGAAAACCTCGACACACTGCGTTCTTGACCAAAAGCCCGTCAGCTAACTGCGTTGCCATCGCCAAAACAAGGAAAATGAAGTTTCAAAATAAGATTTCCTAACAGTGTCAAGAAAATTAATGAGGTTGCATTCCGAAAGTGTCATCATATCTTAGATCGTTATTAGGATGGGTGAATGTGCGAAATCTTGGATCAAGTTGCCTACTTATATTAACTCAGTGGTTAGGGCCTTGGCCATTTATCAGAAATATGTGCGTTGGCAAGTCTAATGACCTAGTTCTGCAAAGGGAAGGGACGAAATAAGAAGGTTGAATGAGGAAGAGAGACACGGAGAACAAGAATGTGAAACAACTCTGTCATACTCATCTATCTCAATATAAATATATCTGAGTTTATCATATAAGTCAAAATTATTCTAATTTTGATAAGTTTATACAAAATAACATTATAACTTTTACAATGTTGAATGCTCGTCATTATTAATTATGAAGTTCATTTTCATACTTTATTACTTCATTTTTTTGTGAATTACTAGTTCTTTGAATGCACATCATTAGATTCACCATAAGGAATCTTACCAACTGACCTATGATCAGTTTGCATATTATACTACATTTTTTATGTGGTTTATGTTAATAGCTAGTCATCCCTATAAAACTGGTTATACTTAGTACAAACCTAGAAATAATTACAATAATTTTATTGTGTAATGGAGGGAGTATGTTCCTAATTGCTCCCCAATGGATTCACTTCTTTCATTCTTTGCGGGTACTTTTCTACATGGTAGCCATGCTGAAGTGAGCAAAACTGTTTCTCTCCATCATCGAGATACACTGAACTTCAACCCACACTGATCAACCATGGCACCATCGTTGCCACTGAACCATTGGTCGTCTCCCTTGGGTTCTTGCCTTCTGTGTATCAATAGCGGCATCTATGGTGGTCGATCGGCATCGGTGACAACGTGACCTCTCGGTTTTCGGACGGTGGCAAGCTAGCACGACAATAACTGCAACAACAACGTACCATTCCCACATTAAGCTGCATATAAAAGCCAATTGATTTCAAGAGCTTAATAATAAAATGAGGTGTTGGGGGTGCAAATTGGTGACCGTTAGCCTTAGGGGCACCTCCAACCCTCTTGCAAGAAAATCAAAGTTAACGATGGCAGAACAATATTTTTTTTTGTTTCTCTTTACACGTCGCAATCACTTTCCGTTCACCGCAATGGTCAGCTTATTATACAACTGCCGCTTCCCAGTTGGATTTTGGTACTACAAGAAGGGAAAACAGAAAAAATACAGGTTCGTTGCCGGACTCGCTACCCAACGCACATAAGCAACTTTCATTTACGCCTTCCCCTTACGAACACGCATTTTCCAGCTTGACGATTTTTTCGTTCTTTTTTTTTGACACGACGATTTTTTCGTTCTCATCCTGCTCCTTCCAGTGAGTGACAACAAAACCATTCGCTAGCTGCGCAGTTGCCTCTATCAGCTCCTGCTATTACGTCTCACATGGATGGGAGGCACAGGGTCAAGGGCCTCAATGGAATGCCATCCAATTTGCAGACAGGCGTCGTGCCATTCACCAGCAAGCAGGCGGCACCCATTCCTGGGTGTCCGCTGCACGGTAATATCATTTTGACCCATAATGATCACAGATTCCAATTAACCTCCAAGGTGAAAAGAGTATGAATTGAAAAGAACATTATCCTAGTAAACGTGTAAGGTGAAAAATGCCGGTTCACGAATAAAATGAGAGTTGCAGCAGGATCGATAGACCCTGTTTGGATGTAAATTGCTTTCGGAGTTTTAGAGAAATATGATAATTTTGTGAAATACTTTATTTTTGGAAAGTTGTGGGGGTATTGAGATGCTACAAACTTTGTAGTTTGGAAAACTGTGGTAATAATAATAAAACCGTAGCCTTTTGGAGTTTTAAAAACTCCACTCCATATATACCTCATTTTTCCTAAGAGAAAATTTAAACTACACTCCATACCTCATTGTAAAACAGCCCCTTTCCTAAACCGTGGTTTCATAGTCTCTTGTTTCTAAAAATGCAGTTTTTTAGTACTACTTTTTCTTAATACTATGACATCCAAACAGGTGTAAGTTTTTTTTCCACCGCAAGAAGGCTTCTCACATTAAATGAAAAATAAATCGATGGTGTGCTTTATTCTTGATTTTCCGCCCAAAAGTACATCATGCATGTGTGATGCCCTCACACATAAGCTGTCCTTAATTTCGTTTTTATTCGTGTTCCATGCAAAGACTGAAGCACGTATAGCCGCCCACCAATTTAGTGGTTTGCATTGCCTCTTGATTGGTTGTATAATAAGGGATCAGAGCGAAGCAAAACCTAAACTAATTGCTGCCATGCCTAATCTGTCAATATTTAAGATTTGGTACAATGCATCAATGTGCAAGTTGACGGTATAGAATACGGGTACTTCCAGTAACGACCAAAAGCTAGCTGGATTTGATCGATCTTAAAGCTTTATTCAGTGGATTAACTATCAGTTATATGTCTCCCATGCTGCGGTATGGATGGGTTTATACTCGCTACTTGCAAGAAATTTCTTGCAGTATTGAACCTTATGTCTTGAAGATTGTTATTCACTTAAAATTGTGAATTGTTTCCAGAAAGTACAGAAGAATCCACCTAATTCATCTTATATTATGTTGTGACTATTTTCTCCACCATTTCTTATTTTGGGTGAGGCTAAGAATAATTGGAATTTTGAATAATGACCATGATCGGTCCAGTCTAAAGCTAACAATTTAGACAATTCTAATCCAAGTACCCAACAATTGCATTGCCTAAAAGCCCCAACGATTTCTGTAGTGTTCTCTCTTTGAAAATTATTCAAAACGTGAGAAGGCTAACCTGTGCACTATGATTGCTATTTTTAAGCATAATGTGAAAAGACATATTTCTGTGAAGAAGGGCGAAGTGAAATATTATGTAGTGAGCTTCTTTGACATTTGGCCCCTATCAGTATTTCACTTTAGAAACTATACATGTTAATCATTGGACCCAAAACTAAAATTTGACAAACTTAATATGGATTATTGTACCTACTTTCATATAAGAACCCTAAAAAAATTCAAAATAGAACGAACTCCTTTGGACCAAACTGTGGCTAGTTCGGGCTGACAACAGCTGAATATATATTTTATACTAATAACTTACTAAACTAATTTAAGATGAGCGGAATGCTTTGTGTTGCCTCCAAAAGGCAATGCATGACCAGCCGTCCGTAGAAGTAGGCAAAATTATTTAATCATCCTTGTTAGCTGTACGGTGCCGGATGGATCGTGATCTTGATCTATGGATGCAATAGTTTTGGGAGTTAAGAATAATTGCCACAAGATTCTCATCTTCACAAAAAATTAATGAAGACTAACAAAGGGGGCCCATGTGCCCATTTTATTTGAGCAGACACGTGGGACACATGGAGACTGACAAGCTCGGAGTTTCGTTTGTGCCCAGCACCCTAGCTCGCTTCGACCCGCCCTGCATCATAATGCCGTATAATTTTCTTTTCCCTTGTATCTTATTTCTAGTTATATTTTCTTCAATGGTTCTTGGACTTGACCTAATAATATTAGCTTAGTTAGGGTTAATAGTGGCACCAAGCCGTAGTGGGCCTTACTTAATCTTGGTAGTAATTTCTCTGAGATATGGTTGATAGTATTTTGTGTATAATTCAGTTCACTATTATAGCTAATCGTATGTGATATTTTGTTTTGAGAATATTACAGGAAAATATCACTAGAGGAGGATTTTTCTAGATTGTTTCTTGGAGCAGTCCTTCGATCATGTATGATTATCATTACATGTTTTGTAACATAATTTAGTACAAATAAATACATAAAAATATAATCGTATATACTTTGTTCATCGATATGATATATAAAATAATAATAATTTCTTGGTTAATTAGTCTCCTACTTTAGTGCCTGGTATGTTTAGTGAAAGTTATTTAAATTAATTTATTGTCCATTAACCCACGAATAATGTGAATCTACTTGATGAAAACCTTCAACCTCCATCAATATATTTATCTTTATACCTCTTGGAGTTTGGGGTATGGCTCTAATATCTCTTTCTCTTTGTATGACTTTATGCTCTTGAATATATTTATCTTTATATAGTGTTCTTCTTGGCTCATATTCTCTTTTGCTAGCCATATACTCTTGGCATATTCATATGCTTGGCATATATGCCCTTAAATTAGTCATATGACTTTGTCATTGTTTATATTATTGTTATGTGCATACCTTATTTAATATAGTTGATCTACAATACGAATTCGGTTTAGTGAGTTTCAGATGGTGCTGCTCCGTTGAACACCTTCAATAGAAAAGAAGCAAGACTGAAGCCTCTAAAGATTGTCGAGCTAAGGAGTTTAGAATGGATATGTTGTTGTTTCGGGGTATGGTTATATTTTGGTTCTGTTGGCGCTGTTGCTCTAGTGTTAATTCAGACTTCATAAATTAGGTATGTGGATTAGGTTACTGTAGGCAACTGTTTGTGATAGACTTGGTGCTCAATGCATAATTGGATCTAAGATTCCCATCTGCTCCAAAGTTTAATGAAGACTAACAAAGGGGGCCCATGTGCCATTTTAGTTGAGCAGACATGTGGGACACATGGAGACTGACAAGCTCGGAGTTTCGTTTGTGCCCAGCACCCTAGCTCGCTTCGACCCGCCCTGCATCATAATGCCGTATAATTTTCTTTTCCCTTGTATCTTATTTCTAGTTATATTTTCTTCAATGGTTCTTGGACTTGACCGGTAAATGTGATCCATGTTTTGCATCTAGAAATTGAAGTTAATAATACTTAAATCTTGTAATTGAAATATGTTGCATACGCATATCTAAAGTTTAAAATTCCTTTAAATTTTGTTAAACATTGAATTAGAAGTATTGTGCTCCAAGCTAAATTCAGTAATAAAAAGAGCTTCACATTATTTGTGCGAGTCGTTGCACATTTTTTATATGCTAAAAATGAAAGTTAAATTACCCTATTTTAGCTTACAAACCCTAAAAGAGCCGGTAATGGGAAAGCTATCAAATGAGGCCTGCATATATATATATTTCAATGCATGATGTGAACAACTTGCTTAAAACCAATAGAACCATTGCCTTTCTCCTTTTCTTCCAACAGCAGCAAAGGTGCCAAGGACAGTTGGTCGTACAGCACCACAAAGCCGCCGGCCAGGCCGTGCTTCATCTCCATCCATGTGCGCAGCAGCAGCAGCAGCATCTGCAGCAGAAATATCGCTATTATACTTGACCCCAGACTTACCATTTAGTTGATCACTTCCACCATTGTTAAGCGGTAGTGCGGTTGTATACTCTCAGCTCTGCTTAGGTTACTTAATCACCACTTTTGTTCTCAAATCTCAATCCAGGGTGGTCGGATGTTGGGTGTTAAGAGTTAACTAGCTGTGTAGGCTGTAGGCCCTATGTTGATACTAGTAGAGCACTCTGAATTGTTAGGTCTGTTGGGGTCATTACAGATAGGCTGCCTTTGACAAGTCAGGGTCTTGAAGGAATACTACTGCAAGAATCATGTTCCTTTTTCCATTAGAATCCCTTTAAACTTCTCGTGTTGAAATTCGGCCTCAAGGTCTTAATATTGAGCCTTAAGTGAGTCGACGATGCTGGTCGATGGTGTCGTAGATATAATGAGCGGCTACCAATTGTTTCGAGGTTCAGAAGAATTTTGGGACAGGAAAAGGCTGTAGATGGTATTATTGTTTTCGTGGGATGTGAAATGCCTTCTTTTTTATTCATAAACAAGAGTGTCATGTGGGCAAAATAAGAATAGTGAAACTATTATATGGTAGTAGATATGATGTGATGTCCAAAATATTTGGCCATATGGGCATGACCACCAATTTTTTGTACAAATCTTTCTTTCAATTTTATAGGTTAAATCTCGATTAGCAGCATAAAAAATTGAACTTCTGACGGCAAGCTATTGAACTTCTTTTATATCACCCACAAATCCTTTTCAAATAATTAAACTTCTTTTATATCACCCACAAATCCTTTTCAAATAATTGAACTTCTTTTCACACATAAAAAATTTTAAACCATGGAACTGCTGACGGCAAGCTGAGCGTTCGCAGAAATATAACATCCCAATAATTGACCAAATCAATTTTCCATCGACAACTAGGATGACTAAACTTGATTGAGCAGTCATCCACTTGGAGGTACTAACTGACACGACAATATTGGAACTTGAAGCCACACATCAACTCGGCCAGCAGTTAGATGAGACGGGCCACAGCCACAGCTGCCACACTAGGTAGGACAATGTGATGCAATTCTCAAATCCATGCTAGCCAGCTGTTCATGATCAACTCTTCTGTAGACGAAGTTCAAAAAAAAAACTCTTCTGTAGACTGACAAAACAAGAAATGAAACACCAATTTAAAAATGGTGCGATTCTTTGCGACATACGTGTTCATCACCTCACCCACACGAAGTGCCCGTGTATCGTGTATCAACAAATTGGCCACGAACTCACAACCATTTCAGTGCATATATATCCTTGCTGCTGCACTTTAATTTGAAGCAAGATGCGACCTAGACAGAGGTGGCTGGGGTTGATCTTGGTCCTGCACCAGGAGACCAATGAGCACTCAAGAATCTAGCGGTCGCCATCCTGCCGCCACGCTGCGATCCTCTCAATGTCAAGCACATGATAGGGGGTCGAAAAGGCTGCGTACCTTCAAGCAAACAGAGTGTTGCCTGGCTACCTTATAGTGAAGTGGTATTATAGCTTCGTTCTGGTTAGTGATGACTGGATAGTGTTTGTCAAAATATGCCGGAAATGTCTATAAGGTAAACGTGATGTTGCGTTAGGTTCTAATCACGTTGATTAGGGTTGTTTCTTTCTGACTTCAATTATGTATGGGGTGTGAGGTGTCCCCCATACGTCCTTGTTTCAGTGGAGGGGGATGAGGGTTAAACATAGAAAAGCTTAGATTAATAACAAGATACTCAAGGAGGGAATGGATTACTGTGTCGTTGCGAAGCACAGAGTTGAAAAACTGCTCACTTCCTTACAATGGTCCCCATGTGTACCCAACTAACGGCCTGTTTGTTGGACAGAATTCTGGATTCATATCTCAGAAGACCTCGAAGCAATAATCTCCTCACAGAACCCTCCATTCCAAACGCCAAGAATTGTATGTGACATAAGTTGTCTTCCATTTTCTTCTCCCCTTTCTCATTAATTTCATAAATATAAATACTACCTCCGGACATTAATATATGACCTTGGGACAGTATTTTTTAGCCTGCATCTAGTTCATTCCTGCTGTCTGAGGGAGTAGTAACTAAACCGAACTATTTTCGATCGGAGGGAGTAGTAACTAAACCGAACTATTTTCGCAAGTTATTAGCTTAGACATATATATGATACCCCTTGTTTTTCTTGAAAATTAACTTCATCGAGAATGAACCACAAACAATCACGTGTGTGGAGTTTGGTTGCTCTCAGCAAAACAAAGAGAGGACGTTGCTGTTGGACACTGTGGTAGAGCTTCTGGACCGGCTCCTACGATGCCTTCACCCGAAGCTGTACCAAAGGGCCCAAAATACTGGCTCCAAGCATGCAGGTGCTCCCTAATCCCCCATGTTAGGGTATAGAACTACCCTTAAAGTTTGCAAATATTTACAGCAAAAAAAATGCCACCACGCCGTTCCTAACCCCGGGGAGCAGCAGCGTGCACATAAAATTCCAAATGGGCCGGACACGATTGACGGCACGAGGCACGGCCCAACAAAACACGGCACTAGCCCGGTCTTAAGCACAATCGATAGTGTCTTGGGCCAGCCTGGCACGAAAGGGCTTTAGTGTATGGGCCGCCACCTCGACCCGTAGTGCCGGCTCGAGGCACGGCCGGAAAATGGCCGACCCGATTGGCGTCCCGATCTAATTTGGAAGCCCACGTATATATACACAAAAGAAAACCTAATTCCTCACCCCTCGCCCTCCCTCAGTCGGCCCTCCCCCCTCCCTCAGCTGATAGACGCACCGGGCTCCTCACCCCTCC
>OAMR01000929.1:124740-173802 GCA_900205405.1 Echinochloa crus-galli
CTTCTAGCTTGTTTGGCTCGCGAGCAGCTCGCTAACCGGCTCGAACTCGCTCGTTATACTCACGAGCAAAAACTCTTGCTCGGCTCGTTAGGAATATATATGCACCGAGCCGAGCCGAGTCGAGGCGAGCCGACTACGATCCGAGCGAGCTAACGAGCTTCGAGCATTTTGTCCAGCCCTAGTTGCCCCATGCTTTGCGTTGTGAAAAAAGATCATGATTCAGAAAGTATGAAATTGGCATGGCTCAAGTTCAAGTCTTAAATCTATTGTTATATGTGGACGTATGGGGACATGCAGGAGGGGTAGGAGGGGAGAGCAAAGCAACATGCATGGAAACATGCAGGAGGGATGGGAGGCCCATTGAATCAACATCATGTGGTCGAGATTGAAGTTTGCATAGTTTGCATACGAACCAGATTTGCACCCCATATGTTGCCTTGTTATATGGATTGGTAAATTTGTGGCTGGAAGTTTGTACTCCTCCGTTCCAAATATAGGTCGTTTTCCTTAAAAAAGAATATAGGCCGTTTGACTTTTCAGACTCTAATTAAGTTTGACCGCTCGTCTTATTCAAAATTTTGTGTAAATTATCATATTTTTATGGTGGTTTATTAATAAAAACTCTTCAAAAATACCTTAAATTTGACTCTATTTCCACAAACTTTTTGAGTAAGACAAGCAGTCAAACTTGTGGTAAAAAAGATAAATGACCTACATTTTAAAATAGAGATAGTAGCAAATAAGAATAAGATGTTTTTTGTAATTGTAGACGAATGTCTTTATGGCCTTCACGTACAATGTGAATAACTTACTTTACAACTCGATTGTACGCATGACTTACACACATCATCTTCAGAGACCATTGGTCGCTGGTGGAGACGGATGAGACGATCTTTCGACAGTAAACAAAAACCAAATTTTGACGGACTCATGTTATACTTCTGGTGGAACATTTGGAAGGAACGCAACCGTAGAATTTTTCAACACAAATCGCTCGAAGTGGACGAGTTGGCCTGCATGATTCTGGACGACACCAAGCTGTATCAGGAGGCGAGACAAGCTGTACGACCGGGGCTTACGACACAACACGGATTAAACAACACCACTTAGTGGCTTCCTCTTAGTTGTTTTGTTTTCTTTCTCGCAAGGTGTTTTTAGTTGTTTTAGTTGTTTGTCCTAGCTGTTTCTGGTCGAGTTGGGGGGTGGGTTGGGGTTGGTCTAGTTGTATGTTGTAGTTGCTGTGACCACCCCCGACCTTTCTTCCCTTTTTTTGGTTTTGTCTGTGTTTGTTCGTTTTTTCTCTCCTTCTAATAAAATTTACGGCAAATCTGTTGCCGTTCCTTTCAAAAAAAAACTTGATTGTACGCCATCGTTTTGTTCCATCGTCAAGTGGTTGTTTCATAGTATCTCAGCTGTGTTTTTGGTGCTGTTTTTTTTCCACTAGTCCATACATCCATTCTGCATGCCACTAATTATTGGAACTTAATTGGAAGCAAAGCTGACTCGAAGACGGCGTCATCCGCATGGGTTCCCCTGCGCAACGGCCGGTCCGTTTGTGAGGCAAAGTGGGCACGCAAATGCAGCCTGGAAACCCGAAAAACGTGCCGATTTTAACGCCGCCCCAGCCACGCAATCTTCGCCGCCACAGGTAGGTTCTATAATGGCGGCGGCGAAGTGCGCTCTTCCGGCGCGATCGAGCTGTGACTTTGAGCTGCTCGTACGCCATGCAGCCCTCGTCGAGGATAGAGCAAGAAAGGCCGACGATCGCGATGGACGTGGAGACGGGAGCCAGCAGCGCGGCGGCGGCGGCGGCGGAAGCGAAGGAGACGCCCAAGGCGGCGGCGCCGGAGGCGGAGGAGGAGGCGGGGTGGAAGGCGCCGGCGGCGATGGCGCTGGTGCAGCTGTTCACCACGGGGATGTTGCTGCTGTCCAAGGTGGCCATCGGCGGCGGGATGTTCATCTTCTCGCTGCTCGCCTACCGGAGCCTCGTCGGCGCCGCCATCATCTTCCCCCTCGCGCTCCTCCGGGAGAGGTGCGTCACAACGTTAGGTTACAAGATGAAATTTTGGAAACAATATATCTAGAGGTATCGAGCAAAGTCCTAATAGCTAAGAATGCAGCGTTTGCACAACTGAGGCCCCGTTTGAAACTTGGGAAATCTTTCCTCCTATTTCTTCTCAGCTCGCTGCCAAATGTTTCAATTGAAATTCCAAGATTTAAAAGCTTGAGTTGTTTTAAATTTTCATGGTCCTTTTTGTGTAGGGGGAAGTGGAAAGAGATCGACTGGCACGCTGCTGGATGGATATTCCTTAATGCATTCATCGGGTACGAACATTATATATGTTTGCATTATCATCAATGAGGCTCCTGATTCATGGCATAAACTTTTTATTTTGAGTCTTCACCAGTTAATTCTGTTCTAATTTGTTGTAGTATAAAGTGTTATAAACTACAATGCCCAAAAAATAACATCGAGGCATCTGTACCTACACAATTTCTTCTCATATATATTAATCTGATCCGAAGGTTCATGTTTCAAAATATTGCTGGTACTAAAAGCTTAAAGCCCTTATGTGCACCAATTATACATCATCACTTTGTGTTGATTTACTCGACCAAAATGCCATGCAGATATGCTGTACCAATGAGCCTATGCTACTATGGCCTGCGAGATACAACTGCATCCTACGCCATCATATTCCTGAACATAATTCCTCTGGCAACCTTCATCCTCTCCTTCGTCCTCAGGTAGAGTTTCTCTAATTTTGTACCATGGTTTCTCTGTTAGAATAGAGCTTCTATAACTCTGCCACCATTTCCCTCTCATCCCAAATCTCAATTTTCATATTACATCTAATTCTCTATATCATACACTTAACCTGGTGCATCTTTGTTTCCTAATAGCAGCACCCATACTCAATTTCATTGCTACGCCCATCTTGGTATTCTACTTCAAACGCATACAGCTGCACATTTTGCAAAAAAAAGTAAAACAAATATAGCAACTCTGTCAAATATGTTTAAACACACCATTGTTCTTGCACATCAGAATGGAGGCATTGCGCATAAGAAGCATGCCAGGATTGCTTAAGATTACGGGAGTTTTGCTCTCTGTCGGGGGCACAATGATCATCAGCCTGTACAAGGGAAAGATTCTGCATCTATGGAACCCTATTCTTCACCATCACAATAATAAACATGTGGATATTGTAAGTCATCATATACGTGGAACAATATTGTTGACCGGCGGTAGCTTCATGTTTGCTTGCTGGTATCTAATTCAGGTAATGGTGCCTATCATTCTGACCGTGTTTAACTATGGAGTAAATTTGGCTCATAGTTTTTGCTCTTCTGATATGCGGTCGCAGTCAAAGGTTCTCAAGGTGTATCCATACAAATATTGGTCATCCATGGCCACGTGCTTGGTTGGAGGGTTGCAGACCGCACTTGCTGGAGTTATACTGAGGAGGGACAAGAACGCCTGGAAGATAGGATGGGATATAAACCTTGTGACCATCGTGTACTCGGTAACTAACAAAACCTTTAACAGAAACTCAGACTCCGATGATAATTTGCAGCACAAAGAGCCTTTTTCTGAAAGTAGAGAAGATATTGTGTGGAACAAATAGATTGGATTGATTGAGGGATATCTGTACATATATATAGGGAGAGGAGATAATGGGCTTATAGAAACAGTACCCAACACGATCTCCTCATATCCCTTTATCCATATCTAGACAAGAGAGCCGTCCGGCTATACCAAAGGCCCAGGCCCACCTATTACACGCATAACACAAATACATTCTAACATTTGCTAATGGGCGTAATTTAGTAGATTAACTAGACTGGACTTTGAGTTGGAATATTTTTCTAAAAAAATTACCATGTTAGCCATTTTATTTCAAACTTTGGTTAAGAAATGCTAACACTTCTCTTTGAAGGTTCGCAAAAGCTACTGTAGCTGTATAATGTGGGCAACAGTTAGAGTTGTAGAATCACTGAAGTAATTCACAATACTGGTCACTGGAGCTAATTTAAGTTATGCTAATATGCAAAAAATCCAACTAGTTGCAAGCACAATAACATTATACCATCTTGGTGCAGGGGGCATTTGCAACGGCAGGGAAATATAGCCTGAACTCATGGGCTGTGGCTAAGAAAGGCCCTGCATACCCTCCGATGTTCAACCCATTATCCGTAGTCTTCACTGTGCTGCTAGGCTCCATCTTCATTGGTGACGACATCACAGTAGGAAGGTCAGTTGCTTTATTTTTACTTTTTCCTTCCATGCTCTATTTTCTTTTGTTGTTTCAGTAAAAATAAAGATGCTTCTACATATGCCATATCTCATAGATGTGATGTGTTGTCTTGAAACGAGCTAATTTGCACAATGGGTTGTTTGCTTTAATAAAATGGCATATATGTTACGACTGATTGTTTTGTGTTGTTCTTCTGAACGTGCAGCCTCATTGGGACAATGCTGGTGATCATTGGGACCTACGTCTTCCTCTGGGCCAAAGCAAACGAGAAACCTGAAAAATAAATCTGTTAAATGGTACAGCTGTCAAAAACCACGGGACATAGAGTTGGTGTTGTGCGAGATGGTTGTGCAGTATTTCTTCAATTCCCTATCGGATCGAATTTCAGCATTCATGTGAAGAACTTGGCTGTGTTCTCTTACTTAGGAATGCACGAGTTGTGATGTTGATAGTGCTGAAACAAGAATCATGGTAAAGCTGCCTGCAATATCGATGAAGATGACATATCGGCCAATGAAGTCCGGTGTTTGTTTTGCCTCCTAGCTTGTTGGGCATACATTGATTGTTTGGTTCTGGTGTAGTGGTGTTGTATTATTTCTGGTGGAATGTGGTTGTCCATCCCTACTAGATAACCATGTTAATTCTGAACTAATTTTGCTCATTCTTCTAAAGTAAGATCAGTAGGTATCATATTCTCACTTTCAAAAACACACCTCCTTTACGTCAAGCACCTAAATGCCAAGGTTTTCAGGTGCCCAATGTGTTTTCAGGTGGTTGGTATGAACATCAGTGGGGATTGACTGAGTTAATGCTTTTGGGCTGCTTAGTAGGAGACAAATTCCATGACCGCCGAACTTAGAGGAGGCCCCGGTGGAGACAGGGAAAGCTGGCGATTGAAACAACCGATTTGCAATTCCAGCAGACCCTAAACAGGTCCCTATTCCAAGTTTAGAGGTCCAAGTAAAAAAAAGTTGCACTGTAACATGCCCTCTATTTGGCCCTCTGTTATCCGGTTGGTCTTCTTTCATTTTTTTAAAGGGAAGCTTTATTGATCTTAGACAATTACATCAAGATGATACAATTATATAAGATCCAACCCGGCCTCTGCATAACTAAGATGCACACAGCCCATAAAAAAGAAACAAAAAAAAAGATAGCACCATGACCAAAAGATCATGTCGCAGCAAGCTACCACAAGCGACTTCACCTTCATCCGCTTCACTAACCAAAACAGCTCTTGGACTATGACGTAGGCTCCCGAGACAACGCCTCCAACAAGGAAACGACACGCGCACGTGCCGACATTGCAGTGACCCAATTAATTACGACCAGATTCTCCTCAAAAAAAAATTAATTACGACCAGATCAAAAGTTTTCACCTGAGGGAGTAATTCACCTTAATCCAAACAATGCCTTCAACAAGGTCACTCTCAGGTACAAACCAATTAAGGTCAGACCTAGGAATTTCTTCCCGGAACCGGTGAATTAGTAACAATTACCACCACGACATAATCATACCGTGTTGCTTCCCCCTTCTTACCAAGCCAATGCTTTCATATAGACCAGACCTGACCCACTTCAAACGGCCTCGAACTCCAAATCCGGCAGACCATGTGAAATTGTAACCTGAGATACCATGCTGCAAAGTAGCCACTGGGTATCCGTGCATAATCCACCGGAATAAATTGCAGATGAAATCCGTCTTCGAGTAAGAGAATCCGCAAACGAAGCCAAGGTGACTCATTTCTCCTGGTCTATATGAAAATAAAGGCGAAATTGAAGATGTCATCACCAGATGTAGTTGCAAAGTCCAAATCAGAGGGCCCGTCCCCTACCCCGGGCCGCCGCCGACTGCCTTGGGGATCGCCCGGCGCAGCCACCGGCCACGGCACCCACACAGGCCGCCTGCTGCCGCCAGCCACCTGTGCCTGGCCGCACGCAGACCGGCCGCCGCGGATCTAGCAGCCGCATGTCCGCCGCGCCACGGGTCGCACGATGACCGACACCTTCCTCCAGCGGCAGCGAGATGTAAGGAGGGGAGGGAGGGAGGTGGTGGCGGCGCAGGCGCCCGTGCCGCCAGGGAGGGGCGACGCGGGGGCTGTGAGTCTATTTATGGGGCTATTACTATAGTTGGGGTATGTTTTGAGCCACTTAAAAAAATAAAGGCACCCACTATTTAGTATTTGGAGGGTATGATTTGAAGGCTATTGTTGAATTTGCTATTAGTTTCTCTTTGTTATTCAAGATTCGAATGACACCATATAAATTTCTAGAGTTTAAAAATTAGACCAACATCTACAATTATGGTATATTTTCACATGGTATAGAGCTGGTGCCATTCCTGAGCTGTCGCCTCTCTACTTTGCATGGCACCGGTCTCAGGGATATTGTCTCCTCTATTGGGGACAACACATGGTAGATAAGTGGTTTTCTCTGAATATTGAAATCTTCCTAGTGTTCTTTAGATGTAATTTTGGGATCATAGATTGGTTTGGGTCGCACTATGGACTTTATGATCTAGGACTAAGGACTTCACCTCCTGAGCATCAACCTCTCGGGTGCCTTGTCCCTTGGCGGTGACATAGTGAGATTCTTGTCAACATTACTCCATCTTCTGATCCAAATAACCGAGAGCCCATCTACATGACCGTCATAATGCTGTTGGATCATAATCGCTTCCCTAACATTGACAATAATCACCCTCGATGTATGTGGCTATGCCATCATCATTGTCAGGAACTCAGGATTAATTGTTGCCCTATCAAGCTCTGTTGTTTGCATGTGTGCTGGTGTTGGTGCTTGGAGTCAGCATCCTCCTCCTCGATCAACTGTGACATCCATAACGCTTCTGTCCTGGCAACCTCGGTAACAAAATGGCCATCCCTCCCCTTCCCTCTCCTTGCCGCTGCCAGAGCCACTCGCCGGAAGTCTGGCGGCTGCAAGGACAGCAGCAGCAAGGCATCTTCACTTCGCGGGGGCGGCTTCCTCTCGTCGCTGCAGGCGTCGTGGCTCGGCGGTCGGCGCGGCCCATCACCAGCGAGGCCACGACTGCATCTGGTCATGTGGTTACCGGATCCATCTTCTCTATGGCTGGCGGTCTGTGCGACATATCATCGGCGCCAGGGGCGGCTGACTAGATCCATCTGGTGATGGTACCGTCTGGGTGAAGAGGGCCGAGCTCGGTTGATGGCTCGTGATGCGGTGGCAGTAGCCACCAAGCAGACTGTGCATGAAGGATCTTCGTCGGTAGTTGGCCACTACATCGACGTATCTTATCGTTAGTTTTGGCAGCGATATTGGTAAATTACTGCTCATGAGATCTTCTTCATGAATAGTTAGTACTCTCCATATGATCCGAAAGATCAGAGTCACCTTGGTTTCGACTTACGACTTCACATACTCTGAAGAAGATCCTACAGACTTTGTACGTATGACTATTAGTCAGTTCTCAATACAGTCTTCATGGGATGACGAGAGATTGCGGCGAATTATAGTGGCGAAGGTTGGATAATATGGTGGTTATCTCGGAAAGGAGAAGGCAACACCATGGAACTATGTATTGTGTATTGATTCCTTAGTTCCAGAGAGAAATCTTTAGATTTGACTTTAATTGGTTGTATCTAGTAATGACCTTGTTGAAGTCATTGTTTGGCGATCCAAGAATCGTTCTCTAAGGTGAGAACCCATGGTCTGTCCATGATTGGTTGGACCATGGCAACAATGGTGCGTGTGCGTGCCATTTTCTTGTTAGAGATGTTGTTTTTTAGAGAGCATTTTCTGATTGTTTTGATGGCATAAGCAATAGAAGATTAAGTCAAGCGTTGTTTCTTTTAGTGCTCAGATATATGTTTGCCATTTTGTTTTTTTTCTTTGGCTGTGTGCATCCTAGCTATGGAGAGGCCAGAAATAGTCTTAGGAATATTTGTATCATCTTAATGTATCGGTCTAAGTTTAATAAAATTTCCTTGTTGAGGAAAAATGTTCCTTAAGGAAAATGAAAAGAAATACTAACTATGGCCAAATTATCTACCGCAGTTTTAATTTGCAAGGGATCAAGCAACTCGATTTGGCGTAGATAATACTAAGGTAAGCCTATGCCAAACAACTCGATTTGAAATACTAACTATGCTAAATCACTCCATGGCCTGGGTGATCATGCGGCACGCTTACCTTAGTTTTCATGTGTATACTTCAATGATAATTCTGCCAGTAATAACTAATACTAATACTTCTAAGAGTGTTTAGTAAACAAACAAAATGTGTTAATCCCTACTAGTTCCACTTCGATCTGCAGTTAGCGGATCACTATCTCTATATATTTTACAAACTAATTAATCATCTAACTAAAAAGTAAAGATAAGGTAATCATGAATGTGTTTTTGTGCAGCCAGTGGCGGAGTGATGCCAATTTGGAAGCGAATGAACAAAACAGTGACAGGCTATAATAAGCAGAGACAGGCCTGTCTGAAAAGGTGGTAGGATCCAAATTATCAGGATGTGCTGAAGTTGCTCTAATGCATTACTTCACCTCTGTTCTCAGCTAAACCGTGTTTTAAAAAAAATGGTTCTAGTTTCTCTGTCCCAAAAAGGTTTGATGAAGTAATAAAATTATGGCAGTGCAATCAACTAAAGTGATTTGCTAAATCATGCAGTACAGTTCCGTATATAAACTTTGTGACAGGATGTGGCACCTACTATACCAACTGATGAACCAAAAGGGGATTCTGTGTATCATGCACCATTTCGCAAGTGATGTTGAAGAAGATAATGCTACTATAAAGATCCTCACGGGAGATATAACTAGAACAAAAAACACCATAACAATAAGAAGGCCTTGCTTGATCATGGGAACGGAAACGCAGCTACCAAAAAGTTCATGGCTTCAAACCAAAAACATCCGATCCTCTTGTCCATGTTGAGCGCTGCCACTTTAGTACAGGAACAGGTCATTACTAAGGGGCAGAATCGTTGGGGTGTCTATTATTATGGGCCCATTTGATTGCTTTATAGCTGAGCTAGGATGGCAACGGATAGAAATTATTCGAGTACCCGCGGATAGAAAACCCGATGGACGCGGATGCGGATCTGGATCTGTGCCCGCGGGCACGGATGCTGGTACAACTTTGAATCCAATGGATATTTGCTCGTGGATACAATAAAATGATATCCGCACCCGTAAGCTCATCATACCCGCTCCAATAGCTGACATGTGGGCATGTAAACTTTCTCACATATAAAAGCTTAAGTTAGGGTTTCACTGTCCTCCATCCCCATTTCTTTTCCCCTTACCCCCCTTCCACGCGTCACGCGCCCCCCCGCGGCCCCGCCCCTGCATGTCGTGTGTCCTCCTCCCTCCGATGGATCGACCCACCCTGAGGCCCTGATCCCGCCGTAAGATCCCGGCCCCAGGCAAGGGCGATTTTGTGCGAGTCCGCAGCGTTGGGGGCAGGCGCCGAGGTCGCAACCGCCCCCGGGGCTCTTGTAGCCGCAACCACCATCCCCGTACTCCGCCACGGATGCAAGGAGCGGCCCACTCCTAGCTTCTTGCGTCAACAGTTGGAGAGAGAAAGGCATCTGTGCTTGCCTAAGTGGGAGAGCAGAGACGAGTGACGCTGGTCTGATTGCTCTGCTGCTTGCTTCTCTGATTGGCCGAGAAGAGAGGGAGCAAAGGAGCTGCTGGTTTGCTTAGCGGAGAATGAGCCAAGGCAGCTCGAATGGAGAGAGAAGGGAGACAAGCAGCTTGCTTGTTCTTGTTTATTTCCTATTAAGGTTTGTTGTTTATGTGGTACCCGTGGATGGCGGGTGCGGGCATGGTTTTCTGCCCACGACGGGTGATGATGGGCACGGGCGTAGAATATTACTCGCGGGCGTGGATATCTGGAGCTGTTATCCGCGCGGATTTTACCCGTTGCCATGGCCAGCTAGGACAGCATCAAGCTACAGGACAAGCTTCAATAAGTTTGTGTTGTGTGAGAACATATATGTTTTGTGAAGTAGCTGACCACACAATGGACGATTAGGGGGTGTTTCATTTGATAACCGGGTGGATCTCTCCTCACTCCTTGCCTTGTTGTTTGTTTTGTGGAATAGAATAGTTGATTACATCACCAAGTTAATAATTAGTATAAATTTGAGAAATTGAGTTATTCCACCATAATTCATAGGATAAAATCATGATGGACCGTCTCATCACTCCTAAATAAGGTGCTTCCTCAAACCAAATCTTACAATGTCTCCGACACCTCCTGCATATAGATCCGCCGCCACTAGACACTACAAAACTAACCCATCGTTGTATCGATGCGCATACCCTAATTCTGCTTATCTCTCTTCCTTCGCTACCATCTTGGTTAGTGCCATCTCCCTGACTACCTCACTAACCAACTGCCCACTATTGATCATAACCTGTAGAGTTGGACTTGGGCCGTGTTGGATTAGCACACAACGGCCCCTTCTCCCTATTTCTTCAGATTTGAGAACCGCCCTACAACAAAGCCGCAACAAGTTCAATTATGTTTAAACATGGCACGAGTTGTGTCCGATGTGGTCATCTCTTATTTTCTCGCTCTTTTTCTCACTCAACAAGGAATAGATCCTAGTATACGACTCTAGATTTAGGTGGGAACAACTGAAGTTTGTTGGGTAATGTGGCTAAGTAGAAACGATTTGGTTTTTAACAAAAAAGGGTACATTCTTATATGCAGGTAGTCTTCAGGGCTACATATTTGATTCAAATTTGGATGCTGCTACAAAAGGAAAGCAACTGGTCAATGATGAAGTGGGCTTGCCGAATCTTAGAAACAACAGCTACGGAGATCTTTGCAAAACACGAGTGGATGTCTACTAATAGGCTTCGTGCTTAGTCTTGACATCATGAGTTTGTTTTATGGTTTTTTGCTATTTCTTGGCACCTTTTGTTTAGCATATGGTTGTGACCGTAATAATGGATGGTTGTGTGCACAACTCATGCAACGACTAGAATAAAGAAATTTCTTTATCTAAAAAAAGAATGAGATGTGTTCCAAGAGAATAATATGCATGTGAGCAGGCAATAGGTTAAATTTTTGTTCCATCTTATGTTTTTATGTAGTAATGATCATAGGCTCATAGTATGAATGCTCAATATATTATTTTAGCCCTTAAGCTTAGGGCCTCAGCTAGGATTTTGTACAGGGCCCTGAACTCTCCGGCAGGGTTGGTAAAATTTGCATGATAGAACAAGATTCAGGATCCTTTGTAGCATCGTATTTTTGTTTATCTTCATCATTGAGGCTATCCGCGACACATTGCATCATTTGGTTGTTTATCTTCTGCAGTCTTCTCACATAAACACAACAGAAAACATTTTTGAGTGGGCCACGAACGAAGCGGATCGTGATGGAGAAATGACATATCGTCAGGATACGCATCTTTTGTTCCTGATTGCTTGGCAGCTGGCCAATCACAGGGTTCGTAGAAATCATTGTGAACAGAGTAAAACTGCTACTTTCTCGATGGACATCTATTTTCTAATTTAGCATGTGGTTACCAACATGGTGAAGGAATTGAGAAAGGGCAAAATAATGTCCTAAGACTCATGCATATGTGATCCTATCTATCTATCTCTGTCTGTCTGTCTATCTTTCGGTCGGTCGTTTGTCTGTCTGTCTGTCTATCACAAACTATATTTTTTTGGATTTAGGATGTGATCCAGAAGTGCTAACTGATCTGATGATTTTCGACAAATTTATGGTCCATACGTACGGTTTGCAAGGACCATTTTCTACTCCGCATCAGTCAAATATTGGACTATAGTTTAATTTTCGTCACCAAGGACGCAATGATCTTTGGCTTTACATCTTTGCTACGACATCTCTATCACACCTATATGTGCATGTTCTACTACGAGCTCTTTTACGGTGTGCTATACTAGCACCTGCTAGTATGGTAGTATAAACTAAATACTGACAGGGGTATTATGGTAACATAAAAAAAATCTCCCCTAAAGAAAATTTCCAGGCGGCTGGACCCGTGCTGTCTCGCCCGCGTGTGCACCCCTGTCTCGTCCGTCCGAGCTACCGGATCCAAAAAAAGATATTCCATAATTACATATCTACCATTCCAAATTTATATGTCAAAATTACATATCTGTCATTTTATTTTTTTCCCATAGTATCCTTATACTACCTATACTACTGAGTTCATACTACCCATACTACTAAAACAGTTACAGTAGTATACAATTAATCTGGTCCGTCTGATCTTTACATACTAATCCTCCGATCTTTACATACTAGTCATTTTTAAGGCTAGTATGGCACACCGTAAAAGAGCTCACTACTTTTGGGCAGTACCTATATGCCGCCGAGAGCTTCCCGTAAAACTGTATTGCACCCATGTTAGTGCCCTTACTTGACGTCTAGCTCATTTATAGTGATGAATTACTGCCAGACTCCACTGCAACGATGATTTGTTTCCTACATACATTATTTACATGTTGTGATCAGTGTTTTCCTAAACGGTTCTAAACGACCGTTTAGACGGGTTTAAACGCTAGACGGTAGGCGGCCGTTTAGGCCGTTTAAACCCGTTTAAATCCGTTTAATCCGTTTAAAACCCGTTTAAATAGCCGTTTAAACCCCGTTAAACCCTAAACGATGATCGACCGACTAGCCTCCGTTTACCGTTTAGTTTTCATTGGTCGTGATGCATGGCTATCGATTTGTTCCCTTCACGTGCCGCTCTCCTATTCAACACAGACTCTATTTATTTTAAAATTACATATATTTAGTAGTCATTTTCAACACGAAATATGTAGATTACTGTAGACCATAAGATCATCATTAAATCTGATGCTGTAAGTTCTTCTCTTTTTTGTTTGACGTGAAAATTATATACCCTCTTGGCAAAATGAGGTAGTATTTTTAACACTAGTATATTAATATAAATTTTGGGACGGATGGAGTAGTTCACATGGAAATCAAACAATTAATTTTTTCTTATTTTATTTCAGAATTTAGCATATTAGATTTATGATTGACATGCACTCTGTGGATTAATTTAGGCATTTAGATCTTCATAAAAATCAATGGTCTATATCTTTCTTTTTTTCTATCTGGCCTGGTAGCATAGAATTTTGTAGAATGATATGGACCGTTAGATCTTCATAAAATCCGACGGCATATGTTATTCTCTTTTCTATATTAACGAAATTGTTTGGATCGTTACATCTTCATAAAATCCGACACCATATATTTTTTCTTTTTTGGATTAAAGGAAAAAAATATGGACCGCTAGATCTTCACAAGTTCCGACGGCATATATTTATCTCTTTTTTAAATTAATGTGGAAATTTCTTAACCCTCTCGGTGAAAGGTGATGGCTCTTTTTAACAGTATTGTATTAATATAATAGATTTTTTTAGCACAATATAATAGATAATAGAATATTGCCGAGGTGCCCAGCTTACAAAAGGCCAAACCATATAGGCCCATGGAATAAAATGGATTAGGTTGTGCATCAATAACCACTTACTGGGAAAAATAAAATACCCAGGCACCAAAAACTTTTTTCCCATATAAAATCCATGCAACCTATCCCCGTTTCTCCTCACCTCTACACATGGTGGCGGTAGTAGTGTTACCTTCGATGATGACCTTGGCCAAGATGGCCATGGAGTTGCTTCAAGACCCCCTGATGAGCTGGGCGTTCCTTGCTTCACTGGCCTTCGTGCTCCTCAAGCTGCGGCAACGGCGGAAGCTGCCGCTGCCACCCGGACCAATGCCACTGCCGATCATCGGCAACATGACGCTGATGCGTCAGCTGACCCACCGTGGCCTGGCCGACATCGCCGAGAAGTACGGCGGGCTGCTGCACCTCCGCCTCGGCCGTCGGCACGCGGTCGTGGTGTCGTCGCCGGAGTACGCCCGCGAGGTGCTGCAGGCGCAGGACGCCGCCTTCTCCAACCGCCCGGCGACCGCCGCCATCGCCTACCTCACCTACGGCCGCGCCGACATGGCGTTCGCACACTACGGGCCCTTCTGGCTCCGCGCGCGCAAGCTCGCCGCCACCAAGCTCTTCAGCCGCCGCCGCGCCGCGACGTGGCTTGCCGTGCGCGACGAGTGCGCGGCGCTCGTCCGCGACGTCGCGCGGCGGGGGCGCGGCGGCGGCGAGGCGGTCAACCTCGGCGAGCGGATCTTCCACCTGACCAGGAACGTCGTCTTCCGCGCCGCCTTCGGCACCAAAGACGGCGGTGGTGGCGGCGGCGGCGAGGGGCTGGACGAGTACGTCGCCGTCCTCCAGGAGTTCTCCCGGCTCATGGCCACGTTCAGCGTCGGCGACTTCCTGCCGTGGCTGGGCTGGTTTGACCCGCAGGGCATCAACCGCCGCCTCCGCGCGACGCGCCACGCGCTCGACGGGTTCATCGACAAGATCATCGATGATCACCTGGAGAGGGGCAGGAACCCCGACGACCCCGAAGCCGACATGGTCGACGAAATTCTCGCCTCCCTCATCTCCGAGACCAAGCCCGTTGTCGCCGGTGACGACGCCGTCGACGGCCGCCACGGCTCCCTCTGCCTCACCCGTGACAACATCAAGGCAATCATCCTGGTATGTACGAACGTGTTCTTCACACATTGTATATGTTCATTTTTTTTTGCTAATGGCTAGTTTTCATCTACGGTATGCATGGATGGTGGTCGTGGACGAAGGACATCATGTTCGGCGGGACGGACACGGTGGCGTTGTCGATCGAGTGGGCGATGACGGAGATGCTGCGGAACCCCGGTGAGCTCCGGAGACTGCAGGAGGAGCTCGCCGGCGTGGTGGGGCTGGGCCGAAACGTGAGCGAGTCGGACCTTGGCGAGCTCCCCTTCCTTGCGTGCGTCGTCAAGGAGACGCTCCGGATGCACCCGCCGATCCCGCTGCTGCTCCACGGCGCCGCCAAGGACTGCGCCGTCGGCGGCTACTCGGTGCCCGGCGGCTCCCAGGTGATCGTCAACGTCTGGGCCATCGGCCGCGACCGCCGCGCGTGGGGGGACCCCGACGTGTTCCGGCCGTCGAGGTTCGCGGAGGCCACCGGGCGCGAGCTCAACGGCAGCTGCTTCGAGTTCCTGCCGTTCGGGTCCGGCCGGCGGTCGTGCCCCGGGATGGCGCTGGGCCTGCGCGCGCTGGAGCTCGCCGTGGCGCAGCTCGCGCACGCGTTCGAGTGGGCGCCGCCCGGCGGCGTGGAGCCGTCGGAGCTCGACGCCGGCGATGTCTTTGGGCTCTCGGCGCCGCGCGCCACGCGGCTGCACGCCGTGCCCACGCCGCGGCTCACCTGCCCGCTCTACTGAAGATGACGATGCACGTGAGACGCGACACCCCGTCGCACCGCACGCTTTGTGCTAGTCCATCTATATATGGCGTATTGCTGTTTGTTGTGCCAATACAACAAGAAAAATAAATCCCAACGGTTTACGTTTTTATTCTAAGATTACAAAAGCTATAGCAAAAAAAATCCCGTCGATTTAATAACAAATTCAACCATCAAATTTACATTATATAAAAATTTAAAATTATTGGCTAAATTATTGGTCGAAAGTATCTCCTTGACTGAAACCGCGTCGCGGTACTCACAAAACATGACGCCACGTCATCATGAAGTCATCGCTGCTCGATCCTAATCCGTCGGTGAAAGCAATGGCAGAACTTAGCGCCCCATAAAAGTGCTCTACCGACCTCTAGATCTTTCTTAGGCTGCCCAACGCAAGGTCCACCCCACATCTGGGCAATAGCTCACCGCTGCCGCTACCTGTGCCGAACGCCGTTATACCTCCCTCTACCAGATTACCACACGCGCGGCTCTGCTCAGCGACGAAAGGCGGCGACAACGGTAATGGGGCATGGCAGCTGACACCCAGGAGCAAATCCTGTGCAGGCCGAAGACTTCTTGGAGCGAGTCATAGGCTGGAGGATGCAGGTGAACTCGACGACTAAAATAGTAGCAGCGGCAATGACCGGAAGGGGCCTCCAACTATGGCCAATATCCGCTCAGCTGCCACTCAAAATGAATAAAGTATATAACTCGGGAAGACTACGGAGAAGAAATTTGGATTCGAGCTTGGGCTTCATACAGAGGACGACATTGGCGGCGAGGTAAGCTCGATTACCGGACTCGAAGAAGAAGATGGCAGGTCCGCGGCTGCACGCAGGAGGGAGAGAGAACCGAGGGGGAGTAGCTGGGAAGCTTCCGTGGGGATCCCTGCTAGCTTCTCTATAATGGCAGCGGCGTGGATTTGCAGCGCCAGATCTCGATGGCGGAGCAGCTCTGCGTGCACGCTGTAGAAAGAGGCAGCGTGTTTGCGCTGCTGTGCTTCGAAGATTTGAGGGAGAAAGAAAGACCAGACAGATGAGGGACAGGAAAGATGAATGGAGGTCTCCACGTCCCCGACTTCAAGCCACATGTCGACAACCTCCTGCAGTTGGTCGCTACGTGGCGAGTAGAAAGAACAAAAAGGAAAGGATATGTAGCGTGATGGAAAATTCAATTCATGCACAGTGTAAGATGTAGTTATTCTATTTTGTGTACATTTATATTGTATTGTGTACAAATCATTTTTTCTAAATTCATTAACAAAGCTAAATATTATTTTGATATTTGCTAGCAGTGATAATTTAGGATGACTATGGACCATGGAAAGTTTGACTCCGCTCATTACAAGTTTCGATGGTGCATAGATAAGAATAGAAGAAATCACAGAAAATGGCTAAATTCTAGGACATGATTGTAAGTGCAAAATCAAGGCTACGATCAACTGTTCTATCAGCTTCTATAGAGAAAAGATTATCACTTAATAAGCAATTTAAGAGATTGCAAATAATTATAAAAATGCCAATGTAATTCAATAGCTTTTTAGGTTCATTAAGAACGAGTATACTAATTTACGGAGTAGACAACAAAAGTAATGACTGAACATGGTTTTGAGAACATGTTGCATGCAGCTTAAACTGAGTTTTCTGCTATGCATCCTTTTTGCCTTTATCTTCCAGCACGGCAGCTCCGGTAAGATGTAAGATATCAGAAGTAATGTATCCTTTTTGCCTTTACATCTTCCGACATCATCCTCTTCACAGATGGGGATGTGTCATTCATCGTTGATGGCGAGACGTTCCATGCACATAGAGCATTACTTGCTTCCCGCTCACCAGTCTTCAGAGCACAGCTGCGGGAGCGGGTTGGGACATGACAGAGTGGGAGACATTGCATCATAGCTCGGTATGGTGTTCATTTTGTTTTGTGAGTGCTCTTCGATATATTTCTAACATATATATTGAAACGGAATCCATGGATATGAATAAATTATTCCCAAATGATAAGGAGAAGCAATGGAGGGCAAAGATAGATGCTATGGAGATTATGCTAATATTAGCGCCCTATTCCTTGCTCTCTTGGCTTTGTCCTGTCCTGAGTATGTTACTTGCATTGTGTTTTATTTTCTTTGTTATCTGGGCCAGACCACTTCCTGTCATGAAGCTGGGTTTAAGGTTAAAGTTGAAACTTTTGAGTGTGAGATGTTTACTGTTGCTATATATGGTACTATAAACCACCTATCGTAATCTTGGTTCCATGAATGCTACCCGATATATTAAGCATGAAAAATGCTTAGATTACTTGTGTGATCGTACCTCGATCAATTTTGTGCAATTTGCAGACCTCCGTGATCTTCTATTCGAATCGAATCCATTGGTAACTGGAATCATTAGTCATGATACCCTTGGACTTCAGTCCCTGATCTGCTATTTTTCAGTACCACTTCATATGCCTCCTGTTGTATTCTTCGGGTGCCCGACTACCGCCGCCGCTGCCTTGAAATCCGCCTCCAGGTACTTGTCGTAGCACTGCACCAGATTATTTGAGCGGATTCTGAATCACTGGTGCAACTACTGCTACACAAAGTGTCGTGAGAAGGTTTATTTTTTTTTCTTCAAAAAGTGTGACGAAAGAGTCCGACGAAAATTGTTGGTCGAAAAAAAATCTACTGTGGCTGATTTGTGGACCCATTAGTTCTCGAAAGTTTTAGATCTTTCTAATAACTAGTAGATTCCACGTGCAGGCCACACGTGTATAATTAAACAATATAGTTTACGACAATTTATGTTCACAAACTTAATAACCAAGTAAACAATAATTTTATACTGCACCTCGACCGCTACCTCCTCAAGTAACGCCACGTCGGTCCCCTCCCTCCACCCGATGCTCAGCGCCTGCCGCACGAGCTGCTCCGACGAGCTCATGGCGCACGCCGGCTGGTCCACGTCCCTCATTCCCGTGCAGCTGAAGTTGAGCACAACCGCCGTCGTGCCGCACCAGTGTACCCGTCGCGGCCGGCGAGGGTGTAGTACCCGACGGTGAGCTCTGTGGCATGGCTCGGGTGCCGGTACCACCAGTGGATCCCGGAGACCTTCGCGGCGAGCTTGGCCCTGCACCCCATGAACGCTCTGTTGGCCTCGTCGGGGACCATGTTGTCGTGCTCGATTAGCCGGGTGTCGTGTCCTCCGACATGTCATTGACCTCACCGGCGTTGCGAGGGAGCTCCCACTCTGGATGCCCGGCCACCTTGAAATACGCCTCCAGGTACTTGTCGTGGCACTGCACCAGATTATTCGAGCAGATTTTGAATCACCGGTGCAACTGCTGCTACACAAAGTGCCGTGAGGAGGTTTATTTTTTTTCAAAAAGTGTGACGAAAGAGTCCGACGAAAATTGTTGGTCGAAAAAATATCTACTGTGGCTGATTTGTGGACCCATTAGTTCTCGAAAGTTTTAGATCTTTCTAATAACTAGTAGATTCCACGTGCAGGCCACACGTGTATAATTAAACAATATAGTTTACGACAATTTATGTTCACAAACTTAATAACCAAGTAAACAATAATTTTATACTGCACCTCGACCGCTACCTCCTCAAGTAACGCCACGTCGGTCCCCTCCCTCCACCCGATGCTCAGCGCCTGCCGCACGAGCTGCTCCGACGAGCTCATGGCGCACGCCGGCTGGTCCACGTCCCTCATTCCCGTGCAGCTGAAGTTGAGCACAACCGCCGTCGTGCCGCACCAGTGTACCCGTCGCGGCCGGCGAGGGTGTAGTACCCGACGGTGAGCTCTGTGGCATGGCTCGGGTGCCGGTACCACCAGTGGATCCCGGAGACCTTCGCGGCGAGCTTGGCCCTGCACCCCATGAACGCTCTGTTGGCCTCGTCGGGGACCATGTTGTCGTGCTCGATTAGCCGGGTGTCGTGTCCTCCGACATGTCATTGACCTCACCGGCGTTGCGAGGGAGCTCCCACTCTGGATGCCCGGCCACCTTGAAATACGCCTCCAGGTACTTGTCGTGGCACTGCACCAGATTATTCGAGCAGATTTTGAATCACCGGTGCAACTGCTGCTACACAAAGTGCCGTGAGGAGGTTTATTTTTTTTCAAAAAGTGTGACGAAAGAGTCCGACGAAAATTGTTGGTCGAAAAAATATCTACTGTGGCTGATTTGTGGACCCATTAGTTCTCGAAAGTTTTAGATCTTTCTAATAACTAGTAGATTCCACGTGCAGGCCACACGTGTATAATTAAACAATATAGTTTACGACAATTTATGTTCACAAACTTAATAACCAAGTAAACAATAATTTTATACTGCACCTCGACCGCTACCTCCTCAAGTAACGCCACGTCGGTCCCCTCCCTCCACCCGATGCTCAGCGCCTGCCGCACGAGCTGCTCCGACGAGCTCATGGCGCACGCCGGCTGGTCCACGTCCCTCATTCCCGTGCAGCTGAAGTTGAGCACAACCGCCGTCGTGCCGCACCAGTGTACCCGTCGCGGCCGGCGAGGGTGTAGTACCCGACGGTGAGCTCTGTGGCATGGCTCGGGTGCCGGTACCACCAGTGGATCCCGGAGACCTTCGCGGCGAGCTTGGCCCTGCACCCCATGAACGCTCTGTTGGCCTCGTCGGGGACCATGTTGTCGTGCTCGATTAGCCGGGTGTCGTGTCCTCCGACATGTCATTGACCTCACCGGCGTTGCGAGGGAGCTCCCACTCTGGATGCCCGGCCACCTTGAAATACGCCTCCAGGTACTTGTCGTGGCACTGCACCAGATTATTCGAGCAGATTTTGAATCACCGGTGCAACTGCTGCTACACAAAGTGCCGTGAGGAGGTTTATTTTTTTTCAAAAAGTGTGACGAAAGAGTCCGACGAAAATTGTTGGTCGAAAAAATATCTACTGTGGCTGATTTGTGGACCCATTAGTTCTCGAAAGTTTTAGATCTTTCTAATAACTAGTAGATTCCACGTGCAGGCCACACGTGTATAATTAAACAATATAGTTTACGACAATTTATGTTCACAAACTTAATAACCAAGTAAACAATAATTTTATACTGCACCTCGACCGCTACCTCCTCAAGTAACGCCACGTCGGTCCCCTCCCTCCACCCGATGCTCAGCGCCTGCCGCACGAGCTGCTCCGACGAGCTCATGGCGCACGCCGGCTGGTCCACGTCCCTCATTCCCGTGCAGCTGAAGTTGAGCACAACCGCCGTCGTGCCGCACCAGTGTACCCGTCGCGGCCGGCGAGGGTGTAGTACCCGACGGTGAGCTCTGTGGCATGGCTCGGGTGCCGGTACCACCAGTGGATCCCGGAGACCTTCGCGGCGAGCTTGGCCCTGCACCCCATGAACGCTCTGTTGGCCTCGTCGGGGACCATGTTGTCGTGCTCGATTAGCCGGGTGTCGTGTCCTCCGACATGTCATTGACCTCACCGGCGTTGCGAGGGAGCTCCCACTCTGGATGCCCGGCCACCTTGAAATACGCCTCCAGGTACTTGTCGTGGCACTGCACCAGATTATTCGAGCAGATTTTGAATCACCGGTGCAACTGCTGCTACACAAAGTGCCGTGAGGAGGTTTATTTTTTTTCAAAAAGTGTGACGAAAGAGTCCGACGAAAATTGTTGGTCGAAAAAATATCTACTGTGGCTGATTTGTGGACCCATTAGTTCTCGAAAGTTTTAGATCTTTCTAATAACTAGTAGATTCCACGTGCAGGCCACACGTGTATAATTAAACAATATAGTTTACGACAATTTATGTTCACAAACTTAATAACCAAGTAAACAATAATTTTATACTGCACCTCGACCGCTACCTCCTCAAGTAACGCCACGTCGGTCCCCTCCCTCCACCCGATGCTCAGCGCCTGCCGCACGAGCTGCTCCGACGAGCTCATGGCGCACGCCGGCTGGTCCACGTCCCTCATTCCCGTGCAGCTGAAGTTGAGCACAACCGCCGTCGTGCCGCACCAGTGTACCCGTCGCGGCCGGCGAGGGTGTAGTACCCGACGGTGAGCTCTGTGGCATGGCTCGGGTGCCGGTACCACCAGTGGATCCCGGAGACCTTCGCGGCGAGCTTGGCCCTGCACCCCATGAACGCTCTGTTGGCCTCGTCGGGGACCATGTTGTCGTGCTCGATTAGCCGGGTGTCGTGTCCTCCGACATGTCATTGACCTCACCGGCGTTGCGAGGGAGCTCCCACTCTGGATGCCCGGCCACCTTGAAATACGCCTCCAGGTACTTGTCGTGGCACTGCACCAGATTATTCGAGCAGATTTTGAATCACCGGTGCAACTGCTGCTACACAAAGTGCCGTGAGGAGGTTTATTTTTTTTCAAAAAGTGTGACGAAAGAGTCCGACGAAAATTGTTGGTCGAAAAAATATCTACTGTGGCTGATTTGTGGACCCATTAGTTCTCGAAAGTTTTAGATCTTTCTAATAACTAGTAGATTCCACGTGCAGGCCACACGTGTATAATTAAACAATATAGTTTACGACAATTTATGTTCACAAACTTAATAACCAAGTAAACAATAATTTTATACTGCACCTCGACCGCTACCTCCTCAAGTAACGCCACGTCGGTCCCCTCCCTCCACCCGATGCTCAGCGCCTGCCGCACGAGCTGCTCCGACGAGCTCATGGCGCACCAAACATATAAAGTTATGTATACATGCAACAAGAAGGATCAACACCTTCAGTTGTAGAACTTTACAACCTTTTATATGGCCTATCCCTTGTTTATTCTTTGCACCTTTTACAACCTGAGGAATTCTAAAAGAAATTGTACCTTTTGAAGTGTCCATTGCACAATAAGTTGAAACTAGAAGAACCTCATTGGATAGTTCTTGTATCTTACTTATAGAGTAATCTGCATCTAAGTCCAACTTATAACTGGCTTTCTTCAAACCAAGTGGAAGTTCTTTGTACAGTGCACACTTCAATGCAATGGATTTTACCTTTTGTAAAACACGTGCAGCATGTGTTTTCAGATTTTCCTTCTTCTTGTTTCTTGATATATTATCCTCTCTTTGCACAGTTTGTCCATCTGTGCAATATATATTGTGGTGGCAAAACAAAATCATTGATATTGAAGATTTTCAGGGCATGCTTGCATAGGATACCTATAACATATGAATGCCATATTTCCTCAATTTGTATTATAAACTATATTGCAATTTAGAATGGGTATACATACCTATTGATTCATACTTTCTGCAAGGACATGTAATGGTTAACTCTGCTTCGTTTTTTTTTGACCAAACAGGAGGGTTGCCCCTACTGATTATATATTAATGATAGTTTTGAAAGTAATTCAGCCACAACAAATCTCACGAGACAAAGGAGACAAAGAAAATAAGAAAAATTACAACCGGGCTTCTAGCCATAAAGATAGAGAAAGGGCTAAAACTCTGCTTCGTTGAATACAATCGTTGCTCCATAAACAGAATACATATGCACAACCATGCATGTCGAGGTTGACCCTTTGATTTCTAACAACTTACATGAGAATGAAAATGACATTTTAAATTCTTCTTCAAATTCTATGTACATCCTCCCTGTATATGTGTTAGTCGCGGTCTATTCAACAAGGGTAATTTTGGGATGTAACAAACATGGTTCTTTTGACGTGATTTAATATTTGCATCCGACTTGTTTCCACAAAGACTACTAGAAACATTCTCAAATGCTACAAGTAGTTCTGAAAGATCCAATTTCCTATAAAATGTTTTCTTGAATATATTATTCATTTCTAGGACATGATTGTAAGTGCAAAATCAAGGCTACGATCAACTGTTCTATCAGCTTCTATAGAGAAAAGATTATCACTTAATAAGCAATTTAAGAGATTGCAAATAATTATAAAAATGCCAATGTAATTCAATAGCTTTTTAGGTTCATTAAGAACGAGTATACTAATTTACGGAGTAGACAACAAAAGTAATGACTGAACATGGTTTTGAGAACATGTTGCATGCAGCTTAAACTGAGTTTTCTGCTATGCATCCTTTTTGCCTTTATCTTTCAGCATGGCAGCTCCGGTAAGATGTAAGATATCAGAAGTAATGTATCCTTTTTGCCTTTACATCTTCCGACATCATCCTCTTCAGCCAAATCATCAGCATGATCTGAGGGCCATTTCGTGCGGCAAGCCCGCACAATGTTCTAGTAAGTTTGAATCTTCGCCACCATCCCCCTCAGGCCTCAGTTGTGCTCTGTCATTGCCGCCAATACATTCCCCACAGGTGCTGGCGGCCTCCTCGTCTGGCCGCGTCAAGAGGAACCTCCACCTCCGGACCTCCCTAGCTTGTCCACTTGTTTTATAAAGTACATGTTGAAGTTCCGTATGCTGCTTATATTCTGTGTTATGCAAGATACAGGTAAGGATTGAAGAGCAGACATCTGAGCTCTGCAAACCTGCTCCATGGAAAGGTCGTCATTCGTCAAATTTGTCGGAGGTCACCACATCAAGTTGGTTTACTCAAGATTGTAGTTTGTAGTGATCAGATTACGTATGTACAAACATTTTTTATTGATTGGATGAATATGTCCATGTATCATGTGTGTAGTGAGTCATTTGTAATGGTATATCAGGATTAATCTAAATTCTATCTTTTTATCTGAAATACAGATTAATCTAAATTGTATCTTTTTTATCTTAAATACATATGGTATGGTTATTTCTATGACTCGCTCGTTTCACAAAAAAAAAGAACATTAAGTAATCTAAAAAAAAGTCAACCCAGAATGTGATGTCTGGAAGCTATTAAAACAATAAGTTGCGCAATCTGGAAATGAGATATACAATAAAAAGACTGACTAGTGTTCATGTAAAGTAGAATAACAAGTTCCATGAAGAAAGAAAGAATGTTAGATTCCATGAAGAAATGAAGAATGATAGGTTCCTGTGAAGAACAAATGACATGAATCTCGGATTTACTTAACATGCATAGTGCTAGTGCTAGTGCTATTATTCCCAGTAACATGCAAGGAAGCATATAGCAACATAACAAAGTTACATATTTTCGTGATTAGGCACTCGATCATAATGTAATTTTCTACCAGCAGGCTGCAATATTGCAGCTTGATCAACTCCAAGTATGAGACTTGTATATCCTCCTTGGACATAAGATGCGCCCAGGACGAAAGTGCCGTATTGTGGCGTTAACATATGTCTTGGATAAAGGGAGCGGACTTGGATGGAGATTGATCTCGTACACATCATTTCCAAAGTTTTTCATTGTACTGTCAGCGCCAATGTTACAAGCATGAGCCTGTAAAACAATGTAATTATTCATAGAAAACTGCATGTAAATAAATAAAATAATAAAAGCGAATATAGTCCAAGTTATATGTCTTACAATAAATCGACCTACATCAGCACCATCATATCGTTCCTATTTTCTCCTACATTACTTAGAGCTTCTCCTAAACTCAAACATATAAAGTTATGTATACATGCAACAAGAAGGATCAACACCTTCAGTTGTAGAACTTTACAACCTTTTATATGGCCTATCCCTTGTTTATTCTTTGCACCTTTTACAACCTGAGGAATTCTAAAAGAAATTGTACCTTTTGAAGTGTCCATTGCACAATAAGTTGAAACTAGAAGAACCTCATTGGATAGTTCTTGTATCTTACTTATAGAGTAATCTGCATCTAAGTCCAACTTATAACTGGCTTTCTTCAAACCAAGTGGAAGTTCTTTGTACAGTGCACACTTCAATGCAATGGATTTTACCTTTTGTAAAACACGTGCAGCATGTGTTTTCAGATTTTCCTTCTTCTTGTTTCTTGATATATTATCCTCTCTTTGCACAGTTTGTCCATCTGTGCAATATATATTGTGGTGGCAAAACAAAATCATTGATATTGAAGATTTTCAGGGCATGCTTGCATAGGATACCTATAACATATGAATGCCATATTTCCTCAATTTGTATTATAAACTATATTGCAATTTAGAATGGGTATACATACCTATTGATTCATACTTTCTGCAAGGACATGTAATGGTTAACTCTGCTTCGTTTTTTTTTGACCAAACAGGAGGGTTGCCCCTACTGATTATATATTAATGATAGTTTTGAAAGTAATTCAGCCACAACAAATCTCACGAGACAAAGGAGACAAAGAAAATAAGAAAAATTACAACCGGGCTTCTAGCCATAAAGATAGAGAAAGGGCTAAAACTCTGCTTCGTTGAATACAATCGTTGCTCCATAAACAGAATACATATGCACAACCATGCATGTCGAGGTTGACCCTTTGATTTCTAACAACTTACATGAGAATGAAAATGACATTTTAAATTCTTCTTCAAATTCTATGTACATCCTCCCTGTATATGTGTTAGTCGCGGTCTATTCAACAAGGGTAATTTTGGGATGTAACAAACATGGTTCTTTTGACGTGATTTAATATTTGCATCCGACTTGTTTCCACAAAGACTACTAGAAACATTCTCAAATGCTACAAGTAGTTCTGAAAGATCCAATTTCCTATAAAATGTTTTCTTGAATATATTATTCATATCCTCACTCCTCCGAGTCGAGTCCATGTCAGTTGTAAATGAGTCACGGTACACAACATCCCACTTTGCCCTCAAAGTATATAGGTTAACCATCCATTAGTTGCTCTCAAGATTGTACTCACGTAACAATTCACCCCACTTATTTTTGAAGTAAAATTCAGACCTATCTTCATAGACACATCTCTTAAAATCAGGTAGAAACTTCTCGGGATGCTCTTGAATTACATACCCGAGATGTTCAGCAGCATTAAGGTAAATTTGCCACAAACTAAGGCGATTACTGGTGTTTGGAAATATGTAAGCAACTGCGCTCCTTCCATGGCTCTGCATCTTGATTAGTGAGGTTTAAAAAAAACCAAACAAATGATTCAATAATCTCATTAAACAATAGCGCAACTCCAAAGATTATAGTTTGCCTGTGGTGGTTGTCGGATCTAAGACCCGGTAATCCACTAGGCGATACCCGAGTGGTAGATTTGTAGGAGGGGAATCGGCGAGTTGGGTAGCTTGAAGGTGACATAGGGAACCAGATTTAAATAGGTACAATACCCTGCGTCCTGTATCGGTGGGTATTTGTATTGCTCGTGCTCGGCTAAGCTTCAGAAAGCTTGGACGAGCTTTGTGGTGACCAAGGATCTGGTACCCCAAGGGGCTGACCTAGGCCGCCTTATATAGGTTGACGGCGAATTTTACAAGTCGGTTTGAATCTAAACCTACCAAATTACAAATAAATAATCATATCCAAGTAGATTTGCACGGATATCCTGGGAAATCCAAGTCCAAGCCTGCCGCATCTTCATCAAGCTTGTTCACTAAGACATCCTTGAACCACCTCTAGGTTCACTATACCACAGCCCCGTTTTAGCGTCGGATGTTTGACGTTAAAAGTAGAAAAATACAGATAGACGGTTGGTCGGTATAGTTCCTTATCAGACCTTCCGCCGGTACTTCGAGATTGCCCAAGCGACCATCGGTCGGTACATATATTTAGATTTTTCATTGAATGATCAGTCGGTATAACGTAACATACACGTTGAACCATCCGTCGGTATGGAATTCTAAAAGAAATTGTACCTTTTGAAGTGTCCATTGCACAATAAGTTGAAACTAGAAGAACCTCATTGGATAGTTCTTGTATCTTACTTATAGAGTAATCTGCATCTAAGTCCAACTTATAACTGGCTTTCTTCAAACCAAGTGGAAGTTCTTTGTACAGTGCACACTTCAATGCAATGGATTTTACCTTTTGTAAAACACGTGCAGCATGTGTTTTCAGATTTTCCTTCTTCTTGTTTCTTGATATATTATCCTCTCTTTGCACAGTTTGTCCATCTGTGCAATATATATTGTGGTGGCAAAACAAAATCATTGATATTGAAGATTTTCAGGGCATGCTTGCATAGGATACCTATAACATATGAATGCCATATTTCCTCAATTTGTATTATAAACTATATTGCAATTTAGAATGGGTATACATACCTATTGATTCATACTTTCTGCAAGGACATGTAATGGTTAACTCTGCTTCGTTTTTTTTTGACCAAACAGGAGGGTTGCCCCTACTGATTATATATTAATGATAGTTTTGAAAGTAATTCAGCCACAACAAATCTCACGAGACAAAGGAGACAAAGAAAATAAGAAAAATTACAACCGGGCTTCTAGCCATAAAGATAGAGAAAGGGCTAAAACTCTGCTTCGTTGAATACAATCGTTGCTCCATAAACAGAATACATATGCACAACCATGCATGTCGAGGTTGACCCTTTGATTTCTAACAACTTACATGAGAATGAAAATGACATTTTAAATTCTTCTTCAAATTCTATGTACATCCTCCCTGTATATGTGTTAGTCGCGGTCTATTCAACAAGGGTAATTTTGGGATGTAACAAACATGGTTCTTTTGACGTGATTTAATATTTGCATCCGACTTGTTTCCACAAAGACTACTAGAAACATTCTCAAATGCTACAAGTAGTTCTGAAAGATCCAATTTCCTATAAAATGTTTTCTTGAATATATTATTCATATCCTCACTCCTCCGAGTCGAGTCCATGTCAGTTGTAAATGAGTCACGGTACACAACATCCCACTTTGCCCTCAAAGTATATAGGTTAACCATCCATTAGTTGCTCTCAAGATTGTACTCACGTAACAATTCACCCCACTTATTTTTGAAGTAAAATTCAGACCTATCTTCATAGACACATCTCTTAAAATCAGGTAGAAACTTCTCGGGATGCTCTTGAATTACATACCCGAGATGTTCAGCAGCATTAAGGTAAATTTGCCACAAACTAAGGCGATTACTGGTGTTTGGAAATATGTAAGCAACTGCGCTCCTTCCATGGCTCTGCATCTTGATTAGTGAGGTTTAAAAAAAACCAAACAAATGATTCAATAATCTCATTAAACAATAGCGCAACTCCAAAGATTATAGTTTGCCTGTGGTGGTTGTCGGATCTAAGACCCGGTAATCCACTAGGCGATACCCGAGTGGTAGATTTGTAGGAGGGGAATCGGCGAGTTGGGTAGCTTGAAGGTGACATAGGGAACCAGATTTAAATAGGTACAATACCCTGCGTCCTGTATCGGTGGGTATTTGTATTGCTCGTGCTCGGCTAAGCTTCAGAAAGCTTGGACGAGCTTTGTGGTGACCAAGGATCTGGTACCCCAAGGGGCTGACCTAGGCCGCCTTATATAGGTTGACGGCGAATTTTACAAGTCGGTTTGAATCTAAACCTACCAAATTACAAATAAATAATCATATCCAAGTAGATTTGCACGGATATCCTGGGAAATCCAAGTCCAAGCCTGCCGCATCTTCATCAAGCTTGTTCACTAAGACATCCTTGAACCACCTCTAGGTTCACTATACCACAGCCCCGTTTTAGCGTCGGATGTTTGACGTTAAAAGTAGAAAAATACAGATAGACGGTTGGTCGGTATAGTTCCTTATCAGACCTTCCGCCGGTACTTCGAGATTGCCCAAGCGACCATCGGTCGGTACATATATTTAGATTTTTCATTGAATGATCAGTCGGTATAACGTAACATACACGTTGAACCATCCGTCGGTATGGAATTCTAAAAGAAATTGTACCTTTTGAAGTGTCCATTGCACAATAAGTTGAAACTAGAAGAACCTCATTGGATAGTTCTTGTATCTTACTTATAGAGTAATCTGCATCTAAGTCCAACTTATAACTGGCTTTCTTCAAACCAAGTGGAAGTTCTTTGTACAGTGCACACTTCAATGCAATGGATTTTACCTTTTGTAAAACACGTGCAGCATGTGTTTTCAGATTTTCCTTCTTCTTGTTTCTTGATATATTATCCTCTCTTTGCACAGTTTGTCCATCTGTGCAATATATATTGTGGTGGCAAAACAAAATCATTGATATTGAAGATTTTCAGGGCATGCTTGCATAGGATACCTATAACATATGAATGCCATATTTCCTCAATTTGTATTATAAACTATATTGCAATTTAGAATGGGTATACATACCTATTGATTCATACTTTCTGCAAGGACATGTAATGGTTAACTCTGCTTCGTTTTTTTTTGACCAAACAGGAGGGTTGCCCCTACTGATTATATATTAATGATAGTTTTGAAAGTAATTCAGCCACAACAAATCTCACGAGACAAAGGAGACAAAGAAAATAAGAAAAATTACAACCGGGCTTCTAGCCATAAAGATAGAGAAAGGGCTAAAACTCTGCTTCGTTGAATACAATCGTTGCTCCATAAACAGAATACATATGCACAACCATGCATGTCGAGGTTGACCCTTTGATTTCTAACAACTTACATGAGAATGAAAATGACATTTTAAATTCTTCTTCAAATTCTATGTACATCCTCCCTGTATATGTGTTAGTCGCGGTCTATTCAACAAGGGTAATTTTGGGATGTAACAAACATGGTTCTTTTGACGTGATTTAATATTTGCATCCGACTTGTTTCCACAAAGACTACTAGAAACATTCTCAAATGCTACAAGTAGTTCTGAAAGATCCAATTTCCTATAAAATGTTTTCTTGAATATATTATTCATATCCTCACTCCTCCGAGTCGAGTCCATGTCAGTTGTAAATGAGTCACGGTACACAACATCCCACTTTGCCCTCAAAGTATATAGGTTAACCATCCATTAGTTGCTCTCAAGATTGTACTCACGTAACAATTCACCCCACTTATTTTTGAAGTAAAATTCAGACCTATCTTCATAGACACATCTCTTAAAATCAGGTAGAAACTTCTCGGGATGCTCTTGAATTACATACCCGAGATGTTCAGCAGCATTAAGGTAAATTTGCCACAAACTAAGGCGATTACTGGTGTTTGGAAATATGTAAGCAACTGCGCTCCTTCCATGGCTCTGCATCTTGATTAGTGAGGTTTAAAAAAAACCAAACAAATGATTCAATAATCTCATTAAACAATAGCGCAACTCCAAAGATTATAGTTTGCCTGTGGTGGTTGTCGGATCTAAGACCCGGTAATCCACTAGGCGATACCCGAGTGGTAGATTTGTAGGAGGGGAATCGGCGAGTTGGGTAGCTTGAAGGTGACATAGGGAACCAGATTTAAATAGGTACAATACCCTGCGTCCTGTATCGGTGGGTATTTGTATTGCTCGTGCTCGGCTAAGCTTCAGAAAGCTTGGACGAGCTTTGTGGTGACCAAGGATCTGGTACCCCAAGGGGCTGACCTAGGCCGCCTTATATAGGTTGACGGCGAATTTTACAAGTCGGTTTGAATCTAAACCTACCAAATTACAAATAAATAATCATATCCAAGTAGATTTGCACGGATATCCTGGGAAATCCAAGTCCAAGCCTGCCGCATCTTCATCAAGCTTGTTCACTAAGACATCCTTGAACCACCTCTAGGTTCACTATACCACAGCCCCGTTTTAGCGTCGGATGTTTGACGTTAAAAGTAGAAAAATACAGATAGACGGTTGGTCGGTATAGTTCCTTATCAGACCTTCCGCCGGTACTTCGAGATTGCCCAAGCGACCATCGGTCGGTACATATATTTAGATTTTTCATTGAATGATCAGTCGGTATAACGTAACATACACGTTGAACCATCCGTCGGTATGGAATTCTAAAAGAAATTGTACCTTTTGAAGTGTCCATTGCACAATAAGTTGAAACTAGAAGAACCTCATTGGATAGTTCTTGTATCTTACTTATAGAGTAATCTGCATCTAAGTCCAACTTATAACTGGCTTTCTTCAAACCAAGTGGAAGTTCTTTGTACAGTGCACACTTCAATGCAATGGATTTTACCTTTTGTAAAACACGTGCAGCATGTGTTTTCAGATTTTCCTTCTTCTTGTTTCTTGATATATTATCCTCTCTTTGCACAGTTTGTCCATCTGTGCAATATATATTGTGGTGGCAAAACAAAATCATTGATATTGAAGATTTTCAGGGCATGCTTGCATAGGATACCTATAACATATGAATGCCATATTTCCTCAATTTGTATTATAAACTATATTGCAATTTAGAATGGGTATACATACCTATTGATTCATACTTTCTGCAAGGACATGTAATGGTTAACTCTGCTTCGTTTTTTTTTGACCAAACAGGAGGGTTGCCCCTACTGATTATATATTAATGATAGTTTTGAAAGTAATTCAGCCACAACAAATCTCACGAGACAAAGGAGACAAAGAAAATAAGAAAAATTACAACCGGGCTTCTAGCCATAAAGATAGAGAAAGGGCTAAAACTCTGCTTCGTTGAATACAATCGTTGCTCCATAAACAGAATACATATGCACAACCATGCATGTCGAGGTTGACCCTTTGATTTCTAACAACTTACATGAGAATGAAAATGACATTTTAAATTCTTCTTCAAATTCTATGTACATCCTCCCTGTATATGTGTTAGTCGCGGTCTATTCAACAAGGGTAATTTTGGGATGTAACAAACATGGTTCTTTTGACGTGATTTAATATTTGCATCCGACTTGTTTCCACAAAGACTACTAGAAACATTCTCAAATGCTACAAGTAGTTCTGAAAGATCCAATTTCCTATAAAATGTTTTCTTGAATATATTATTCATATCCTCACTCCTCCGAGTCGAGTCCATGTCAGTTGTAAATGAGTCACGGTACACAACATCCCACTTTGCCCTCAAAGTATATAGGTTAACCATCCATTAGTTGCTCTCAAGATTGTACTCACGTAACAATTCACCCCACTTATTTTTGAAGTAAAATTCAGACCTATCTTCATAGACACATCTCTTAAAATCAGGTAGAAACTTCTCGGGATGCTCTTGAATTACATACCCGAGATGTTCAGCAGCATTAAGGTAAATTTGCCACAAACTAAGGCGATTACTGGTGTTTGGAAATATGTAAGCAACTGCGCTCCTTCCATGGCTCTGCATCTTGATTAGTGAGGTTTAAAAAAAACCAAACAAATGATTCAATAATCTCATTAAACAATAGCGCAACTCCAAAGATTATAGTTTGCCTGTGGTGGTTGTCGGATCTAAGACCCGGTAATCCACTAGGCGATACCCGAGTGGTAGATTTGTAGGAGGGGAATCGGCGAGTTGGGTAGCTTGAAGGTGACATAGGGAACCAGATTTAAATAGGTACAATACCCTGCGTCCTGTATCGGTGGGTATTTGTATTGCTCGTGCTCGGCTAAGCTTCAGAAAGCTTGGACGAGCTTTGTGGTGACCAAGGATCTGGTACCCCAAGGGGCTGACCTAGGCCGCCTTATATAGGTTGACGGCGAATTTTACAAGTCGGGTTGGCCCACATCCTTGTCAGACGTGAGCCCAAGTCGGTCTCTATCTCCTCTGGTAATGGGCCTAGTAGTACCGGTATCCTACAATGGTTGGTTCGAGGATTGGAGCAAAAGGTATTTCAAACTTGTTTGTCTGAAACTGGTGTCAAATTACATAGCATTACCAAAGCATGCATAATCTATAATAGATTAACTATTGCTCAAAATAAATTAGCTATATGACCATCTTTCTTATCTATTTGCATGGCTCAAAAAATGTTGGATCCTTTATCTTCTTACCTTTCAAGTACTCCGGTAGTGGTTGCATGTCATGATATTCTAAGTATGTCTTTCACTCACAACCAATCTAATTGTTGAAATCCATTTGTGAAAATTAAATTCCTTCACCCAATGTCCAATATTCAATCAGTGACCGAGAATGAGAGACTGGCAAATTAACCCAATTTATTTTGTCTTGTCAGTGGTTACCCAGACAGATTGGCGGTGATTCAGTGATTGCAGAATTACATACACGCTATATAATAAGAAGGAAAAAAAGAAAGAAATTTCAGTCGTTCGGGCAAATGGGCCGGACTATAAATTTGACAGCAAAACAAGTGATTCAGTTGTTGCCCAACAATATATAGGCCATTAAATTACGACAAATTCGGCCTACATGACAGGGTTCCGGCTTATTGGGCTGGACGTACGAGAACTCAGAACCTGGTCCAGCCCAGTAATTCCACGCGAACCAATTATTTTCAAGGGCACTGCTACCTGTTACACTGTAAGAAGTAACCTTGATGAGAATTATTGCCGAGATTGCCTATTTCATACTATGAATCTACCGTGGGATTATGGGTCTTCTATATTGAGGGTCGTAACCAGTTTATATAGATCAGAGTACTGAGTACATGTGCCTTGGATCATAACAATTAGCTGCTAGAGATAGAAATGGAATCATACTATACAGAACACAACCAACCAACCATACCATATTACCATGACAACCAAATCATTCGGATATATATTCTTATCATGCACTCTAAGAACTCTCTATGAGCCGTCCCAGTGATGCCGCTAGGCCAAGATGGGTTTGCTTTATTTGTGTGGCTAATGGAGCCCAGCATCTTTCATGTATCAGCTCGTCCAGTGGTTCACAAGAGAAGCTTAGGTTGGGCGTGCTTCTTGGGCCAGAGAAGGATGGAGGGGGAATCTGCCCGGGGCAATGCGCGCAGAAAAAAGCAAGGTATTGCATTCATGCAATCATGCACATATTTGATCTTGGCGGAATTCAGAGTTGGACGCATATGCTTTAAAATATAGAGTGACTCGGAGTGATTAGCTTTTGCACCACTGGCTAGAATCACTATCGGAACGTACATGATCCATTTTCGATGAGCGGAGGGTCCATTATTGATAGCTGTGGGATCGAACAACGGTCCATATATGCAGGTCCGCACTTAGTAATTCCGTAGCATCATTTTCATCAGCTCTGAGCATGTGACGACAGTAGTGGGCTGGACCGCGCTGGTCCACATATGTATGGATGGATATGGATATCATATCATTTGGATGGCAGTGGTGCTCTTGCAAAGGCCCATGCAGTGCATCCAGCCTAGCTTTTTTTTTATTTTCTCATAAAAACTTCTAATTCAATATCGTTACATCAAAGATCTTAAACACTTCCAACATCTGCATAAACAAGATATATACAACCCTATAGAAATTATGATAAAAAAGTTAGAAATACGTGTACCACTCAATCCATAAACTAGGCTGCCATCCATCCATATATTTGTTAAAAAAAGTCCATGGCCACCGGCGCTATCCGATCCGTTGAGCACCTGGGGACCATCGACTCATAGAAGCACGAGGTGATGATGGGAGTATGTTTTCAATTCTGCATGCCGTACGTGGTACCATTGCCAAGTTGCCAAAACAATGTGGACATATCCGGCCTGTTGCTATATGAAACGTACAGCCTAGGGGTGGTAACGGATCATGGCCCGTTTGTTCCTTCACAATCTAACTTGGCCCTAACAAAATTTAGCTCAAAAACTAGTTATTATTTATGCCGGCCCTAATCCGGCCCGATCCTTAAAATTTCTAGTACAAAAGTGAGGACACTTTACCACCCCTACGTACAGGGCATTACTAAGGGGAAATTTGTTGACTTGTCCATTCATCTGGTCCCATTTGATTGCTATATCTGAGCTAGGGCAGCATCAAGCTACACGACAGATATTACATAACTTTGTTTTGCAGGAGAAGATACATAGTTTGTGCACTAGCAGACCGGCCACACCATGCACAGTGGGGGTATTTGGTTTGTCAGACGTGTTGGTATTTGTTTTCTTGCTTCTCACTATTTGTTTGGTTTGTCTGATGGAATATATACGTTGAATGTTGGTCCATCACCAACTCAGTCCTCGCTCATCTTTTATAATCTCGCTACTTTGATCATGCATGCCTATCATCATCTTCTGCATGCCTCGTTCACCACATGTCCACATTCGTATGTAATAAAGTTGATCCATCGGCTTATTGCCATGGTAAATTAAGTTGGTCTTCCTGCAGTAATATTTCATTACAAGTTCAGATTCAGACACTATGAGCTAAAAAATTCGAACTTTATATGCCAATCGAATTACATGACACATATAAAAAAACTCCATAAACATAACTCTAATCTATATAATCTATATAACCTATATAATTGGTACCCACTAACAAGCATGGTTGGATTTCTCTCAACATGCAACCATTCCACATCATCATCCACTATGCGCCATATCACTATCCACTATAAGCCATGTCATCATCCATTAGACCATCTATTTATTCTTCAACTGATTTTCTGTGACCACATTTTTGTGAGCAGCAATTACAAATTACAGGAGTAGAAATTACATATATGATCAGTCATACTTCCACGTATAGTGTTTACTAAAGAATGTTGCAATGCAATCACTTTGGTGTTTATACTTTCACATTTCACTTTAAAATTTTGTTTAACAAATTCCGCAGCAACGCGCGGGGTATCACCTAGTTCTATTAGTGACTAGGTACAAATGTATCAAGAGTTAGCACAACAAATAATAGTATGCAGCTCCCCATGCCGCATGCAGCTAATAATGAACAAACTATATGCAGATCCCATGCTGCATATAGCTAATAATGAACAAATAATAATTCGAAGAAGGGCTTCACATGGAAACTAATATAACTCCATGTGTATAGAAAGAGCTATTTTTATATAGTCATATGAGTAACCATCTATGATATATATTTTCACAGTCTAATTTTAACGAGAAAATGATAGTGAAAATTCAGTCATATGATGGCCGGTTCACTACATAAGCCAACATTCATAGAAGAAAAATATTTTTGCCCTCACTGTTGTTGATGTTGGACCTTAGGACCTACAATACACAAGGGGGTTCCCAAGCAGTAGATTTGTAGGAGAGGAATGATTTGTAGGAGAGGGATTGCCGAATTAGTTAGCTTGATGGTAACATGAGGCACAAGGTTTAGAAAGGTTCGAGCTACCCGGAGATATAATAACCTACGTCCTGTGTTCGGTGGTATTTCTATTGCTAGCGCCGACAAAACTTTAGGAAGCTATGATGAGCTTTGTGGTTACATTGGTTGGATTGTGACGACCTAGGCTGCCATATATAGGCCGACAGCCTAGGGTTTACATATCGGTTCCAATCTAAACCTAGCTACTAGTATACAATTACGAAATGTACACCCAACACCAAGACTTGCTTAAAATAGACTCATTGCCATCTCAAAAATGCAGACCCACAAAATCCATCCACCCAAGGTCTTAGGGTTGTGCTGAGTGAAAACAGAGCACCCAGCCCCCGAGCGTGAGGGCTAGTAGGGTCTCATGGATGCACCGAGTGAAAACCGAGCGCCCAACCCCCGAGCGCTAGGGCTGACAGGATGTCAAGGATGAGCCGAGTGAAAATCAAGTGCCCAGCACCGGCGCATGAGGGCTAGCAGGGTCTCAGGGACACACGAGTGTATTTTAAGCAACCTTATCTAGTACGCCAATTGAAGATTCAACAGTCCAAAAATCGCGGGGTCTGTAAATTCCATCCGTAAGATACGACACCGTTACGGTTGAAGCTGCAACAGCTTAATAAAAGGTGAAGCATCGACAGTCGCCGTCATCATGTTCATTAGTCCCATCTACTAGCTCCAATCACCAAGTTCACTTAATGCCACTGCTCCACCATTACTTAATTTCCTCCTTCGCATTCAACTGCACTGCTATCCAAGGAGCCTCCTTGGATGCGCACCAAGATTCCTGCCTTCATACACCCAAAGATCCACAAGCTCCCCACCCGGACCATGGTAGAATCTACATCAACCACCAGGAAGATGGTGCTCGATGAAGAGCATATTTGAACCAAGTCGCGGGTCACGGAGAAGAAGCTTCAAGGAATGGTCAACAGCGGGTTAATGGACCCGAAGGGTGTGGTTGGATGATAGGCACCCGGCAAAGACTCGGCCTTGGGAGAACATTGTTGAGACCATCATCTTCACCTCTTTTATTGTGTGGGGATTTGGGATCCCAACTGGTGATTTCTTTCGCGGCTTCCTTTTTTACAGTATCATAATGATTTCAATTAGAACATAGAGTGACCTCATAGGAAAACAGTCTAACCATGAGTGCTAATGGGGTCTGGCCTTGGCTGACTAATTAGAAATTATATTTTGTGTATATCTTACCGAAAGGGCAAGAGGGGGCATTAAGTCGATTTATAATCCGGTTCTCTTGGGTACTATGCTTTGTTGAGTTACATAGCTCATTACGAAGGTTTATGCGTGCATAGACATCAAACCTTAGTGGGCTGCACTTATTAGCGTGTAAAGACCATGTATTGGATCCTTAACTTCTAAGGCTAGCTCCCTCAAGGTAATAGAAAACACGGCCTATGGTAAAAGTGTGACCATGTATTGGATCCTTAACTTCTAAGGCTAGCTCCCTCAAGGTAATAGAAAACACGGCCTATGGTAAAAGTGTGACCATGTATTGGATCCTTAACTTCTAAGGCTAGCTCCCTCAAGGTAATAGAAAACACGGCCTATGGTAAAAGTGTACAATCTTTGTATAGTGTTTAAAAACTATTATAACATCCGTGCTCACGGTCAAGAGCACACTACAAGAAAATTGACCTTTTGTGACGAATACGTGATGACGTTCGACTTACTCGTCGTTATCATGTTTGATTTTGTGACGTTCTATATCATGCAGTGCAACTTAGCGACAAAAATGAGGCGTTCGTCATTAAGAGTAACTCAGAATCGTCACAAACTCTGGCAAAGCAAAAATCATGACGAATTTTATTTTGTCGTTAAGCAAAACTATTAAACGTCATAAATTTTTAAAAGAAAAATACAAGATTAGGGTGGGACCCACTGCCACTTGGACAAGTGGGCCCATGCCCTTTACCTTTTATTTAAATATAAAACCCCAATTTTAAAAAAAAGAAAAAACGGGAACAAACGGGAGTCGAACCGAAGACCGAGCGGATGGCCTACTGGTGAGTTACCACTAGGAAACAACACAATTTGTGTAGGAGTCTGGCATTAGATTCTTTTATAATATTTCAGCTACTGTTTATTGAAAAAAAAGGGCACAAACGAAAGATGGTCAGGTGGTTCGAACCCAGGACCAAGCGGATTCCTTTTATAATGTTTTCCTGCTGTTTTAATGAAAACGCAAAAAAAGCATTCCTTTTATAATGTTTTCCTACTGTTTTAATGAAAACGCAAAAAAAGGTGCAGCAAACAAGAATCGAACCCGTAACCTCAGGTCCCGACGCACAACCAAGCGCACCAAACCACTACATCATTCAAATGTTAGACCAACGTTTGTGCATATAATGTACCATATCTCGATTTTTCTTGACCCGATTTGCCATGGAGAACAACAGAAAAATTGACTTTTTTAAAAAAATTCTGGAATCAAAATTTGTATTGGTTTTTTCTTCGTCATACGCAATCCAAATTTGATATTTTTTCTTTCTAAATTTTTTCTAAAATCACTATTTTTATTTAATATCATTTATTTGTATTATAATTGCTATTTTTTGAATCTTTGTCATATAACTTGTTCTCTTCCACTTAAGAAGAGAATAAAAAAAGCATTCTTTTATATAACAATTGTTAATGTAACTTTATATTTTTAGATGTGTATAAGAGACAGCTGCGAGAGCATAATGGTGTTCAAATTTTAGGTGCATACGAATTCGAAAATGTTACAAGGTGTTCAAATCTCAAAGTTTGAGTAGAGTTATAACAAACTATGCAAGAGATGCATCCATTTGTGAACAATGCATAGTCTTACGTTATCAAAACCTTCCAATTTTTTTATAACAAGTTTATTAACCCAAGATATGTTGTCATGTCAAGTTGTAGATTAGTTCGATCAAATTGAGATTTATAATAATTATTCTATGATAATTTGAAGGTAGAATGTTGAATTATCCCTAACAAACAATTAAATTCTTCATCTATCTCTAGAATATGTGGTATAATACAACATATAAGTCTAAATACATTTTTTATATGTTTTTTGAAATTTTATTTGACATACGAGTAGTTCAATTTGGAATTACTTTTGATAAGCACCTAGAAATTCATTTAAACTATAGAAAATAGTAATCACTTTTAAAAATCTTTAAACTTCTACAAGACAATATATATGGAGTCTATTACATATAAAAAATTAGTTGGTGTATATAAGGTAATTTTTTTATGTGTTACTCTACAATGGTACAATAAAATAAAAAAGGAAAAAGAAAAATGTTAAGCAAAAGGAATAGATCGAGGCCCATTTCAGCCCACATGGCCCAATAAATTCCGGCCGTTCATCTCCGATCTAACGGTTGTGATTGCACCATCATAGTATAAAATACGGGCTTGCTAGCGCCCGGACGTCCGACGGGGGTAAAAAATCGGACGGTATTGTAGCAAGAAAAAATCCCGCCGCAACATGGGTATGATGTTGCATGCAACATGTAACATTTTTTGCAACATACAAAAATAATATATGCAACATCATAGAACAATATCTGAAACAAAGAAAGCCACCGGTTGCAACATTAGGGACTCCTACATAAACAGACGCCATCGAATATCATCCAGTTGCTACGGGAGTTGAGTAAAAATTCCCACCGCAACATCAAAGCATGTTTCATGAAACATGCCATTCATATAAAACATCCAATCGAATTTCATACCAAACATCCAATCAAACTTCGTGCAACATCAAGACAAGGCTATTGCAACATCAAAATTATACAACTGCAAATTAAAAAATCATTGCAACCAATGCAACATCTATAGCACAGTGGAACATTGGAACGCGGAGGTTGCAACATAAAAAATCAACAGATGGAACATCCAAAAATAATTGTTGCAACATACAGAGAGTTATGCAACATAAAACAAAGACTGTTGCAACACCGTGAGGTGCTTAACGCAACATCACACTTGAGCTCGCCGCCGGCCTCGTGCGCCACCGCTCTGGAGCTCCTGCGGCCGTCCCGGGCCAGCTCCACTGGTGGCAACCGGCGCAGCTCCTCCCTGGCCGCAGGGGAGAAGCTGCCCCTACCGGCGCAGCTCTTGCCGGGGGAGATGGGCGGCGGTGGCGGAGCCCGGAGGAGCGCCGCCGTGGAGGAGCGGCGCCCGGAGAAGCGGCGTGGCGGCGCCCGGAGGGGGGGCCGGAGGCAGCGTGCGGTGGAGCTTGGCGGCGGCGCGCGGATGGCCGGGGCTGCAGCTCGAGGAGCAGCGACGTGCGGCGGCACGCAGAGGAGCGGCGACTGCAACGACCGACGGCGTTGACGCGCAGCGGAGCAGGAAGAGGCGGCGATGCGCGATGCGCTGTGTGTAGATAGCGCGTGACGGCGGGAGGAGCAAGAGGGGCGGCGCCTGGATCGAGGGCGACGGACGCGTTGCGGCGCGTGGAGATAAGGACGAGCGAGGAGCCCGAGGAAATTGAGATGCCGATGCTGCGGCTGGTAAGCGGCGTCCGATATTTTTAATCGTATCGGACGTCTTACGCCGAGCATTACCGTTTGTTTATTGGACTGCCATCAATTTTTAGTCATCCCGAGTTCAAATCCCTCATGTGTTCCTAATTTGTCGTTCTATTTTTTTTGGACTCGCTTATAGAGAAAAAAATTGCGGCATTCAGCAGCGAAAGAAAATAAAATAGGACAGAGATTAGAAAAAAATTGATATGCTCTTATTTTTCTGCATAGTTCCCACTTGTGTAACAAAACATGAAAAATGGAAAAATAGAGAAAAAAATGAAATAAGTTGGGGATTAGAACCCGTGTCCTCCCACACACCAAGCGGTGCAGTTTGCCATCATGATACATGCACATAGATGTTCAAAAATGGACATAACAATTTTGTGGGAAACGACTATTTCATCCACCACCGTAAGACACCAAAATTCGCAGATTTTTGACATAATTCGACCAAAAGATGAAACCATGTTGATTGTTTTTGCTATTAAGAGGATGTGCTAGTGTCAAAGGGGAGGGTAAGTGTTGTGTGACTCATTGGGACACTACAACAAGCCTGTTTATGTGGAGGCATTTTAGTAGAGTCATTTCTCGATATGCCTCTGTAGCCACAAATGTACTAACAGATCGAGACATTGGTAGAGGCATTCTGAAAGGTGCCTTACTTACTCTAGTTACAACCCCACGGCTTAACCAAAATAGACAGTCTATGAGACATTTCGGATAGTGCCACAAGAATTTACCATTAAGCAACTCGAAGGGCCGTGCATTAATTATGATGCTAGAGACAATCCTGCAAAACTGTCTGAACAAAATTTGGTAAGAGTATTATAGTATTACATAAATGGATACACCCGTCAGCCAATCAAATATGAATAGTAAATAAATGCAATTTTAGTTCATATTTGATAAAAATGACTTGTATGGTACAAGAGGCAGTAGCAGTAGCCGACCGTTACCTCTGTTTTCAAAACTATGTATTTGGCCTTAAATATAGCTTGGTTGTTGCTGATTTTTCAGGACGGCAGTTGAGAACAATGAGCAACATGAATTTCTAGCGCAGTGCTTCCCGGGGACCTCATTCTTTGTTTCCAGGTTTGTCATCTTAACCTTTATCTTGACCTAAAATTAACATGTGACAACTTCAGAATTTCTATATACTGGAGCTTTGGTTATTATAAGTTTTCTATGTTATGAAAACCATTCCTTTCTTTCTAGTGGCCCTTAGAAGTATATGATGTTTGCATCCGTTTCTGTAATAGTTGCTTAGTTGATCTAAATCTTACAGTTCAGATAATATAGCCAGTTTAGGCTATTGATATAGTTGTTTAGGTTACTACAAAATTCCAGGGACCTTGTCTATATCTCTACATTTGGTGGAAGACACATCTGACAGTTTTTTACGTACTTAGCCATTGCAAGAGTTTATGTATGTGCTTTTTGTGTGAATAAATGCACTTAGAATATATGTGTTTGTGTCCTAACACAATGCCACTTGACATCTATTCTATTCATGATATATGTGGTTTTTTTTGCTGCAGATTGGCGTTGGTTGGCCAGTCGATGGATGGTGTCGCCTCCTCATCACAAACACAACAAACAGAATGGACTCTTAGAGGGGGATTTCTTATCTTGTTTAGCTCACTAGATCATTGGACCGTCCAATTTCTATTCTGATTGAGCAGCATGATGCTTGTATTGTGACAATGTAACTTGAAATGTATGGTGTGATGGAATGAAATGCTTTTGGGCTGAAATATGTGAATTTTGGTGTGCCAGATTTTTTTACGCTCTATAAATAATTTTGGGCTGAAATGTTAAAAATAGGTCATGTAAGAATAGTTGGGCCCAATTTGGATTGGGCTCAAATAATGGGCTTAGAAAATATTTTTTCCATAAAATAAAAAGGCTTCCAATTGGCCCATAAGTGCTGCTCATCGAATGGGCCTTCTTGGGCCGTAAATGTTTCTGTGACGAATTAAAACGTCATAATGGTGCTGCCACGTCATCTCCACGTCACTGCCATGTCATCCGTATTTAAGGTTTAGTGACGTTTTTTGTCTAAAACGTCACAATGTTGCTGCCACATCATCTCCACGTCACTGCCATGTCATCCGCATTCAAGGTTTAGTGACGTTTTTTTGGGTCTTTAACGACGAAAAGCTAGCGTCATAATCTAGCGACGATATAATAATCGTCACAAAGTTTATGACGAAAAAATACATAAACGTCATTGAATACCTTTTATTACGGGGTATAGGTGACGCACGCATTTTCGTCACACGGATGTCACAGATTATAAAAGATGACATAATTTACACTTTCAATGACATAAATAGAACGTTATAAAACCTCAAATTTCTTGTAGTGGCAGCCGACCTATACCCTCACATGATAGATTTACTTAAGATTGATATTAAATTGTCCTCTGGTTATTTCTTGTGGCCTTGCTGAGTACCAACCATAAGTGTACTCACTCTTGTTAACTACTGCTCAGAGGATGAATGTGTGTGAAGATTTATAAAGATGATGCCGATCGAGTTCTAGGCATACCCATCCCTAGCTAGTCGATTGCTTGTGAGGTATGGGTCTTCGCTCCAAGAATTAGCTATATAACCCTCAGTCCCTTGTAATATTTTTTTTACAGACTCATCATATATATATATATATATATCTGTGTGTGTAAACTTAATCCTGACGCACATATGATATGGTCTGGTTTTGTTTTTAAAACTGAATGTGATAGTAGCTGGACTGTTATTATGGCTGTGTCTCTTTACAATTGAATGCTTGATTGTGAGCTATGTATCTCATACAGATAGGCAAGCAATTCATTAGCTTGCACTAGTCTATTTTCTAGCTGCAGCAAATTCATTGCACTTTGTCATTTTTTGTTCGCACTGTCTGATGAATTTTCTGTAACAGATTAATATGAGTAAGTTCTTTTCATAGATCATATTTCTAGATATGAAGTGGCGAAAATATTAGTAGACCTTGTAGTTTCTTTTGTTATTTTGGAGAGAGAGAGAGACACTACTAGAGAAACCATCATCACAAACGGCACCATCACAAAATACCCTCGTCACAAACGGTTTTTGAAGAACCGTTTGTGATGGTGGCCATCACAAACGGTTCTTCAAAAACCGTTTGTGATGTGAGGCCATCACAAACGGTTCGGAACACGAACCGTTCCGAACCGTTTGTGCAAATGGTTCATGTTCCGAATCACAAACGGTTCGTGTTCCGAACCGTTTGTGAACGGTTCGTAACACGAACCCTTTGTGATGTGTATGGTACATTCAAACCATATTTTGAAATAGTAAATGACTTCAAATCAAAAAGTGTTGAACTACAAAGTTGTATGGCTTCTCAAGATGCACAACTTTCAATTTGGTCATTTCTTCATTTGACAAATTCATATGAATATTGCTGTCTCTTATACACATCTGTCTGTACAGCTTCCGACTCGGTCTGGTATAATATGATAGGAGTCGGAACGCTATACACTCACAAGTTACAATGAGGTGTAGTGGTAGGGGAGTGCTCGCGCGAGGGAGAGGTCCCCGGTTTGAATCACGCCGGCCGCGTAGCGCGCGAACTTTGCGCGAAAAAATGGCGCGACTTGCGACTTGAGTGGACGGTGGTCTCCCCAAATAAAAATAAATTTTTCCCCTATTGTTTTCGTATTTTTTGGGTTTATTTTGGAAGCAGGAAATCACAAACGGTTGGAAAAATGAACCGTTTGTGATGGGAGCTGTGATATTGCTTCCTGGAGTAGTGAGAGAGAGAGAGAGTCTGTACAATGGCAAACTATGACTTTGTTAAAGTATTAGACTCGTAGCATTGAAAATTAGTGTAATCATTGCCTTCTATGCTTATTCAGCAACCAAACACGGTATTATCAACTTTAGGGGCATACATGTCACTATACACTCAACTTAGACAATCTTTCAACAAAAGATCATGTTCCCAGACTCTCAGCTTCTCCTACTATTGCAGATTACGTGGACAACAGCTTCTCAGGGCTGCTCAGAAAAAGTTGAGATGGGCTGATGCATGCTCAAAAGAAAGCATTATAACAGAATATAAACAATATTGAAATACCTCGATCAAGAAGCACGCTGAAAAGTTATTTTGATTTAAGATGCATGTTTAACTTGAAAGATCTAGTCATTAACTGGACAACACAAATAATAGCATAGATCAACTGAAAACCCAAATTGTACCGCATATTGTAGGTGCATGACATTAGATATCTCTCTTCTTCGTCGTAATGATGAAAACGTGATATGCATGTTCGAAGAAAAATATAGCATAATAGGTAGATAAAGAAAACTAATTCCATCGACAAACTCAGTTAGATGCATGAAACAAACGTTGATAAACCCAACAAGCTAGGCAACAGATCAGGTACCACGCATGAAGATCTGAATTGTACAATAACCCCCTTGTCGTCGAACTCAACTCATCAAACTGTCGAATTAAAGATGCATGAGAAAAAAGCAAGTAATAAGCTATCAAAGCTTGAGGGATAAGTCCAGCTCGCCGGCGCTTTTGACACCACCATAGCCGTGCTCCGGCGACCTCCCCTTGTTGCTCAGAAGGTCAGGCACTAGAGCCCGTTTCTTGGTGCCCTGCCTCCACGGATTATCTGTAGCAAAGACGGCCCGGCCATCCCGGGGCCTTCGGCCGGCGTCCATGGCGCCCGCATGGATTCGCATGGCGGCGGCGATCTCTCGCCGGTGCTTGGCCAGGCTGCGCTCGTATTTGTGCGCGTTCTGGTGGCCGCCGAGCGCCTGCGGGCTGTGGAAAGTGCGGTCGCAGTAGGTGCAGATGAAGAAGCCAATGGTCGTCTCCGGCGACGATGAGGGGTGGAAGAGAGTGAGCTCAAGGTTGTGCTCCAGCTGCTCCATTTCACAGTGGCTTAGCTTAGCTAGCTCAGTTTTTTTCGAGGATGTGTTTGAGCGAGAGAATGTGTGCACCGGCTGTGAGGTAGGGCGGAGGGAGGTGCAGTGCAGTGGAGCGAGCTTAACAGAAATTATTGTACTAAGCGACAGTTAAATATATAGCACCCTTCCTCTGATCATTGAAGAGTACAGCTAGCGCGCGTACGGTGCGTGGTTTTCTATTATTTATTTATTCATTTATTTATTAGGGCTTGTTTGGGTTGGTTCTATATATCCCTAATCCGCCCCATAGGAAGAGGATTAACCAAACAAACCCTTAGTAGGTTCAGGGTCACCAAAACCTACCAATTTGCTTATTACCAAAGTACTCATTCGGACAAACTTATAGGAAAGACCAAAAGGTCTTTCTCATAATCTTCTAAAAAAAAAAAGGTCTTTCTCATAAGATACATGGTCAATGTAGTTTGAGATAGGCAGCATTTCAAATACCCATTTCCATATTGGTTTGGTGCAAATTGTGCTAATTCATTTTTTCTCGTGTCATTCAGAAGGTACGTAGAACAGAAGTCTTGTACTGGTACAGAGTAAAAAGTGAAGTCATGCATATACCACTCTGCAACACAACAAAATAAGATGTTATCTATATTTTTAGATAATAGATAATATATTACCCAGCTATGACCAAACCGGCTACGGTCAAACAAAAACAATATAATTACATTCCATCAGGGGCTTTAGTAGTCCTACGCGACCACCAAGATCGCTATAACACATTTGTCAGACCTTACAAAGAACTGAAAATGTTGGACACCCACCACCATTGATGCTTCTTCCAAGACAACAGCACGAAGACTTGGTACAGATACTGCAAACCAACATCCGAACTGTTACGCCATCCAATGCCTCCTCCGCCCTGAGCTGAATACCGAACATAGTGTCCACACGGGAGAACTACCCGGTTTTGGCGAACAAGAACTTCGACGACGCGCCTGCACTGCAGCCGCCGGCCTAGAGAAACCAGGCTAGGTTTTCACCCAGTTATTGATCAACCATGAACGCAACAGGGGACGGTCCGACCAACGACTTCAGCGGCGCCTTCAACAAGGTATGTGTCACAGACACTTCACCGCTGCCCAAGGTATGTGTCACAGACACTTCACCACTGCCGGTCCGGCAAAACATGCCAGATAAGGATTTCTTCAAATCGCCGCTACCACTGTCACTGCTGCGCTCGGCCAACGAAGAGGACGCCCTCACCGGAAGGCACTGGCATCTTCACAAAGGGCGCCACCACCACAAGAAAAGACGCATTCCGGACGCCATCGACGAACACCGCCACCCAGAGCAAGGATCCGCCGGTAAAGGGACGGCACCAACCCGTGGGGAAAGGCGGCTGCACGATAGCTAACGAAATCCGTCCAGATTGCCTCGTGGGGGCAACGCTGAGCGATGAAGGCGTTGGGTCTGCCCCTCCGGCCGTCGCCCGCGCGCTCCACCGGCATCACGCCGCGTCGGCCCGCGCATTGGCCGACCCGCGCGCCTCGCCACGCCGCATGTGGGCCGCCGCTGCCGCGCGCGCGCCTCCGCCGGTGCGGTCGTCGAGCCGTGGCCACCGCCGGCGCGGTCGCTGAGCCGTGCGCGTCGGCTCGCCAGCCGCCACAGCTCGCCCGGGCTCCCAGAGTCGCCGTGCGATCCAGAGCGCCAGCTCCTCCCCGGCGGTAGATCCGCCGACGCAGTCGCCGGATCCGGCCATTGGGGGCCCGGATCCGGCCTCCCGGCGGCGACGGCGTGCCGTCCGGTGACGAGCCCATCCGCCCTCCATTGACGTCCGCGACCGTTGCAAGGGGGAAGGAAGGAAGTGGGAAGCCACACCGCCACCATCCCGGCGGGCCGCTCGGGCATCGGGCGGCCAGCTCCGGCGGCGGCGCGGCGAGAGAAAGGACGGGAGGGGTGGCAGTGGCGGCCGGTTTTGAACCGACCGAGTCGTCCTATGCGGGGACGACGTGGGGGTCCGTAAAATGTTATCTGAAGCCCTCGTAGATATCTGTAGGTTGTAGCACGTACGGAAAGGAACAAGATCCGATCAGAGGCAAGGTGCCGCCTGTGTGTAGCAACGACAATGTGTTTACTACCAAGGGTTATTACGTTATTATATGACTTCGGAACAAAACAAAGGTATATTACGTTATATGACTTCGGGACAAAAACAAAGGCATGCCTGTCATCATTGACTCAACTCACTCGAGCGGCTATCACACCCATAGCCATCTCACGGTTTCCATCACATTTACTACTAGACGGGCGAAAACATTGTTAGGTGCTGTGTTCGCCACATAGCATTCGGGCATACCACAGATAAATGGTTGGCGCTTTGCTTCCCAGCAGCATGCATGGTTGTGCTGTGCCCATCCAATGTCTCTGGTTGGAGGTAAAATTGATTTTATGCCACCATGTGGACAGTCAACAAAAATGAAGTAATATGTACACTATAAATCCTTGGATGTTTTCTGTGTGTAATCTCCTATAAATTTCTATTCGGTTAGCTGATTGAGGAAACATTTGTAGTCGACACCTACGTTTGGCTAATTAAATTCCAAGTATATATTGATTTAGGTGACGAATCCTGACCTCTCCATCCCTAATTTTGTTGAACAACCTCTATTTCTGGCTGGAATATATATGTATATGAGAGAGAGCCACGCGGTGTGCTGGTTGCTTGTGTCCTTTGCAGAACTGAGTGCCTGCGTCCTTTGCACATGCATGCAGATTACCTTTTCTGTACCAAGAAGTAAATGTGTAGCGCTAGGACCAGTAATAATGTCAGCCACCGTATGTAACACCCTAAAATTCCATCACATTTAAATCATAGCAACTTGGTTTAATTTATTTTTCTAAGGACTTAATTAAATTTTTCAAATAAATTTGAGCCTAAAAATATTTAAACATCATTTAAATAATCTTAGGACAATAAATGCGTGTGCATCATATTTGGTTTGCATGTATTTTGTTTGATTGGTGTGTGATTTTCAAAATCATGAAAAAGTCCGGAAATCACCCATCAACTCTCCCTCAATCTCTCTTTCTCTCCCGGCCCATCTCTCTCCCTCCCTTTCTTTTTCTTTCGGCCCAGCGCCCCTCCCACCGCCCGCGGCCCAACAACCCCGGCCGTCCCACT